>VDFB02105785.1:439397067-439831647 GCA_007258455.2 Sequoia sempervirens | reverse complement strand
ATAGATGCTCATGGAATTGGCTAAAGACCAATATTGAACATGAATCAACAAAGGGGAAGAATAGAGTGACACAACAACAACTGGATTTTGTTGAAGGATCTAGAAATGGGGAGGTGATGCATATATATTAACATATTTGAGGTATTTAGTGATTTTCCTTTTAACCTTTTAATCCTTGAATCTAATTAGTTAATATTTATATGAATTTAGGTAACATATTACAAAGGAATGTGGAATTTCAGTCATCATTTTCACATCAAAAAGGTTGATGACAAGAGACAAAGTTATGATTGTAGAATTTCAGCATCATTTGAGGTGGAATTTTGTTCACATGCAAATGATAGACAACCAATCACAAGCACACTTCACTATTATGGAGTGTTGGAGGATATTATAGAGCTTGATTTTATATCTTTCAAAAAAGTTGTTTTTCATGTTCAACGGTACAAGCTAATCAAATTGGGTGAAAACAAAACTATATTGCTACACAAGAATGGATTCCATATGATCAATACATCTAGGTTTGAAGCCACTTCTGAACCTTATGTGTTTCCAAATCAATGTGATTAGATATTTCTCATTCCAAATTTAGAACAACCTAGTTGGTCATTCGTGATTGATTAGGATCCAAGAGGGCGTAGAGTAACATTTGTTCAAGATGTAGAGGACCATGATTTACTTAAAGATGCAAAACTCCCCCTTGAAGACATAGATGGCCAAGATGGAGATGATGAAAACTTTATTGGTAATGATGTGTATGACCAAGATGAAGATCATGACGAGTTTACTGAAGTGTCTGAAGGATATGAGCAACCACATGAGCATCAAGTCCATGAAGATGATGAATTTATTGATTTCCATTTCTCTAGCTGAAGCTGAAGAAGACCATGAAAACTATGGTATTAATTTATTTGTGGATTTAGCGCCCATTAATGATGGTGTATTCATGCCATCAGATGAGGATATTCCATGTGAGAATGACATTGTTTGATCATCATGTTCACTTTAAGATGGTTGTGAGGATTCAGTACAATATAATTAACTCTTTATAGGTTAAGTATTGTGTTTTTAATTGTACACAAAATGTAATGGAAATTAAGTAATTTGAATATTTTGAGTGTTCTATTAGTGGATGTTTGTAACGCCAATGAATATAGCTTGCAATTTTTTTCAATTGGATAAGTTGTTTCATTTTATTTTTTACTTCTTTAACAATTTACCTGAAAGACACTTTTGTTTTTGGAAGTTTTATGCAATCAACACCTATGCACTTTATGCAATTGACACCTATGCAAGAGAAAAACAATACCATAAGGCTAAAAAAACTTTGGAAGTTGAGCATTGTTTATGTTTTTCTTATGTATTGAAACATAATGAAAATTATGTATGTTATTGTTCATGTGCTAGTGAATTTGACTTATGTTACTAATATCAATTGCATACGTTCTCTAATTAATATTTTTTTCATTTTATGTCATTATGTGTTTCTTTGAGAATGTGCCTATGGGTACTCCCGATTCTACTATGGGGGATCCATTGATCTTAAATGGGCTAATTGAAATGCTAAGGAACAGGCAAGGGAAAAACATTACTATGATGGTGCATGAGGTAAGTTTGAAAATTGTCTTTTATAGGTTCAATTATTTTATGTTTCATATTATATTATGTTAATTTATGTTTGTGGAATGTAGGCCATCTCTAAAGCCGTTTTGACCCCTATCATGCCCTTTAATACATCTAGTATTATGCCAGGGGTAATATTTGATCTAGATTCTTGTGCATTTAATTAACTTATTTCGCCTTTTATATTTTGTTAATATTTATGTTTTTGCTACAGGATATTTCTAGAGTAATTCCACTGAGAATGCATCTTGTTGGCATGCAAGATCCAATTATGCCATCCGATACACCCAATGTTGTGCAAAAGGTAAGATTCAAACATATATTTGTGTGGGTTTGATTATATTATTTACCCTATAATACCACTTTAATATTTATATTTGTGCCTTATAGGATGTTTCAAAAATGTGTGTCATGCCCTCTACATCTAGACTGGAAACACCTATCACAAGAGTCGCATCAAGAAAAATACCTCATAGCATGTCCTCTACATCAAGTCTGAGTTTAGTTAGAGTTCTCCCACCAACATCTGAACAAGTTTCCTTGAGGAGTCTTATAGAGTCACAATCAAGAATACTAAGGCTCCTACCAGATACTCCTAAAAATATTGAAATTAGGAGAGAAATATCTAAACAAATTGAGTTATGAGAGAGGACATTGTTGGGGAGTGTAGGGATTACTTCAGATGAACAAGTATAATTATCTGGAAATATTATCTTATTATTATTTTCTAGTTCATATTTTACTTTTCTCAATATAATAACATGTTGACTGGTAAAAGAAGTATTGATGATTACATGGTTGCTTTGTGATTCTAAATTGTGATTACATGGTTGTTTGATTATCTCATTGTAAATACATGAAACAAATGACAATGTGACTAATGTACCTATAGGGGCATCTACCTCAACCCCTATGACTACAACAATATCCTTAATGACTACAAAAGGAAAGCAAAAAGTTACAATCTTGCTCACCTCAGAAGGAAATGTCTTGAAGGATGAAATGCGGATGAAATTATTTCACTTCATTTTTCGTCATGCAGAACAATTATTTGGCAATACCATTCAAATGGATTGGAGGAAGCAAGCCAATTCTAAGAAAGATGAACTATTTAAAGATGTCATAGTAGCATTTGGAAATTGTGGTTTTAATAAGGAAATTAATTAGATATTTCTCTAAAATAGATTCACTCTAAACGAGAAAATTTAAGGTCGAAGCTAGCAAAAGACTTGAGATATCCACGTCCATCGTGGATCACAGACCAAGTGACATGGGATGAACTTATGAAAGATTCCAAATTTAAGAGGAAGGCCCACAATAATCCAAACTATAGGTCATCTGCACAAGGAGGATCTAAAAGACGCCTTCAAGATACAAAAAAAGTAACCCAAGATAGGGTGTCAAGTATTAGATCTCATAAAATAGGATTTGGTGGGTACAATAGCATTTGTGGGGGCTTGGTAAGTGAATATTTTCATCTACTATATTCTCTATTTCATAAAAAAGTCATGAGAAACTTGTGAGTTAGTTGTACCTTATGAGTCATTATACCTTATAAATTTGGTTATAATTGTTTATGTAGGTTCACCACTTTCAAAAGGAAGCTTTAGAGGACCTAAAATATGCTTTACTACATGGTTCCCAAGGCCTTCAACAACATATGCTAGATCGAGGGGAGAAATTAGTCACTGGTCATGAATCTATGGTAAGTTCTTTGCATGATGGAATATAATAAAATTTCATATTTTGCTTTCATTTCCATTGCAAAATAAATGATATAGATATTAATCTAGACATATACACCTAGAATTACAATAGTTTCTTTTTTGCATAGAGAAATGAAACAAGCAAAGCTAAAATCGTGATCTGATATGTTATTTTAATGAGTTAAATTGTGTTGTGTATAGGAATCCTAACAATCCAACTCATCAGGTAGTGAGCATGAAGAGGAGCTCGAGGAACATGATGAATTGTTTATTTCACACAATGATTTGATTGTCATTCCTAAACCTCGACATGAAACCATCCTTGAATTTTAGTAAGTTGGAGACAAGAATAATGAGGAGGGTGTTCAATGTGATGAACAGTCAACACCCACAATTAGAATAGTGCCTCATATTAGTATAGTGCCTCATAGAAAGAGGACATAAAGGAAGAGGATGGATAGAAACAAATGAACAAAAGACATATTTGCTTCTTATGTTTGAGTCTATTTTTGTCTAATCATGTGGGATTGATCGTGGATAAGAAAATAATAGAATATATAGATTAGAATGCTTTTGTTTAGCTCTTAGGACTTATTGGAAGAAGAGAAGAACTTAACAAAATGATTTTTTGCAAGATCTTTTATGTTCCTTACATCAATTATTGCAAGCAACTTGCCTAGTTTTCATTCACAAGAAAAAAGTTGTCTGGTTTTATACAATACATTGTTCATTTCCTACTTTATATATAATGTATATAGTGTTTCATGTACAATAAATTTTGTGAAGTATAATCATTGGTACAAGAGAAAATTTTAAAGTACTTTCTATAGTTTAAGGATTTTCCTTAAACTACTCCCCTCCAAAAGAGGACATTGTTATTCAAAGTAATGCACCTAGTGACACCTACATACTGGTATCAAGGAAAGTGGTAAGTAGATTTTTTATAACTCCAAATTTTTTGGATCCTTGTGGTTCTCTTTATTGTCATCTTTATCTACTTTACAAGTTAGCATGCATAATTAGACAATCCAGAAACTCTACTCAAACTAATTTATGTTTGTTTTGTTTTGTAGGATGAGAATACTTCTAGGAATGGAAATGAAGAGGTAACATTAATCAACTCTTGTTTCATATTTCCTAATTATTTCATTATATGGTGGTGTGACTGTGAATACACAAGCAATTCAGTTATGAGAATGGTGAATTTAAATAAGAACCTTCAAATTTTTCACATTTGTTTCCATGTTTGTTTCTGATATCACAGTAGACAAGATGAAAAAGATCTGAAATTTTACATAGAACCAGCGACACAGCTTTTAGCATACTTGGCCTCACGGGAGTTAGTTCAATCTCTACTATTTCCCCTTTAATTTAGAATAACATAAAATGATTATGATTAGTCTTAGCTATTCTTTTCCTAGTTCTATCACCAACTAGCTTATTATTGGGATAATCAGTAATCCCACAGCACAGATTATTAGAACCTCAACAATTTTTAACGTTATTCCAACACCACAAATGGTTGTATTTTCTTCTATGGGTCCCAACATTATCACTCCATACATCATCAAGGTGAGTTACTGTGATCATCACTTTTAGATCATGAGATTCATTCTAAATTGTAGTCTAATTCATCTATTCTTGTGGCAGCCAATCATTCCATTCCATTGTAATGTTAGAAAATTGGTGTCTTAGTTTTACTGTATATTAAGAAGATAGTGAGAGCTGGTTTAACAGAGTTAATTGTTGTTCTTCCAATTCTTTTGGAATGTCTGAGTCTTGTGTATCTCTTTAATCATTTTCATGTTTTTTTCATACATTTTACTTCTCAATGTGGCTAAAATTATGAACAATTGCAATTAAAAGTAGGCTTTGAGGTTTGAACTTTAAACTACTTGCTCTACAGGATGATAATCAGTCCAATTCCACCAGAGGTGCTCATTTAAATCTAAAATGTGTGGAGCGAGCGCAAGTGTTGGTTAACAGAATACCTAGTAGGTGCTAGCGCAAGATGATTATGTTTGAATTCTTTATCAGAGTCATAACTTCTTGCAAGAATCATATCAATGACAACTATAATTTTTTTTTGAATGTAGCTCTTATGGATACATTGATTGCAAAAACAAGGTCTTGGGAAGATGAAAGGAAGACTACGTTTTTATATATGATGGAGTAAGTAACCATTGTTTTCCCCTATATGATAGGTTGTATTATATTCATAAGTTAATAATCTCTTAAGGTTTTTTGCTACCAATCAAAAGATGCTATCACTGATCAGTTAGGTTTCCTTTTTCTTGTTGGAAAAATTGCATAGGTACCACTCTTGGAAATGTTGGATGAATACACTATGTTAAGAGAGAGAACAGGAGATTTATTATTGGGATTCTCTGTCCTCTGTTCAGGTTACTCAGCTTATTCTTCTTCAAAATAATTAGAGTTGATCACTATATTTTTTTCTTGACTTCTGTTAAGATTATGGGCTCTTGATGGTTGATTTATGAGAGACCTCTTCGATTCTTCCTTTTCTTAATTTTTTATGATAGCTATTGTTGTTTGAAAATCTTTATCTGTTCTTTTTTATTGCCTTGATTAATATATTTTTATTTATAAAAAAAAAAACAATATTTATTAATTTTTTATATCATTAAATAAATAATTATTTTTCTTTCAAATTTAATGATACATATCCTAACCTCAACCCTGATAATATAAGGCTCATACTCTCAGTACAACTTAATCCTTAGTGATAAGATTGTAGCTTAATGCAAGCTAATGTGGCTTTGCTTCCTCAATTTCTGATCATTTACCTCTTGGAAAACAATCTATGCAAACACTGTTTATACAGTAATACTAGTGTATCAGCATGTTTGTTCTTGTTCATTTATATTTAGAAGGTATACAATTATCTATCAATGATGTTTAGTAGATCTTGTGAAATACTAAGGCTTCTCTTTACGTTGTATAAAGTGAAGTTCCATTTTCACTGTTTTGTTAGCTCTACCTTAAGAATCTCCATATCAACAATTTTTCAATCATAAAAGAAAAGATATTATAAATTTTAAGAAATAGTTTTAATATTTGATCTTCTAACTACTATTGGCCACTATGGATTATGATATTCTTTCTCCCATATAACATAATTTTCCCACAATTAAAATGCTCCAACAAGGGAGTTCTTGTATGCAAAATTCAAATTGATTGCATGAAATTGCCTATCTAATAATATGTCAAACTACTTTTCTTGTTGGAGTTCTTGTATATAAAATTCAAATTGATTGCATGCAATTTCATGTCTAATAAATATGTCAAACAACTTTTCTTTGCATGAGTGAACTTATTGCAAAGCTAAATCTAGTTATAAGAGCTGCTAAAAGGATTGGCTTTTATTACACTTCCATGAGGATCTCGCTTAAAGTGAGACTATTAAGTACTTATGCATATGCTTTTATTTATAATAAATGTGCAGCAGGCTTCAGACAATTTAACAAAGTGGAGCATCTAGTTGAGCACATGAAAATTTCTTACCATTCTCCACATGAACCAATTTGTGCTATTTGCAAAAAGCATTGCAGGTTCTATGACTCACTAAGGGAACATTTGATTGGTATTTTTCCTTTTATGTTCTCCATTATCATGTTATCATTTTTTTAAGTTTTTTTCCCTGTAAAGGAGAACCACAAGGGTGAAAACTAGAGTTTAGTGTAAGTTTCTTAGACATCCTTAAATGTGGGGATTACAAAGTACCACTGTGTCATTCCAAAAGATTTAGGTCTTCTTAATTCAGTGGCATATATTGAATATTCACTGATTCTAATTTATAATTATTTAATACTATTGTCTTGAGCTAATCTTCATTAGGCCCATTACCCAAAGCTAAGTGTGTTAAACAATTCAGTGAAAGGGGATGCAACCTCTGTCTCAAAATTTTCCCCAATGCAGAACAACTCATTTATCATCGAGTAACTTTTTAATCCCTACCACCATTGCCTCCTATAAGTTCTTAATGAATTTTTTGCTCTGTTTTTTAATTCCAAAGTTTTTTTTTGTTTTTTTACAAAAAAAATGGTTAAATAAATATAACCCTCTATTTTTTCATTCCTTTTTCAATAAGAATTCCCTAATTTCGTAATTGTTTTCTTAAAAAATAGTGGCAAAAACTATATAACCCTCTATTTTTCATGCTTTTTTCAATTTCATTTCTTAGATTTATGTTGACCAATCATTTTTAACAAAGGGATATTTGTTTCATGGTGTTCACATCCATACAGATTGATGGGGGACAACTTTTCTCTATGAATAAGAGAATCCAAGCAGAAAAGGAGCAAACTCATGGTGAAAGTTCCTTTAAGAGCAATATTTTTGCCATTGCGCTGGACTATGAAATGGTGGGTGGTGGTCAAGATGGGTCTCTAGACCTTTGTGCATGAGTCTGCTTGGTGGATGAAGAAGAAAATGTTATCTTCCATTGCTATGTCAAGCCTCCAATTCCAATCACAAATTACAAGTAATAAAATGTTTGCAACTTACTCTTTTTGTTGTAGCATGCCATTAATAAATGAATCTATCATTTGTATTGGTGGATATTATTTGTAGATATGATATCATTGGCATCAAACTAGAACATCTCATGGATGCCATGCCACCCAAGCAAGTACAAGAAAAAATTCAACAAATTTTATATAATGGAGAAGCAATTTGGCGAATTCATTCCAAAGGGAGAAAAGCCAAGGTTCTTGTAGGACATGGCTTAGATCATGACTTGCAATGCTTAGCAATGGAATATCCTACCCATCTTATTAGGTATACATATTAAATATTAAATTTTGATTACATTATGATTTGATGAAGTTTGAATTAAGAATAGGTGGCCATAATTTATACATGTTCATTTCTCAAGGACACTTCTAAGTACATTCCACTACTAAAGAGTAACAAA
This sequence comes from Sequoia sempervirens, assembly GCA_007258455.2. Taxonomy (NCBI): domain Eukaryota; kingdom Viridiplantae; phylum Streptophyta; class Pinopsida; order Cupressales; family Cupressaceae; genus Sequoia; species Sequoia sempervirens. The sequence continues at coordinate 439,823,382 of VDFB02105785.1, read as the reverse complement.
GCTAGCAACTCACTCAAGTATCTCACTCAATCATTTTTAGGGTAATTCATTTTGCACCTCATTCATTGGTTATTATGTGAATAAGAAATGTACTATGATCAATTAATTTCTTTTAAGTGTTATACTGCACATATCAAAGGCATAGCGTTAGAAAGCAAAGTCTACCAATTTCACAGTGGTGTAAACCAGTTCTTAACTTTTCAACATTTATGTATGTGTATTGTGCAATGGAGATGGGAAAGCATTGTGTTGGGAGTATCCTTCCTAGTTTTCTTGCTGATTGCTCGTTACATTGTGATTATTGTGAGCTATTTATACTTGGTTAAGTAATCTATGGGATTGATTTCACCTCTTTTGTTATTACCAAGGCATACTTTGATCTTTGTGCTAAAGATATAATAGGGATCTTGATATGTGTGCCGCTTCTAATTATAAGTAGGTTGGATAATCATGCTATTGAGATGTTGTGCATAGAGATACACATTTTGTGTCTCTTTTCTCTCTACCATGTGTGTGCTCTCCCTCACCTCTCTTGTAATTGATGGCCCAAGTTTTAGAAACCAGTTTAATGAGTGATTCAAAGTTTAGGGTAGATATTATATAAAAATATGATGTATCATATTAAATATTCAGATAGGTACAAGATGATGTTACAACTTACAACAATGCAGAGGGCATCCTCAAATAGATATAGTTACGAGTGTGATGGGTCACACCCATTTGGTATTAGTAAGAATAGTTAATTAGGTAATAAATAAGTTTAGAACATTTAGAAAATAAGCCTAAAAAAAAATCAGGAGGCAGTAGAATTTGGAGAAAAAAATGGTTGCAAAACCTTTTGTTAAACCCCCAACGAAAAGATTCAAATTTGAAACCAACTTATTTTGAGATGCTACTAAAGATCAATGAAGGAAAGATGTTGAGTGAGGAATGAGTGAGATGAACACCTAAAATGGAATGCTAAGTTTCTAGAGTAGATGGGATCTTTGAAAGCCAAACATCTAGCAAAAAGGAAATCCATTAAAAAAAATAGCATATTAGAGTATGATGAAAAGATGTCAAGGGACACTTATATGTCTTTGGTTGGTGCAATTAAAATTGAGTTTGATGCATGTCATAGGAGTGGGAGAATCAAAAAAACTCTATTTTTTTATCCTCTCTCTGGTGTTGCAAGTAGTAGTGTCATTCATAGGGATAAATGGATTTGTCAAAAACTATATGTTGCATTTCATGGAAAGAAAGACTCTTAATTTTTGTGATCATAAGGATAATTCAAGTATTCCTCTTGCATCAGCCTTGCAAATGAAAACATAGCAATAAATATGGAATTAATATTGCAATCTTGATTATCTAATATTAGGCATCAAAATCACCATCAATTGAGATAAAATGTATGTTATATTTCATGATGAGTATTTAAAGGATACCTGTAGGATTACACAGCAGCAATAAGTTAGTTGCTAAATACAGTTATTAGAAGAACCTTACCTTAATATGAGACATCCTATCCCAACTTATGCACAAAAAGGGCAATGTGGGGAACACACATGGATACTTGAGCTAGGACTTGCATTCTGGTTCAACGAGCATTTCAACTGCTAACACTATAAGAATGATGAGTATTTTATTTAGAACATATCTATAACAAGTTATGTTAATTTTCTTAAATTATATTCATTGCCAAAGTCAAAATTACTTCAGGAGTGTTCACAGCAGCAAAAGATGCCAATTAGTCTTTTTAGACAAGCTATGCTATATACAAACTGATATTTTGTATCTATGATTTATTTGAAAGCCAAGTAATTAGGTTGTATTGTTCCAAAAAGGAAAAAGTGGTAGATCACATAAAGATAAAGATAATCAATGATTGAAATGTTTGTAGAACATAATTCAATATTATTCAAAATATTGGATTTTGTAGCTGTTGCACTCTTTTTATTTAATAATTGGGAGCAACCTTTTATGATGACTAGGAGATTAGCATGGGAACTGTGTGAACCCTAATCCTAATACCTACAAAACAATAAGAAGAAACACATTAGATGGTGAAATGCAAGCGAGAACAAGGATTCCCCATGAAATCCATTTACAAAACTTAAATTAGGAAAAGAGATGAACACAATAAGAAAACAATAAAATAGAGATTGAATCCTAATTAAACTAGCAAACTCATGATCCCATGGGGGAATTGGTGCCAATTTGATGTGAAAATTGGCCCTTTCCCAATTCCTATGATGCAAGCTTGATGAATGTTGATGAATGGTCCACTTTGATGAAGGATGGTGAGTGCTCCAATGGAAAAATCTGCATAGCCTAGCTAAGATTCAATGATAATGGATAGAATTTGCTAAATATTTGAGCATAGTAAGTTTACTCAAATTGTGGATGATAAAATGAGGAATGAAGCCTCTTATTTATAGAATGCCAAGATGGATGAATGTCCAAAATAGAGCAATGTGGGACTAACATTCAACCAATGGAAAGATGCCACTTGTCAACCTATGAGTGGATGGAGGATGTGCAAGTTTTGAGGATTGTGCCAATAAATACCTATTTTTGAATTTTGAATTTGTTGAAATGAAATGCAAGAGGGAAGAAAGAATGCATTGAATGCCACTTGGCTCAAGGCAAAGGACATGTAAGAGAGAGTAAATGCCTTATTGGATGTACATGTCAACTTGGATTTTGAATTCAAACTTGGAGAATATTCCCAAAAGATGCCTTGTTGAGGAAAATAGAGATTTAATAAATCAATTAAATCTATTTTCATGTGCAAGTGGTAAAAGCTAGAGGATAGGACATGAGAGAAGATTAAATTAATCAAAGTTAATTAATTTAATGAAGGGAGTTAAATGATGTGACCTATTTGACTTAAATTTGTGGATTTATTTAAATCAAATATGAGAGGAAGGTGATAAGAGATTAATTAAATAAAGATTCATGATTTATTTAATTAAAAGGGATGATTGTTAGATTAAACTAAATAAGGTTTTAATTTATATAATTTAATAGATAGACTATAAGAGATTTAATCAAATAAAATTAATTATTTAATTAAATCAGATAATTAGATCAAAATGGTTAATGTAATTATCGAGAAGAGGTGACTTAATTAGATAACTGATTTATTCAATTAAGAGAGGAATATTGATGAATTTAATCAGATAAAAGTATTTTATTAAATGGTTAGACTGAAGGATGATTCAAGACAAAACGATGTTAGTAGTCAGGATCATATGCACAATGTCAATCAGTACATTTTACGTGTCTACATTTTGCCCCTCTTTGAAGCAATGCACTTGTTGCGTTGGTTCAAAGAATAAACGATCTCGATTAAAGCCAAAAAAAATCGTTTTCAAAAATTTTGCCCCATTGCTGCCTGGCGAGAGAAAAAATGCCAATATATTACCCCCTCGAGAGATTGGATGAAAATTTCAATTTTTGGGTGATCTCGCAAAAAAAGAGTACAAGGTGCCCGACAGGTCCAAAAAGGCTCCAGGAGGCCAAAAACATGTCTAAATACAATAAAATGATGTAAAACAGGCCTCAACTAGACAAAAACAGGTTCAAGGGTCTAAAACCCTAGCAGGATAGCCAATTAGGGTGAAAAAACCCTAATTTTCAAGCTCAAAAAGGCTCTGAGGGGTCACTTTCAATTCATTTTCACACACAACCATCTAGCAACATTGAGATTTGAGCTCTGACCTCCCAACGATATGGCACAACGACAACTCCCAATGCACATTTCCTACCGAGTCTAGACGTACCAGCGGCCACCCGGCATTGGGGCACCGGTAAGTGATCCTTACTTGAGCTTTATTTTTTGTTTTTAGTGTTCATTTATTGCTTTCAAAGTCAGTCATTCTGCAGCGGCACTATATAGCGCTGCTCAAAAATCAAATTGAGTCACTCGGTGTCAGATTGCGCCACGGCGGTGGAGTTTGGAGTTTGGAAATAAATTCCAAACTCCGACGCTGAGGTCATGGCCAACGGGGTCATTTCTAAAGTGTGACATGGCGGTTCTTTATCGACTAGAATCTTTTCAAACTGCATCGCTCGGAAGGAAAGTGCACCGCTGCAGTGCGCTTTTGGCATTTTGTGCCCCAGCATCGTAGTTTGATAAAAATGAAACTGCAACGCCTTCACGGATAGCGACGCTGGAGTGGTTTCTTGGATGCCCGACAAAAAAAAATTCAAACTTTTTAACATGATGACCCTTCCTGATGCAGGACGCGGTGAGGGAGCTCTATTCCCAAGAGCACAGGTCGTGGGATCTCTTCGGTTACCTGTGAGACCTTAGTGACAGAGATCAGGATCGACTACAAGACATAGGGTTGTGGTACATCGCCTACGCAGCGCCCGTGCGCACCCACCTTGGGATGATGTTAGCACTTGTCGAGAGATGGCACAGTGAGACCTCTTCTTTCCACCTTCCCACTGGCGAGGCCACTGTCACCTTGGAGGACGTTTGGCGCATCTTGATATTGTCGATTCATGGCCAGTGCATCATTTTTGATATAGATGAGGGGCGGAATTCTTGTCACACAGTCCTCTCCACAGAGGACATTTCCATTTGCGAGGGGCAGATCGAGCTTGAGCATCATAGGGCTCTAGCCCCTCCCTTCTGCTTGGTTGTTGTGGAGATTATTTCAGGTCTTGTTGCCCCAAATCGATAAGGCCGATACTTCAGTCCTGGTTGGGGACTTTGTTGGGAGCGCATGGTGATGCGTGACAGGCCTACTTGTTTTGCCTGGGGTTCGGTTCTTCTTGCGTCACTATATAGATATCTTCACGAGTACGTCTACCTGGATGGCAAAGCACTCAGAGCAAGCGTCACACTCCTCCATGTATGGGTGTGGGAGCACATTGTTGTCTTTCGGCCGCGGGTTGTTGCAGTTCCGATGGGACCTGATGATCCCCTTGTATGGCGCTACAGAGGTGGTGTGTCCTTCACACACACAGGTGAGCACAGGATTCCCTATTGGAGGAGGGTTCTAGATGAGATGCAGGTGTTTACATAGCATCTGTACCTTGGTTGGCTCAGATGGGCCGATGATGCACATCACATTTTCTATGCCCGCCAAGACCGCTTCATGCAAAGGCAAGAACACACGATGATAGAGAGATATCTGCCCGGGCACGTTCAGCACCAGTTTGGTGAGCCTTAGAATTGGCTAGACGATGATTATGTGGTTGTATTTTCCCACACCATGTCACAGGTTTCATGGGGACGGTATATTCCTGCTTCCAAGGTCATGGAAAGCTTTAGACATTTGGTGGCTCAGCCAGGGGCCTGCAGATCCAGGCGTCATACAGGCATACAGGGATTGGTTTCGGCCTCCCCTACATTTGACAGTTCCAAGAGCAGTCCCCGATCGGCAGAGGACGAGAGGCAAAGGAGGAGGACGAGGATGGAGATACAGTGTATGACAGGACTAGCCGGTCGGGCCTCCAGTTCAGCTAGTTCAGGCCGATGTGCAGATGCAAGATCAGCAACAGGTGTCGGCTAGGCAGTAGGGGCAGGCAGGTGCACCACCACAAGCTGGGGGCGAGGATCAGCCTCAGATACAACCTCCACGAGCATAGCTAGTAGGGCAGGTGGATCCCCGAGATACATTGATTGCACAACTGCAGGCCTAGGTGTAGACTTTGACAGGGGAGAGAGATCAGGCGCAAACTGAGAGGGACCAGATCAAGGCCGAGAGGGACCAGGCCATACTGCAAAGACAGGCCGCAGAGTTACAAGCGGCCGCAAAGATGGGTCAGAGACAACAGTTGGAGAGTATGGCAGCCTCCTCTCATAGCACAGTGTCCATTAGGTCCTACAGGGAGTCCGTTCAGGAGGCGGATTATTACCGCATGCACTATCATCAAGTTGTACCCAGAGCAGCACGGGTTCCGAAGTACTCACAGCGGACCAGCCACAGACCAGCAGAGGGTCATGGTGACAGGGGCGAGGGCAGCAGACAGGAGGGTTAGGTCTCCTTTTGATCGAGATGATACTTTTTGTGCCTATGGGCTCCTTTTTGATAGCCTGATGGGCCTTTTTGTACTGATTGACATATATGTACAGTGATCCAATTATTTTGTACTATGACAGTTATTCGATGATGATATATATATGAGATGATGATTTTGATGTGATGTGATGTGATGTGTACCATTTATTTATACATGTATGGATGATTCTATTTCTATATGCTATTGCAATGATGTTATGGTGTTGTATGATGTATTTATGGATGCATTTATTTCTGATGATATATGCATTATGTTATGATTATGACTAATAGATCTATATTATGTTGTTGACTTATGATATACAGATGTATTTATGTGATGTGTAATGATGCTGCAATCTATATGATGATTTGAAATGATATGATATGTAATATGCAATATGCAAAATGATATGGAAATGACCTATGATGTATACGTGAAATGATGTGAATCATGCTTATATATGAAATGATTATAGATGGATGTACGCTTTGCATGTAATGGATTTTTGTGTTTCTATTTATGCTTATAATGATGTGGAATGATTTATGCAATGAAATGCAAAAAAGTGATTTGTGATGCTATTTATGAGATGATATGGATGATTAGTGGACGATATAATGCAATGTAAATGCAATGGTTGTGTTTTATATGATGTGTATTGATGATGCAAATGAGATGGTTTTCTAAGATGCTTAGAATAACAAATACTTTTATCCTAAACATGTTAAATGATAATGTAATGTATGTGATGCATTTATTGTGATGTGATGTAATATGTGAAATGATATGTTGATGTTTTATGCAAAATGAACGTAATGTGTGAGATGACTTTATGATGTTATGTGAGTATGTATGCAATGGATTATCTATAATGCTTATGTATTTATTATGCAGTAGGTGGTAGTGTGACATGGTTATGAAATGTTTATGCACATGAATATTATGCAATGATTTATGTGATGAATGCAATGTGATGGAAAAAATTGGATGCAATGTAATAAAAAATGGATATGCTTATCTATGAAAAATGCTCCTAATAACATACTTATATGATGATGAAAATGCAATGCATGTGTTTCCTGTATGATATGTTTATGCAATATGCTAATGATTTCTGGATGCAGGGTCGATGATGATGATGATGGTAATGATGATCAACTGTCATAGTACCTTGTTAGTGCGATGAGCAAGAAGGAATGAAAGAGAAGAAGTCACTTCAATAAGACACAAGATGATGAAATGTGAAAATGATGATGATTACTTGCCGAGGAGTTGGGATTTTCAAAGGGCCAATTTTCTTATGTTTGATGACACACGTGGTATGATGCATCAAGGTATAGAGAACCAGGATGGTGTTGTACCTAGTGTGATGGACTTTGACTTGACAGATAGATAGGAGTATCCTTGTTCACACCTGACATACAGAAACCTTGCTAGGATGCACTTTAGAAGTTTCAAATACCTCGGACCAAAACACAGAAAGGTATAACCTATCAATGCAATAGTCAACAAGTTGCCCAAAACTTCCTCCATACATACCTAACAAAGCAAGTATTCACCAAGGTTATCTTACAAGAACGTCCAAAAAGCATAGCAGACAAAAGATAATGATCGTTGCCCCATTCCTATTTCTCTAAATCCTTTGTTCGGATATCATCGAGAAGTCCTTGGAATGAGCGCAATAAGATAAGTTAAAAGATAAAGACAAAGTAAACAAACAAGCTGATGTTCTTCAATACTGCTAACCAAAAGGGGATGTGTTTTTAAGGATAAGAACTGAAACTATTTCCAAAAGATAATGCCCATTGTAGGAAGGATACATCCTAGGACATGTTAGTGGATGGTGGCACGTCATTTCGTTTATCCTAAGTGTTCTTTCAAATGATTGATATGGGACCAGATGGATGATAGGTTATCGACACAAAGAGTTGACCAACTTGCTTACATACTGACTATTGTATGATAGGTTAGCCTTAGTTCTTTGCTATTGTACCTATTGTATGTTCTAGTCCTATTGATCCATTTTTGGTCATTTGTGGACATTAATTTTCTTTTCTTTATCTTTCTTTTTGTAGAGATGTTAACACAAAGAAGTCAAGAAATGAGAAAAGTAACTAAGAAATACACAATTTGTTAGAGGGTACCTTCTTTTTCTCTTGCATATATGAAACTAAAGATGAGAATCTACTCTTGCATTGTTAACAATGGGTATGCACTAAAGCACTTAATGCATAATATGGTCATCAAATTATCTAGCCTTCTTGATGAAGATATTAAAGCAAAGCCATCAGCATACCTCCTTCAAAGAATCAATTCCACGGTCAATGCTTGACCTACTTGTTATCATGTTGCACAAGGATGAAGTATAGAAAAGACAAATTTGAGATGATAAAATTTGTATTTGGGGCTGACCGTGGAAAGTTTTCAAGTTGTGGATGTAATTCCACTGGCCAACTATAATGAGTTTCTCTTCTATGAAATGCCAAATAGCTTATGACTATGGGTCTATCACGCTATGTGATGAATAATTCTATGTATTCTTTTATTTTTTGTATCTTAGAGGTATCTACACTTATGCTTATGCACCTGCAAGTAGAAATGTTGCAGCACATTGTCACACTTGTCATGAAACAGGTTATTGGTATTTTCTTGCGGATATGTAAACATGTTGTAAGTTGGAATTAGACTTCTTTTATAAATTTAAGGTATGATTTATAAATATTACATTTTGATATTAGTAAATATTACATTTTGGTATTATTTCAATAAACATTTTTTTTATAGTTAAATTGTGGTTTATTTTCTCTCATAACTTTTATCTTAAAAATCACAAGTATGACTTCTCTTCCTTGTATTCTTCATTTTTTGGTATGTCGCCATCATAATAAGTTGATTTTTTTAATAAACTCAAAGTGTGGTTTACTTTCCCCCACAACTTTTATCTTAAAAATCACAAGTATGGCTTCTCTTCCTTGTACTCTCCATCATCTTCTTTGTTGTCTGTCATCATCATTATAATTTGATGTTTTTGAATAAACTCAAAGTGTGGTTTATTTTCTCCCGCAACTTTTATCTTAAAAATCATAGGTATGGCTTCTCCTCGTATTCTCCATAAGCTTTTTTGTCTATCATCATCATCATAATTTGATGTTTTTTAATAAATTTAATGTGTGGTTTATTTTCTCCCATAATTGTTATCTTGAAAATCAAATATCTGGATTTTTTTCCTTGTATTCTCCATCATCTTCTTTGTTGTTGTCATCATCATAATTTGATGGACTTTTTAATAAACTCCTTTTTACAGTTAAAGTGGTTTCTTTTGTCTCACAACTTTTATCTTAAAAATCATAGATATAAATCTTCTTTGATGTATTCTCTGTCATCTTCTTTGTCATAATCATCATCTTCTTTTTCTTCTTCTGATATATCCTTAATTATAAGATTTCATATGAAAGTTAGCTATTCAATTATTTGGGTGACAAATATTCTTCTATTAAGAGATTTCAGTTAAATCACAAGGAACCCAATTGTGTTTGATAATGCATTGATTTCTCCTCTCGTGGTTTTATGGTTTATTAGTATTGTTTAATTGGTTTCTCATTTTTGACATTCTATTTTTTGCCAAATTAAACTATACGTAGTCAATTGTAACCTGTTATCTAAGATGATGATAGGGAATGGTAAACTTGTAGAGTTGGATCTTAATTGGGTGATCTTCAATTAGTACATTATTTGTGATCCTTATCCTCTTCTCCTTATTGCTTTTGCAAATATATCAAAAGTTGGTTTTCTTTGTTTAGAGATTTAGAATAAGGTTGAGTTTCTATACGTGTTTTTTTTAGTGTTTGAGGACAAATGTTGAGCATAAAATGAAACCAATTTGAATATCGAATATATATGTGGAAATTTTCCACTTACCACATAATAGCAAGAAAGAATCATATAGTCTCATCTAAGATTTCATACCATGTAAATATTTTTTGTGCATGCAAATAAAGGTTCAAAATTTGTTCTATGATAAACTTACCCAATAAAATATATGTTTGTGAAGACATGTAGATTGCTTCAAGGGAAACAAGGTCAATTAATCAAAGGTAGAAAAATGTATGGATGGTGAAGGTTTAGCCAAAGCCTTATCTTCCTTAGAATGATGTTGAGATGTCTGAATTTTGAAGTGGTGAGGAGACTTCTTTCTATGTATTTTCTTGAGCTTTCTTTCCTTAACTGCAAATAAAAATGTAATATGTAACTTATGTCCATAATAGACCAAGCTCCTAAACTCTAATACAACATTGGAGTTTTGACTCATCATCGTGTAGCTTATATGTGAGAAACTGGTGTTATTTTACTTCTAATTAAAGGTTCTTTATTGTCGAATTCATTAATTGAGAAAACTACTGTTCATTTCCATCAAAAACATGTTGTGTATAATCTCTCATATTAGGCTTAATGAATTGTAGAGGGAAGAATTATATTTTATATTTTCCTTTAGTCTACAATCCAGTGTCTTCATCTCCTTTGTGTTATTTTGTCATGATATTAGTCTAAATTTCTCTCCTATTGTGTGGTAATTTCTCTTCAAGTTATATTAGAATGGGAGAAGGTTGGGTGTCATTTATTATTGTTGAATAGGAAGTGGTCTTGATTTACTAATTAATGTTGTGCAGAGGCTGCTAGGTGCTTAAGTTTGGCTATTAATCTCTTCATGGAGATAGGAAGATTGTCGATGGCTACAAAACACTGCAAGGTAATTCAATGTTTGAACTGGGTGTGGGATGACCTAATCTTTTAAGGTTGTCAAAGTTTGACTTTGAACTAGTTAAGGATTATTATTCTTATGATAATATGTTTGATATGTTGTTAATACTACAAATTTCTTGGTTGGATGTAATGTATAAGGAATTCATTGCAGAAGTTGTATGGTTATGTTTTGAATATCTTTATGATGATCAGGTTATGGGTAAATTTACCTGTTTGTTTTAGATAGGGATTTTTATTGAAATTCAAAATATTGTTTTCTATAGGAAATCGGTGAAATATATGAAGCTAAAGAAAATTTGGATCTGGCTTTGGAATATTTTGAGCGAGTTGTAGAGCTCTGTCAAGGTGAAGAAGTTACTAGTACAACTAACCAATGCCAACTTAAAGTTGCACAGTTTGCAGCCCAACTTGAGCAGTAAGTTAATATGAAAGAAAATATTTGTAAAAAAAAAATTGGATCACATATTTTCACTTTTGGGCTATCAAATGACCACAGTGCAGTGGCTACATATAATTGGATTTTTTTGGGGGTTTGATTTGCAGATTTATTATTTTCAGTTCATGTGTAGAGACTTGTGGATTTGTGGTTCTTTAAACGAATAATGCAAATGGATTTACTTGTTAAATCTAATATTGTTTTCCTGCAGGAAAAATTTTCTTTCACCCTATTGATTATCTTAAAGGAAGAATTCAACTCCCTCCATAATCGTATCAAAATCTCAAAAGGTTGTGTTATGCTCAAAGATGATTTGGAAATCATATCGTTCATCACTAACAAGGTACATGATTTAGTGGATTGTTAGAATGAAAGGTTACCAGCCTTTGAGAGGACCAGACACGAGCACACAAGAAGAAGAAAGTTCCCACTATGAAGCAAAATTGTCCAGTCCAAACAATTGAGTCAACTCTTTGTCAAGCTACCTTGCCATGCTCGAAAGAGTTATGCTGGTAGTTGGGTATATTCCACTGGCTTTTAGGAAAATATTAACATTTTCTCATGCCATGTAATGATGTACATGTTATTCATGATTATATGAACAGTTTTATAAACTATAAATATAAAAATACTTATTGGCATTAACTTTATGAATTCGGACTAGGACACATTATTTTCTTTTTTTTTATGAACATTATGTTTTGCATATTCGACAACTGTTCATTTCTCCTGGCTTCAAAATCATTGATAATTTTTGTCATAACTTTTCCAGTGTTTGGAAAAATAAAAAATAAAAACTCCAACAAATAGGAGGACAGCGAGAATTTGAAAACATTGAATGTTGAAAACCACACTAAAAAAATATTTAAAATAAATTATTTTTTTTTAATACATTTTTACATATTGTCTCTAGAGAGACAATATGTCTTTAATCCCAACTATTGTCTTGAAAGAGACAAAAGTGAAATTGTCTCTAAAGAGACAAAAATACTTCTATTTCATATTGTCTTTACAAAGACAATTTTTTAAGACAATAATTTGAGACACACGCTTAAAGACAGACTACACAATTTTTTTTTGTCTCAAATTAAGACAATTTACTCAAAATTTGTCTCAAAATTTGTTTTAAACCCCCCCCCTATGTACTAGTGATAGGAGGAGGGTCTAGCTGATGCAGATGGAACGACCAATTGAAGGGGCATGGCGTCAAGAGAGGAGTTGGCAACAATGGGTAGGGTCGTGTTGTTGGATGGTGACAAGCCAAACCTGAGGGGTAATGTATTTTGGTGCAAGGTGGTTATTATAATATGACTATCTTTGTAATGTTTTAAAGTTAAGGCCCAATATAGTAGACTATAGGAAGTATCAAGCTCCAATTTTGATGTCTTAGAGCTAATTTAGGGGTGAAGGCTTGTTATTCTTCCTTTTGATATATGTAATGCTCATATTTTGAAATAGTTAATATATGGTGTTTTTGGACTAATTAAAAAAAAATTAAGCACCTTCTTTTATAAAATATTATATAAATACTAACGCCAAGCACTTCAAATGAATTGAAGTCAAGCTAGTTAAAAAAATAAATATATAAGAGATGGCAACGTTGTGTTGCACGCAAGTGAAGGCCCATGGCCTGTAAGGGCTACAGTGCATGTTGTCGATCGTCCTTGCATGTTCGAGTTTATTTTTCATCTGGTTTTCGTTGTGTTTGCTTAGTGGTGGGGTGGGGTTTTTGCTACGTACGGGGGGGAGATCTTTTTTGTCTATAGGTTTTTTCTTTTCCTAGTACATTTTGGGTGCCACGACTTCCATTGGTGTGGACCTCTCTTTAGTTGTGTGGGTTATGGTGTGTGGGCTAGAGTGTGGGATAGATTCACTATTTTTTGTATTGCATGACCCATGGAGTGGGGTTTAAAGCGTCCAGGCTTTGGTGAGTGGTGGTGTTTGATTAGGGTTGGCGAGTGTGTCTCTCATGGCTAACGATGGGTTGGATGAGGTGATGGGAGATGATGCTATGATGGAGGCAAGGGATGGGGTTCCAATTCGTCTTCTCCTGGCGTGGGCTTATCTAGGATCGGTGCTTTTAAAGTACAAAAGGTTAATGGCTGCTTGGAAAGGGATCAAGTGCGCCTGGTGGTGGTGGTTCAAAGGGAAGCAGTCGCAGAGGATTTAGAATATTGCAGCAAACATGTTTTAATCTGCATTTTTTGGGGGATGAGGGTCTCTCTTCCTTTCCTTGACCCTTGGATACGGAGGACTTAGAACCCAAAGGGGGATTTCAAGATTTTGTTAGCCGCGAATAATTTCTTCTTCGTGGATTTTTCATGCATTTCAAATCAAAATAAGGCTTTTGAGGGTGGCCCATACTTTTATAATCAAGTTATACTATTCATTAAACCATGGCATGCAGGCTTTAATTCAGCGGAAGAGATGTTGTTCAAGGTTCCAGTTTGGGTTCGCCTTCCCCGGCTGCCACTTGAATGTTGGAGGAGAGATATATTGTAGTTTATTGCCATGTCACTGGGAAAACTGATTGGCCCTTCTCAGCAGATTCTGGAGAAGAGGATATTTTCCTATGCACGTGTTTATGTGGAGATTGATTTGAGTCAACCTTTTCCTGACTCTATTGATCTAACAGTGAGGTCTAGTTCCTGGACTCAACCATTAGATTATGAAACCCTGTCATTTATATGTCGTTTATGTCGTGAGTATGGTCATCTTCAGAGGAGGTGTCCTCATGCTCCTAGTGTGGGAAACTCTAGCACTAGTATGGCTCCATCAAATTCAGGACTTAAAAAGGGAAAAGGGCCCATAGAGGGGGTGACTCCGGATAAAGATGGATTTGTGCCTGTTAGGCCTCGAAATAGGAGCAGAGGTCAAAAGAGGACTTTTCAAGATCGCTAAGAGGAGGGGATGTTTAATAGGTTTGATGTGTTTAGTGACTTAGTCTGCGAGGAGGGGATATCTTTTGACATGCATGTGTATGCCCCCCCTTTTACTGCTCATAATCTTGAGCTCGTGGTTGTTACGAATTTGGTTCTTGCCCCTGTGGAGAATCCTGGGGAAGTGAAGGATTCTTTTGTTCCTTCCCCTAAGGTTGGGCTTGGGGACCCTTGTGTGTTGGTTGGTACTTCTTTGGTATTTGTTGCTATTAATGTAGGCCCTATTGGAGGTTCGGGTTCAGGATATTCTGGCAAGAATAAAGCTTCTGCTTCTTCCCCTATTCTGGGTGTGCAACTAAAGCCTTTGAAAAAGAGTGCTCCTGATAAGTCCCAGAAGGTGGGTAGGAAGAAGGATCAAGAGAAAGTTAAGTTGGTTGGTGAGACATTGGTTTAATCTGGGTCAATGAAGAGTTTGGATACTCACTTCTCTCACCCTTCACGATGATTGTGTTGTCATGGAATGTGAAGGGTATGAATAGCATCCCTAGACAAAAGGCTATTCAGGACTTAGTTCGTGCTCATTCTTCGGACTTGGTTTTCCTCCAAGAGATGAAGTTATCAGTGGATAGTATGATGCAGAGTGCATCTAAGATTTGGAATAGAGGTTTATGTCAGTGTGTGGGTGCGCAGGGGAGCTCTGGAGGTCTTGCTTGTTTCTGGGATCCTTGGCGAATCTCTCCTATTTGGTGGTTCTCTAGTAGATTCTTCATTTCTCTTGTTGCAATTAGTTTGGAGACGGAGGAAAGAGTTTTTCTTTCCAACATTTATGCTCTGACGGATGCCCCTGGTAAGACTCTCTTGTGGTCTGATATCAATTTTTTGAGATCATTGGATCCCTTCCTTCCTTGGATTATGGCAGGTGATTTCAATGCAATTGCCTCTCTTGAGGACTAGAAAAGGGGGAGAGTGCCTCGTTTGGACCCCTCCTTTGCTCTTCTTAGGGAGAATTTGGCTCGACTTCGGCTTGTGGATATCAAACCTTTGATTGGAATGTTTACTTGGAATAATAGGAGGCTTGGAGATGAAGCCATTGCTGAAAGATTAGACAAGTTTCTTGTTTCCAATTTTTGGGTTGGCGACAAGTGGCTATCAAGCTATGAAATTTTAGATTGTCAAGGATCAGATCATTGGCCAATTAAATTCTCTACCCATCTGGCTAGTGGTTCTAGGAAATAGACTTTTAGATTTCCGCTTATGTGGCTCAGGGAGGAGAGTCTTCCTGATCTAGTTTCTAGATGGTGGATCGAAGGATGACCTACTTTTGGTACGGCTATGTACTCCTTTGTGAAGAGGCTTCATCAATATGTGAAGTATAAATTAAAACATTGGAATAAGTATCAGTTTGGTAATGTGTTTCAAAAGAAAAGGGTTGCTCAGGAGCACTTGGATTCTATTACCAGGCACGTTCGGGATCAGGGCCTTAATGCAGATTTGAGCAGGTTAGAGGATAGTGCGGTTAAAGACCTAAAGGAATGGGAGCTCTGTAAGGAATTTTTTTGGAAATAGAAGGCTTGTGTTGACTGGCTTCAAGAAGGGGATAGGAATACTTCCTTCTTTCATAACTTAGTGAAGGCTCACAGACAGGGTAACATTATCTCTTCTCTTCGCTCTCTTGAGGGCTCTATTCTTTCTTCCTCTTTGGAGATTTCTAGTGAGGCGGTCCGCTTTTTCTCTAATCTCTTTTATGATGATACCCTTCCTACAAGTGAGGAGGAAGCTTATATCTTGGCTTATATCCCCCCTCTGGTGACTATGGATATGAATGTCTCTCTTCTTAAGCCCATTTCTTTAAAGGAGTTGGAGGATGTGGTGTTTCAGTTGAAAAAAGGAAAGGCTCCTAGTCCAGATGGGTTTCCAATAGAGTTTTTTCAAGAATTTTGGGAAGTGATCAACCTTGATCTATTGGAGGTTGTGTAGGAGTCTTTAAGGAATAAGCAAATGTTGAGATCCATGAATGACACGTTTCTTGCTCTTATCCCAAAATGTGAGGGTGTAGATTCTCTGGATCTTTTTCAAACAATTACTTTATGTAATGTAGTGTATAAAATCATTACATAGTTAATTGTTGAGCGCCTGAAGCCATGGCTGGATAAGTTGATCTCAAAGGAACAAGGGGGATTTGTTGCAGGTAGACAAATTTTGGATGGAGTTGTTATTGCGGCTGAGACTATTCATTTCATGGCCTCTTCAAAGGAAAAGGCTATGTTTATAAAGTTGGACATGGCTAAAGTTTAATGGAGTTTTTTGAACAAAATTCTAGGAGCCTTTGGGTTCAGTAGTGAGTGGATTGATTGGGTCATGAGTTGTGTGACGACGCCCTCCTTTTTTGTTCTTATAAATGGGGAGTCCTCTAATCTATTTGGTGTTTCTAGAGTTCTTCGGTAAGGGGATCCCTTATCCCCCATATTTGTCCATCTTGATGGTTGAAGGCTTGGGAAGGTTCATTAAGTCCTAGGTTATGGATGGGCCCATTCAAGGATGGAAATGGAGCAATTCTCTCCCTCCTCAAACCCATCTTCAGTTTGTGGACGATTCGACTTTGATTGGGGTTGCTAGTGTGGTTGAAATAGTTGCCTTCCAACAAAATTTGGATTGTTACTTGGCTACCTCTAGTCAAAGCATTAATGAAAGTAAGTCTTGCATTTATTTCTTTAATACCCCCATGCTTATCCAACAGTGTATTGCCAGGATCTTAAGGTTTCAAGTGGGTAAGCTTCCCTTTATCTATCTTGGTATCCCTTTGGATGTTCGCTCACTTCCCTAGCGTTTTTGGCAGGATGTGATTGATAAATTTTGAGGGTTGATTTGTCATTGGACCTATAGGTAGCTATCTACGGCTGGTAGAGTCACTCTATTGAAGTCTGTGGTGCAAGCCCTACTTATTTATAGGTGTTTTGTGTTGACTGCTCCCTCAAGCTTCATCAAAGAGTTTGAGGGGCTTTTTAGGCACTTTCTTTGGTTGGGTATTCTCCTTTCGAGGAAGTGGAGCTTAATTAAGTGGGAAGTTGTTTGTTGGCCAAAGTAGGAAGGGGGTGTAGGATTGCGCAGGGTGGATTGGAATGGGCAAGCTTTAGTTGCTAAGCTATTCTAGAGATGGTCTTCACACCAGCATCAGCCTTGGGCCAGGATCCTTACCTTCAAGTACCTTGGGGAGGTGGATGGTGTTGAGGTTCCTCAATTTAGTCTTTTGGGGAAAGGCTTTATGATTTGGGATACTCTCAAGAGGGGAGCCACGTTGGTTAAACAAGGCTTGTTTTGGATCTACAACAGAGGTTCTTATGCTTTTTTTTTGGCATGACTCATGGGATGGTTTCCCGCCTATCCTCTCCTCGCATCCTCACTTGGGGGATTTATGTAGGATTTTTGTTCAGGCTGGTTGGAGCAAAGTGATGGATTTCAAAGCCCCTCAGGGTTTGGGGCAGACTATTGTTTACCAGTGGAAGGGCATGCAGGAGTGGCCCCTGGGTGGATCTTTGGAGGATAGGAGGGAGTTGGCATCCATTTTGGTTGATAGAGTCTGTTGTTTTCTTTCAAAGCAAGATGTGTTGGCTTGGGGTTCGGATCCTAAAGGGAAGTACACTATTGCTTCAGGGTATCGTGTTTTGGACAAACAAGCCTCGGGTAATGTTGAGGTTCCTTGGTGGAAAAATATTTGAAATAAATTCTCTTAGCCAAAATGCAATTTCTTTTCTTGGTTGGTGGTGTATGGCAAGTGCTTGACTTGGGATAACCTCTATAAGCGAGGCTTCCAAGGTCCCTCATTATGCTTCCTATGTCTAAAAGAGGTTGAGACTGTCTCTCATCTTTTCTTTCAGTGCCCCTTTGCTAGGACTATTTGGCATTTTTTGTGGGGGGCTTGGAATTTGCAGTGCAGGCATCCTTCATCTTTTGATGAGTTTTGGCGGACAATTGGGCCCATTCTGGTGAAGACTTCATTTCTTCACATAGCGTGGCCTATTGGTCCTAGTCTGATTATTTGGCACATTTGGTTGGAGCGCAACCGTAGGATCTTTCTGGATAAGAAGTTGTTGGTGGGTCAAGTTTGGGCTCGCATTTTAGGGGCTTTGCAGGAGATTTTGTATGCTAAATGTGATATGTCAATCCCGGTGGATCCTGGAGATGTTGGAGTGATTCTTAATCTGGAGATTTCTATTAGTGGTACTGGAAGGCCCAAGATTGGGCGGAGTAGGTGTTCTTGAGGGAAGGTCTTTAGGGGAGGGCATTGGATGCTTCCTCCCTTTGAAGTCTTGAAAATCAACACTTATGGGTCTGCAAGGGGCAATCTAGGGCATGCTGGCATAGGTTGGGTGGGTAGAGATTGCTTCAAGGTGGTTGTGTTCTTTTCGGAGTATAGGGGGCAGCACTCTAATAACCTTATGGAGGCCTTGGCAATTCTTTAACTTTGAAGAGGGCATATGCCCTCGGCTGGAGAAGGATTATCTGCGAGACAGATTCTCAGGTGGTGGTAGACTTGATAAATGGACAACAGTTTGATGATGTTAGTTGGAAACTTGCAGTGGTTGCTAAGCAAATCACCAAGCTTGGAGATTTACTGGATTCTATCACCTTCTTTCATATCCCTTGGGAATGGAATAAGGTGGCTAATGGGGTGGCCAAATGGGCTTCTGAGAAGAATGGGACTTGGTTGGTGGATGATTGGGACAGCTTACTGGAGGAACTTGCCCAGGATTTGGAGGGTTGGTTATGGAGGACATGAGATGTTGCTTGAACACTTCTTGATTTCTTGTAGAATGTTCCTTGGCCCATTTGGGTCTCTTCCTGCTTTATGCTTTGTATTGCTTTAGTTGTTTAATAGTTTTTACCCTCTTTTATTAAAATATCATATAAATATTAATATATTAATATATTATTAATATTTATTATGATACTTATTAATATATTATATATGTTATTATAATATGTGAAGGTTAAAATATACCTAATATAGATATCTTAAATACATTTATCTAAAAAATACCCATATATCAATTTGGAGCTATCTTATTTAGTTAAAAGTTGTTTTATTTTACTTTCAAACTATTTTATTTATTACATACATCAAATAAATTTTATATGCTTATTTTTGAAATAGTATGTTTATTATTAAATATTAATATTTTGACATGTAAATGGCTATCAAATTTAAGGTGAAGATTAAAAAAAAATCTAACACTTGTATATTTAATGAAATGTGGCTTACATGTTACTTATGTGCTACAACTTCGAAGTAAAAATTATCAATTCATTTCAAACATTTTTTATAAGTTAATATTATCTTCTCATTTCTTTGGTGCTCAATCAATTCCTCCATTTGCTTCATTTTATGATTATTATCCTAACACTACACTAGTATAGATATCTTAAATGCATCTATATAAAAAAAATATCAAGAGATATCATCTAAAAAATATTTTGAATTGGTGTGTAAATGACTATCAAATTTAAGATAGGAGATTAAAAAAAAAATTGTTACTAATAAAGATGTCTTAAATATTATTATTTTGACTTGTAAATGAATATCAAATTTAAAATAGGAGATAAAAATTTGCTAACACACTCGCAAAATTACATTCCACCACTTGCTACCATTGTAAAATACTTCTTGACATTAAAAACTATAAATGAAATCATTATCTATTATAAAACAATTTATATTATTATAATATTTTAAAAACAAATAATATACCACTACATACAATGATTATAATTACTATCACAATAAAAATTAATAAATAATAAATATTAAAAACATCATTTTAAATTCTTATTTATTATCCCATCTCTTATATAATTAAGATTCTTAAAAAATATATATTTAAGAGATTAAAAAATTGCTCACTTGTTAAAGAGTTGTAAACCGTCAAACTTGTGAGCTTTAAAATGAAGATACATATGGTGATGGCAGAAAATGAACTCAAATATCACAAAACTGTACGATTATAAATAAATAAAATTCATTCTCTTCAAAGAAAACAATCCACCCATACTCCTAATTAAATCAAATTCATTCTCTTCAAGAAAACAATCCACCTACACTCCATACAGACCACTCTAAAGGAGCTCAAATTCCCAAACATATAAAGTGCAGATTCATTCCAAAAGCTTGGAATACATTTACAGAGACATGTCAAGAATTGTAGGTACCACATAGCCCAACTTTCCACTCCTCCCCTTCCTTCCCAGATACCGTGTACCACTTCTTCAGAATTCCATTCCTCAATAGACCGTCTGCAATTTCCTTACTTCGGTCATCTCTCTCTACCATAGTAATTATCCTTTCTCCTTGACCCAAGTCAAAATCAAGTAAAAGGTAGTGTAAAAGTGCGTTATTTACTTTATCTACAGAAGTAGAGCTATCATCTACGACCACAAAGAAGCTGATAACCGCAATGCAACTTAACCACTCGACATCAATTTTCTGGAGAGCAATACTAGCATGAGAAAACAGATATTGGTTTAAAGTTGCTTCCATTCCATCCACTGCTCCACCAATCACACATGTTAACTGTGATGGCACACTCTGAAATAAAAGACAAAACTCTCTCAGTCAATCCATGGTGATTTCTTTTCAACTACAGATCACTCGAAACATCCCTTGCCAAAGTCTAGGCAGAACAAATTACAAAACAGAGCTGAAGGTCAATAATGGAATACAAACACTCCCTTCAAAATGAGAATTATGTTTGGCTGTTAAAAGGATTCTTGAAATCAATACCTTCAGCTTGGCAATGCAATTCCGAATTGCTGCATTGCTCAGAAGAGAAAGTTGCATATGTTCCAATACATGCAACTCTTCAATACCTGCTATGTTCTCCACCTTCTCACAAGAGTTAATCACAATTTGCTCCAAGAAGCTTTGTCTAGAAAGAGTTGGCAACTCCTCAAGCTCAGGACAATCACTAATGTGCAACTGTCTCAGCTCAAAGTTACCTGACACACTTTTCAAATTTTGACAACCATTAATCCACAAGTTTGTAAGCTTTGTAAGATCACCGGTTCCTTCTACTGTTTGCAAAACTCTGCAACGTCGTACAGACAGACTGATGAGTGTTGTTGGCAGCGTATGTTCTGTAGCTGCTCACAACTGTCGATCTTAAATTCCTCTAAGCAGCTTAGTCGAGAAAGAGATGGCAACTCCTCAAGCTTAGGACAATCACTAATATACAACTATCTAAGCTCAATGTTACCTGACACTTTTCAAATTTTGCAAACGAGCCAACTGGAGATATTTGAACTTCCCACATCCATGAACTATAATCCTCTCCAAGCAACTTAGACCACTAAAAACTGGCAACTTGTCAAACTCTGAACAATCACGAATGCTTAATTTTACAAGCTTTGCATAACCAAACTTTATTGTTTTCAAAATTTGGCAACCATCCAACTCAAAATATTTCACCTTCACATCTCTATCAAATGTTCCCCTCTTCAACTCTTCATACCCCTGAGACATAAGTACTCAAACTCAAGGTCTGGACATTCACTAATGTTTAAGAGCACAAGATTTGTAGGATCTGACGTTCCTTTCAATCTTCTGAGTTTTTTACAATTTGTTAAAAAGACAATTTAATGTCCTTACCCTTGTTAAATTCACTTCCTTAAAATTTTCAATACAATGAAGTTTGATTGACTCAAGGCTGGTATATTGAATTCCACTAATTAGGATCTTGATTAAGAATTTCTCACTGCTAATCTCTAGCTTTTCAAGGCCACTCATTGCGGACTTAACACTTGTAGACTTTTCCCCCATTTTCAAAACTATCTGATATTCCTGATAAATCTGGAAACTCTTTCAAAGAGGTTCGAAAAATCATCAGCTCTTTCAAGTTGGAGGGTGCCTGAAATTCAAGATAAATTTGTGTAAAGCTCTAATAATTAAGAAAAAGCAGCCCAGAGACACCAAAACACATAATGAATTGCACCATATCGTTGAAGGAGATTTTGTTTTTGACTGAGAAGATCAAAATACCTTTATGCGGTTCTCCCACAATGTTTTGAGTCATCCATATCTGATTTTCAAACACTGCAAATTTTGAAGAGGAATCCATGAAAGAATGTTCGGTTGTTCTTTGAGATTCCCCTCATGCTGGAGCCATAGTATGGAAGCTGACCTCTCAACAGAAATACCTGATTGACCTAAAAAGAATGTAACTCGACAGTCTATGGAATCGTCCATAATGGAATGGAAACACCTCACATTTGCTTTGGCGAGGATATTCTTCAAACCTGTTAAATCCTGTATACACAGAAGCATCTCAGTTTTCTATTAATGTAGTAAGAACTAACAAGTTAAGATTTGGAATAGTACAATACAGAAGAGAAATATGTAGGGGTAACGAGTATACCAGATCTTGAGGACACAACGTGCGATGAGGAGGGCTGAGCTCAAGTGCCATTTCTCTTCTCAGTTCCCTTAGGTGGTCATGCATTCTGAATAAAAGTTTGCCCTGTATATACAGACTCACAAGAACTTATCTTTGAGTGTTTCCAGTGCATGTTGAGCGTTCCATCCTGATCCCTCCCATACTCTTTCAGCTATACTCTTCGGTTTGCCCACAAAAACACAAGCAATACCATGAAAACCTGTCTTTCTTCACCATCCAATGCATCAAAACTTATTTTCAGTCTTTTCCTTACATCCCAAGGCAGTGTCTTGCTAACTTTAATCAATTCTGACCTCCAATAACTATGAGCTCTACCATGAATGTGTCTCCCCAAAACCTAAAGAGACAGAGGTAACCCTCCACACACATTTACAAAGCCCTCAACCAGCTCCTCATAACCACTACATGGATGGGGTTGGCCAAAGGCATGCCAACAGAAGAGTTGTCTCCCATCATTTCTATTCATTCCTTTTAAATGATAGCCAACAGAAATCCCTGCGGTTATAAGCACTCCAGCATCAAGGGTTGTTACGATAACCAGAGTATTACCAAAATTATTTAAGATATCCATGATAAGTAGAGCATCTAATGGCTCCACATGATCAATGTCATCCGCAACAATTAAGAATTTAAGATGGGGCTCCTTCATAGACTATCTTTGAGATAGCTTGTTCCTTCCTCTGTATTTGTAAAACTGAGATGCTGATCATGGAAGAGATCCTCCAGAAGCTTAAGTTGCAGAGAAGGTATGGCCTCTCACAGAGGCTTCTCGCACATCAAACAAAATACTTGATCTACAGTAATCCGAATTCTTTCAGTTAAACAACTCTTTGGCTCTTTGGCAAGGGTTGTCTTCCACGATCCACCCATGCCGAAAATGCCAACAATCTTAGCCTTAGCCTTATCCTTCCCTTTCTGCAGCATGCACTGGTTTTCAAAATCTTGGACAAATTCATTAAGGCATCGCCCTTCAAAATCTTTCACAAGCTTGTTAAGTCCTACTGGATATTTGGCAACATGTAAACATTTCTTTTCCTTTGTACTTCCTTTTGCACTGCTGCTACTATGTTTTTGCAGTCACTGAAACTTTATAAAGTGAAAGCAAAATTCCATGAGAAAATAGTTAAACAGATTTGAAGGAAGAAAAAATTATATAATAAAATAGAACTAGGGTTTCCTCCCAAAGCCACAGAAAGATTACCAGTAAATTTCTCCCTAGGTATAGAAGAAAGAGAACGAAGGGCTTCCTTCCAGTCGTCAAGATTCTCCAGGTACCTGCCCTTCTCTTCATATTTAATGAATGCATCAGCGTATACTCCCTTTTCTATATAGCGGAGTTTGGATGGGTTCACTTCATAAAACAGGGGAATAATTTTGGCCTTACTTTCTAACATGAGAACCAGCTCAGCCAAACACCAAGGGGACTGTGCATATCCTTTGGAAAAGATGGCTATTTGTACATAACTACAGATGTAGAGTGGATGGCAGTCTCAATAATAGAAGGAAACGAATTCCCAAGCTCAAATACTGAGATGGTGATCATCGAAACGATCCTCAAGAAGCTTAAGTTGCAAAGAAGGTAATTGGCCTCTTTCATAGGCTTCTCGCACATCAAACAAAATACTTGATGTAGAGTAATTTGAACTCTTTCAGTTAAACAACTCTTTGGCGAGAGTTGTCTTAACCGATCCATCCATGTCCAAAATGCCAACAATCTTAGCCTTAGCCTTATCCTTCTCTTTCTGCAGCATGAACTGGTTTTCAAAATCTTGGACAAGTTCATTAAGGCATCGCCCATCAAAATCTTTCACAAGCTTGTTAAGTCCTACTAGATATTTGGCAACATGTGAACATTTTTCCCTTTGTACTTTCTTTTGCACTGCTGCTACTATGCTTTTGCAGTCACTGAAACTTTATAAAGTGAAAGCAGAATTCTAAGAGTTAATAGTTAAACAGATTCGAAGGAAGAAAATAATTATATAATAAAATAGAACTAGGGTTTCCTACCAAAGCGACAGAAAGATTACCTGTGAAATTCTTCCCCGACTATAAATGAAAGAGAACGAAGGGCTTCCTTCCACTCGTCAAGCTTTTCCAGGTACCTGCCCTTCTCTTCATATTTAATGAATGCATCAGTGTATACTCCCTTTTCTATATGGCGGAGTTCGGATGGGTTCACTTCATAAAACAGGGGAACACTTTTGGCCTTAGTTTCTAACATGAGAACCAGCTCAGCCAGGCACCAAGGGGACTCTGCATATCCTTTGGAAAAGATAGCTATGTGTACAGATGCAGAGCGGATGGCAGTCTCAATAATAGAAGGAAAGGAATTTCCAAGCTCCTCTTGGGAATCAAGAAACGGCCGTATTCCCAGCTGTTCCAGAGAATTGTACAGCTGAATTGAAAGAGTTTGTTTGACATCGGGACCTCTGTGGTTGAACACATCAAACAATTTTGTAGATTCACAAACCCTCCTCCTTCTGCCGGCTGGTTCTATTCCAGAGAGAGCATTAAATTCCCGATTTTGCAGGTAAGATGATGAAGACGACTCCATTCATTCCAATCAAACGCTCATCACCCGGAAAGATATAGAAAGGCCAAGAAAAGGGCGAATTCAGTCCTCGTAAATGAAATGAGTTTATGTAGAGGAAGGAAGGGTAGGGTGAATTAAATAGATCATACTGCAGGCGAGTTGGGTCCTTTCCTAGAAGAAACGAGAAGGAAAATGCTTAGAAGTTAGACAAGCGCCGACCTGTACACAGACAGCGGCAGCTTCAGGCCTTTCCTGGGATCATCCAATGCGAAAAAGGTACATACTTAGAAATTACTGTGTGGAAAATGGTTCTTTAGAAAAATGAAATATGCTTTGAAAAGTAGATAATATTCGATTCGGTTCAGACTGCTTTTGTCGGCCACTGAAATTTTAGTGCGTCGGTGCCATGTGGAGTGGGATAAGTAATATAAAGAAGATAGCTTTGGAAACTAGGTAATATTTGATTTGGTTTAGACTGATTTTTATTGGTCATAGAAGTAATTTGTAATTATGAAATTTATTTTCAATTCCGCGGAAAGCTGGTAGCAATTTAATATAAGAATTTGAAAAAAAATTGGTTTAGATTGATTTTGTCGGCTATAAAAGTGATAGCGTAATTATAAAGCATAACATGTGTCACTGTGGTGTTGAGTGGAATAAGTGATATAAAGGAGATGTTTCTTTTGACCTTCCTATCATATTTAATATTGAATTTTTTTGTATTGTCTATTTAATGTATATTTTAAAGTATTTATTATTTAATTAAAATTTAGAATATAATATATTTCTAATTTTAATTAATTAATTAATATGTTTTAATGTACATTCATATTGTTAGACATATCATAAATATTTACTAACACTTATATCTAAAGGAGGTTTAAGGATTATATTAATAGAAAATTATATGTATTAATGATATCAAGTTTCCACAATCCATATTGTTCTTTGCAATGGTTTCTGGTTTTGATTGTGTGATAATTTTTGCATCAACGTTTCGGATCACACTCCGTGATCCATCATCAGGATGAGTAGAGCTAAAGGATAGAATGAAAGGATGCAGACCAAGAGCTAATTAAAAAGACCAAGGCAGGGAAATGAAAGAGAGGGCACGAAGACCAAGACCAAAAAAAATGAAAATTAAAGAAATTCACATAAAAATGTACACATATATATAATGTTTAGATACTCACATAAAAATTATACACATGTATAATGTTTAGTTAATTAAAGATATTCACATAATTATATATATATAGGAATCACATAAATAATAAAATGAAGAAAATCAATTTATATATAAATGAAAGACAAGGAACCAAAAAAAGAAATAAATATAAATATCTAAACAATATAAAAATGTAAAAATTGAAAAGGAATGAACTCAAATAAAAGGAAATAAAGAATTAAATATATTAAAAAATAAAAATAAAAATAAAGAAGAAAGGAAACAAGCCGAATTAAAATGAAAGCAAAATAAATATATGCTTATGGGGAAACAATTAAAAAAGAAAAATAAAGACATAAATATATAAATCTAAACAATTAAATATATGACAAGGAATCAATAAAGACCTAAATATATGTATCTAAACATTAAATATATGTAAAAAATTAAAAAATAATTAACACAAATAATAGGAAACAAAGAAATAAAATAATAAATAATAATTAAGGAAGATAGGAAACAAACCAAAAAATGCAAACAAAATAAATATATATATCTGAACAATATATAAAAGTAAGAATTAAAAAAGAAAAAACTCAAAAAAATAGAAACAAAGAAATAAATAGAAAGGAAGATAGGAAACAAGCCAAAGTAAAAGTGAAAACAATATAAATAATTGCTTAAAGGGAAACAAATAAATAGATAAAAAAGGAATCTCACAAAAAAGACAAGGAATCAATAGAGAAATTTAAAATAACAAGAATCTAAACTAAAAATAAATGTAAAAAAGGTTAATAAAAATATATAATTCTCAAATAAATAAATGTATAAATCCAAATAGACAAGAAGGAAAGAGATTCGAGATCAAAAAAGGAAGACAAATGCAAAAGGAGCCACAAAAGAAGAAAGGACAAGAAGGGAAACAAGGGAGGGGAAAGACGGGACGAAGGCCAATGAACAAAAGGAAACAATAAGTAACAAAAACAACAGACATTCAATTAAAAATATACGTATAAGAATGTATTTATATATAAATATATATTTCTTAAAACAACTATATATATATATATATATATATATATATATATATATATATACACACACACACACACACACACGAAAGAAGGAGGGCCAAGATAAACAAAGGACAAAAGCTACAAGGACCAAGAAAGGAGAAAAGACAGTAAGGGGAACACAGTCAGAGAAAAAAAGGAAAGGGGGCCAACGTAAACTAGGATAGCGGAAAAGAACAAGATAAGGAGACCCCAACACGGGAAAGGAGGAAAGAGCACCTAACAACAAGGGAAAGGAGGGGGATCAAGAAGAGGGAGGGAGATGAGGGGTATGAAGGTTGGCTAACAAGGGATGCCAAGCCTGACTCAACTTCCACCCTTCGTCACGATTAAGGTTCAAGGGGTGGTTGTTGATTTCAATGGCTTCTTTTATCTTCCTTTTGACAAAATTGTCTTCCTTGTGCAGGATTTGGGTGCTTTCGATGCAAATATGGTGCTTTGTGGAAGAAGAGTGGTCGGCTAAAGCAGATTTGAGGACCCGCTCATGTCTAATATCGGCTATGTGTTCTTTGATTCTAGTGTTGAACGATCGACCGGTTTCCCCAATATAAGGTGCACCACAAGAGCACATAACCTTGTAGACACCTGAGTGGAGAAAGATGTCCTTGGGGTCTTTGAGAGAGGGGAGACAATTCCTCAAAGTGGAGAGGGGTTTGAAAGCACATTGGAGACCTTTTTTGCGAAGGATCTTGGAGATTTTTTGGGATAACCCATCGACGAAGGGGAGGGAGGCAACAGGGAGACTAAAGGAGCGGATGGGTTCAGAGGTAAACGGAAACGAGGCGAGAAATTTGCTTGTTAGAGTAACCATTCAGAATGAACACGTGACGAAGATGGTCTAACTCAAAGTTTAAGTTGTCCTCATCACAGATTCTAAAGGCCCTCAAGGCAAGAGTTTTAAGGACACCACTTTTTTGGCACAGGTGATGATGAGAGGACGAGTGGAGATAGAGATCGGTATGGGTGGCCTCGCACATTGGAGACCTTTTTTGCGAAGGATCTTGGAGATTTTTTGGGATAACCCATCGACGAAGGGGAGGGAGGCAACAGGGAGACTAAAGGAGCAGATGGGTTCAGAGGTAGAACGGAAACGAGCCCTGGCTTGGTTGAAGGCTCGAGAAATTTGCTTGTTAGAGTAACCATTCAGAATGAACACGTGACGAAGATGGTCTAACTCAAAGTTTAATTTGTCCTCATCACAGATTCTAAAGGCCCTCAAGGCAAGAGTTTTAAGGACACCACTTTTTTGGCACGGGTGATGATGAGAGGACAAGTGGAGATAGAGATCGGTATGGGTGGTTCCCTTGGGCGTCGGGTGTATCGTAAGGCCACCCATACCGATCTCTATCTCCACTCGTCCTCTCATCATCACCCGTGCCAAAAAAGTGGTGTCCTTAAAACTCTTTCCTTGAGGGCCTTTAGAATCTGTGATGAGGACAACTTAAACTTTGAGTTAGACCATCTTCGTCACGTGTTCATTCTGAATGGTTACTCTAACAAGAAAATTTCTCGAGCCTTCAACCAAGCCAGGGCTCGTTTCTGTTCTACCTCTGAACCCATCCGCTCCTTTAGTCTCCCTGTTGCCTCCCTCCCCTTCGTCGATGGGTTATCCCAAAAAATCTCCAAGATCCTTCGCAAAAAAGGTCTCCAATGTGCTTTCAAACCCCTCTCCACTTTGAGGAATTGTCTCCCCTCTCTCAAAGACCCCAAGGACATCTTTCTCCACTCAGGTGTCTACAAGGTTATGTGCTCTTGTGGTGCACCTTATATTGGTGAAACCGGTCGATCGTTCAGCACTAGAATCAAAGAACACATAGCCGATATTAGACATGAGCGGGTCCTCAAATCTGCTTTAGCCGACCACTCTTCTTCCACAAAGCACCATATTTGCATCGAAAGCACCCAAATCCTGCACAAGGAAGACAATTTTGTCAAAAGGAAGATAAAAGAAGCCATTGAAATCAACAACCACCCCTTGAACCTTAATCGTGACGAAGGGTGGAAGTTGAGTCAGGCTTGGCATCCCTTGTTAGCCAACCTTCATACCCCTCATCTCCCTCCCTCTTCTTGATCCCCCTCCTTTCCCTTGTTGTTAGGTGCTCTTTCCTCCTTTCCCGTGTTGGGGTCTCCCTTTATTCCTATCCATTTTCGTTGGTTCTTTTTCTTTCGACTGTTCCCTCTTTATCATTTTTCTCCTTTCTTTGTCCTTAGCTTTTGGTCCTTTATCTTGGCTCCTCCCTTCCTTCTCGTGGTATATATATAGTTGTTTTTAAGAAAGAGATGAGTATAAATACATTCTATATCGTGATATTTTAATTGAATGTCCTGTTGTTTTACATTT
Organism: Sequoia sempervirens; assembly: GCA_007258455.2. NCBI lineage: Eukaryota > Viridiplantae > Streptophyta > Pinopsida > Cupressales > Cupressaceae > Sequoia > Sequoia sempervirens. The sequence continues at coordinate 439,793,744 of VDFB02105785.1, read as the reverse complement.
ATTGTTTTTGTTCATTGGTCTTCGTCCTGGCTCTTTTCCTCCCTTTGTTTCCTTCTTGTCCTTTTTCTTCTTTTGTGGTTCTTTTGTGATTTTATTCCTCTCCTTTTTGATCTCAATTCTTCTATTTGATTTAAGCATTTATTTATTTGAGAATTATATTTTTATTAACCTTTTTTACATTTATTTTTAGTTTAGATTCTTGTTATTTTAAATTTCTCTATTGATTCCTTGTCTTTTTTGTGAGATTCCTTTTTTATCTATTTATTTGTTTCCCTTTAAGCAATTATTTATATTGTTTTCACTTTTACTTTGGCTTGTTTCCTATCTTCCTTTCTATTTATTTCTTTGTTTCTATTTTTTTGAGTTTTTTCTTTTTTAATTCTTACTTTTATATATTGTTCAGATATATATATTTATTTTGTTTGCATTTTTTGGTTTGTTTCCTATCTTCCTTAATTATTATTTATTATTTTATTTCTTTGTTTCCTATTATTTGTGTTAATTATTTTTTAATTTTTTACATATATTTAATGTTTAGATACATATATTTAGGTCTTTATTGATTCCTTGTCATATATTTAATTGTTTAGATTTATATATTTATGTCTTTATTTTTCTTTTTTAATTGTTTCCCCATAAGCATATATTTATTTTGCTTTCATTTTAATTCGGCTTGTTTCCTTTCTTCTTTATTTTTATTTTTATTTTTTAATATATTTAATTCTTTATTTCCTTTTATTTGAGTTCATTCCTTTTCAATTTTTACATTTTTATATTGTTTAGATATTTATATTTATTTCTTTTTTTGGTTCCTTGTCTTTCATTTATATATAAATTGATTTTCTTCATTTTATTATTTATGTGATTCCTATATATATATAATTATGTGAATATCTTTAATTAACTAAACATTATACATGTGTATAATTTTTATGTGAGTATCTAAACATTATATATATGTGTACATTTTTATGTGAATTTCTTTAATTTTCATCTTTTTTGGTCTTGGTCTTCGTGCCCTCTCTTTCATTTCCCTGCCTTGGTCTTTTTAATTAGCTCTTGGTCTGCATCCTTTCATTCTATCCTTTAGCTCTACTCATCCTGATGATGGATCACGGAGTGTGATCCGAAACATTGATGCAAAAATTATCACACAATCAAAACCAGAAACCATTGCAAAGAATTATATGTATGTTAATACGTTAGAGAATATGTGTGTGTGCAATTCTAGTTGCATGTGGTTGGAGTAAATAATTAATAATAAGTGTTAAATAATGGAATGAAATAAACTTAGACAAATCTAGATTTTTTTCTTAAAGAAATTAAGTATTATCTATTATGAAATATTTGCATACAATTTAAAACATAAAGCAATGCAAATGAAATGCTATCAAATTGACAAAAAACACTTGAAATAGAAATAGAATTTTCAATCTACTTGTCAAATCAATATTTATCCGCCTTTTATGTGATAAATGAGATTTTGGAGGCTTTTACCTGGTATTTTGGAGACTTTTACTTAAAACTTAGTTTTCGATGTTTCACTAATTAGATATGTAGTATTGATTTTTTTTAAATTGTATTTTTTATTTTTTATTTTATATTATTTTTGTGATGATAGAATTAGTATAGTCATATCAATTTTTAATATTTTTTATAATGAGAATTTATAATAATCAATAGATCTCAATATGTAAAGTTTTTTTTTTGTATTGAACAACGCTGAAAAAATACAATAAGTAAAAGAATGCAGTCCTAAAGATGGACTGCCAAAAGAAAGAGTGAGAAAGCACTAGACATAGCAAGCATATAGCTCACAAATACAAATAACTATGCCAATCAGCAATAACAGAAATGGCTGAAGCAGCCAACAATACATATAATCCAAAATACAATGCATGAAGGATATGATTACATATTGAACTTGAAAAACATTTGCAGTTGTTTGGCACAAACGAACTCCCCTTCATGGTGTTGAAGGAACTGATATCTAATCAAGTCCAGGTGCTGATTGTAAACTGCATCACCTTTACGTCCCTTCCTTAGCTGAGAACATAAGAAGATAAATTGAACTGTCAGGTTAGAGTAAAACTTTTCAATATTGTTTGTTGATGCAAAATGTGATTGGAAAGTACAGTTGAACATCTACTTTTCCACAGGTGTAACAAAATACATTGTCTCATAGAATCAGCAATTAAATTATTATGAAGTCTAATACCAAACATAGCTTATTTCCATCGTAATGCATGATCAAAAATAGCAGGAAGGTGGTCAAAAATAATGTTCCATTTTTTTTTTTGCTCTATAACAGTCCCAAAAGATATGCTTCATATTTTCATTATGCTAACAAAAAGGGCACTTGGCAGCTTGAGTCTTTAAATATTTTATTTTATCCCCAACAAGCAGCTTATGATGAAGAACTTTCCAAGCCAAAACCTAGGCATTAGCTTTTGCTTTAGATTTCCAAACTTGAGCACTAAGCAACTTTCATTTCTTCTCAGAAAATTTACAATGTCATTTCCTGTTAAGCCTTGGATTCAAGTTCATATTAGGAAGGATTTTAAAATAGATTTTCTTCAAAGGAAAACCAAAGAAGGAGTATTTTCCCAACCATAACCAGTCCTTAAAGAAGTTACAATTTAATGGAGTACAAAGCTTCATAATAAGCTCTATAGAAACCAATGCCTTTTTAAAAACCATGAAACCTTTAAACCTATTGTTTAAATTAAAAGCTTGTTTGGACTCTTGCCAGCTAACCCAATCAAGAGAGGAAAAGTCCCAAATGTCTCCAAACTTTTGCACCCCTTTCTTTAAAAAGTAATGAGATTGTCAAGGGAAGGAGATAGCAAGAGGTTATCCATGATATTGAACAAGCTTATTCCACTAGATGGAAGAGGTAGCAAAGATAAAGTCATGCTGTAACGAATATTTTCAGGTGATTAATCGAATATTTTCTTCATGTTGGATGTCGTCTAGAAAAGGCTATGACAATTTAGTCAAACTTATTCAACAGTTTTTGTGGATGAATTGGGAAGGCAAAAGGGGTTTTAGGGCCTCTTCATGGTTGCATTGTATACAACCAAAGAATAGGGGAGGTTTGGGTCTCTTGGATCCTAGGATGTAAGGGGTGTGTTTATCGGCTAAATAGATAGTAAGAGTAATGTCTAGTGAAGAACCATTAAATTTTGGTTAGACATCGTATTGCTCAAGCTATGGTAAGTAACAGGTGGCTAAACGTGGGATGGTAGGACAAAATTATGCTTTTTAGTATGTAAAGTTGACAAGAAGGTAAAAATACTTTTTTTGGATTTAAAATTAGAATGTATATTTTTATTATTTATATTTTGATAAGTTATAATATTAGTTATCTCTCATATCATATAGAACTATATTCAATGAAAAAATAATTTTATCTTCTTTTTATTATATTTTACCTTAAATTTTAATTCATTATTCTAAAGAATCAATGGACTTGTTTATTACAACAAAAATTTCAAACTCTCTTATCTTTTTTGTCCAGCCTTCACATATTACATTCCATAAATTTTGACTATGACTTGCACTTAAAGTTAATTCTAATATTGAAAATTATCCTTGGTATATTTCTATATTATCTTAAGAATACTCCTAGGATCATGAGCATTCCCATGCAATATAGTTCTAGACCAAACAACATTAAATCAAATCAAAAGAAAACAAATCCCAAGATTTAGACAAAATGAACCTAATGATTTAGTCTTCAATATTATTCATAATTTTTAATAATTCTTTTAATTTTGATGGAGAAAGAAAGGAGTAAGTTGCATGTTTACAAAACTTAGCATCATTCGATTACATAATAGATTTTAATTGCAAGTAATATGTGATGTACTTAATGTTCAAAAAGAAATGAATAAGATCATCTTTAATTTATCTGTCATTAGTTGTTTTTTAAATATATCTATAGGAATTTTAATTATTTGTTTAGTTTCTTCAATATCACTTAGTACAAAAATAACTTTTCTCTATATTTTTCATATAATCAAAAAACTATATTGTTGATGAAAATGGCCCCACTCCAGATTTTGGGTCAAGAATAATGAGGTTCTACTAGGATTTATTGTGTGTGTCATTGTCCATATCATACTTTAAAAAAATATGAGTTTTATGTTTTGGGTGATCCCAAAATAATGAGTCACTTTTTGATCAAAGTAGGACATTGAAATCAACATTTTTAACTAAATATTCACTTTCTAAGACCTATAAAAGCTAAACCATTAAGAATTTGAAGATGATAGGAACTAGTGATTTGTAACAATTTGTGTGTAGATTCTAAAAATACATTTTTAAAAAAATATAATAAATTATGATTTTTTTATGTAACTTTTAATAACTTGTTTTTTATAGTAAACAATAGTTTTTTAGAGTAATGTTCATGTCGTAACATAGATTTTTTTCTAGAAAGGATAAAATTCTATTTTTTTAAATATATATTTGTAACATCAATATCTAGTACATGGATATTTTTTCATAACATTTTGTTGTATATTTTTTAATTAATTTTTGAATTCAAGATAAATATAATTTGGACATAGATGTATGTCGTAATGCATAACTTGTTTGATATAATATTGAAATTCAATTTTCTTTTGTTGAAACAAGGACATCAATGCCTAATGCATAGATATTTTTTAAATTTTTTAGTATTTACTATTTTTCCACATGTGTGGAACAAAGAACTTGATGTTCGGTGAAAAACCTATGTTCAGTAAAAATTAGAAAAAAAAAATATTTAGTAAAATGAAAATATATTAAAATTATACTTGTTGGAAAGCTCATTTCGAGGATTGTGATCTTACGAATTCTCTTGTCAATTTAATTATATTTGAAAGTCCAATCTGAGGTTTCAAACTAGAATTTCTGAGGAAATTTTGAAGCAAACACTGAAAGTGTCTAGCTAAGGTACCTTAATTTGAATTCTAGCTAAGGTCCTTCGTTCAAAGGTCCTTTGAATGAAAGTACCTTTGATCAAAGATATTTCCTTCATTTGAAGGTACCTTCAAAGGAAGATATTTTGGTGCGGCCAAAATAATATTAATTATTCATGACAAGGGACCTTCGAAAGAAGATCCTCCAATAAAATAATATTTAAAAAAATTACTAGTTGAACTTTGAATGAAGGTTATTTTTAGTTGACTTTTTGCAATTAAATGTTTATGTGAATTACATATATATGAGGTCATTTTTTGAGTTTTTAATATCAAAAAATAAAGAAAAACTCATTTTTTTGTTATGATTTTTTGCAAGTGATTTACATTTCAAACATAGAATTGAAAAAATTATATTTACAATTTTGAGAGACATTGTACAACAAAAAATTTGGCAAAGGAATTATCGAGATCATATTTTACAAAGAAGAAGATGGGAAATGAAAGGACAAGGAAAAATAAGACTAGGTGCGTCATATTCAATAGAAAAGGAACAAAAATTAAGTGAAGAAAGGATGCAAAGATATTATGATCAAAGAGAAGGTATGTATTTTATAAATCATGTATTTTTTTTCAATTAAATCATCTTCTAGATAAGACTAGGATCAATAAGATCAAATTATTTTCAATTCAAGTACTTTTTTCAATTCAAGTATGTTTTATATTCATTTATTTTTGTTATAGATCCCACCATTCTTAAGGCCTCTACTAAAACCAAGTGCTATGTTCCCTTTTATTATAACTAATATCCTAAACCCTAAACCCTATTTACCCTAGAAATCCTAAATCCTAAAGGTCCTAAGCCCTAAATCTTAATCCCTAGACCCTAAATATTATCAAGATCTAAATCTATGATGACTATGCCAACCAAATTATCTTTGACTAAGTTAACTAATCATTCATTTCTACTAGTTTTGTACCTTGCCCTTGGTTCAGGCTATACTCCTTAAATCTTATATTTTACATGGGTCCTAAATATCTAGATCTCACTTTTAAATATAGTTTAATCCCTCAAAGCACCCTCACAAGTAAATCATAATTTTAACAATAAGATTTGAAACCTTCTCATAGGTCTCTTTTCTTAGTTCAAACCCTTTACCCTTGGATATATCTTTGGAATGGATGAGCTACTTCGTATATATCATTTCATTTTAATCAAGAACCTTTAAATTTCTTCTATTAAAGTTTATTAGAACCTTTTTTAACATACCCACCTTCCATCTATGATAAAACCTACCCTATCTTACCCCCTAATGGATCCCCCTTGTGAGGTATTTATATATCTACCTAAACACTAGATAATCATGTCCCAAAAAATATGATAAAAGATCTTAGATATATATATCTCATTGCTCCCATCCTTGAAACATCCTAGAGACATCATCCCAAATAGAATCTAACCATTATGTTCCCTACTCCTATAACAAGTCCTAAACCCTAAACCATATTTATCCTAGAAACCTTAGTCCTAAACCCTAAACCATATTTATCCTAGAAACCTTAGTCCTAAACCCTAAACCATGTAAATATTATTGATCTAAATCTATGATGATTATGTCTTGGCCAATTCTCTCTAACTAAATTAACTAATCATTCCTTTCTACTAGTTTTGCACCTTACCCTTGGTTCAGGTTATACTCCTTAAACCTTATGTTTTCCATGGGCCCTAAATATCTATATCATTAAATTAAATATATTTTTATCCCTCAAATCACCCGAGCACAAGTAAATCGTAATATAAAAAATAATCTTGGATATAAAAAATAAGGATTTTACCTCTTATTTCTATTTAACTTAAAAATCCTTTTGAAACAGTCTCAGAACCCTTTACCCATGGATATATATCTAGAATGAGCAAGATACTCCATCTATATCAAATCATTTTTAATTTCAAATCTTTATTTATATATTTTCCATGTTAAAGTTGATTAAAACATTTTTTAGCATACTTTGCATCTATGATAAACCCTACCCTGTCCTACCTTCCCTCAATGGATCCCCCTTGTGACCTTTATATACCTACCTAAACACTAGATGATCATGTCCAAAAACATGATGATATATATATATATCATCCTTCTAGGTCTATTCCATTTAAACATTTGGTCCCGTAAATATTACCATTCATATATATTCTTATCCACTCTTCGATATAAATAAACTTCAATTAAATACTTAAGTTCCATCCATATTTATATTATTGTTACACCCCATTATGTTATCACCTATTTACTATACTTTGATGAGTTAAAACGCTTTAATGTATGAATATGTTTTGTATATGTTTTATTAAAAATGTAATGAATGAATGTGTAATTCAATGTGATGCCACTAACTCATTTGATTGTAAAATATGACGAAATTTTCCGATGAAAGATGTATAATTAGATGTATTGTCGGGTACCTATGTATTTAATGTGAAATTTTCAAAAAAAAATTAAATTTATGCCCGACGTTTGTCGAAATTGTGACGCTCCATGATTTTCGTCGCTATTTCGACATACACTTAAAGTCAACCATTCCCTTCCATCAATTTTTGGGCTGACATATGGTTACCTTCCTTAATTTGTGGGCCGACGGGTATATGGTTAGCATTCGTCGGGGTTCCGATGAATGTTTTTTAATAAATAAAAGTGATTTTGACAATTTATCTATACTTGTGACAATGTTTTGCTATACTTGTGAATTTTCTATACTTGCGAATTTGCTATACTTGTGACAGTTTGTGGAGGTTATAGGCCGAATTTTTTTCATGCAAAATATCAGAATTATTAGATTTTGTTACTTGTCTATGATTAAAAATTATTGGAGTGTGAGTTTGATATTTTTTGAAGATCTAAATATTCAAGCTTGGTAAAGAAAAATCATGTCAGATAATATAGGCAACATGGTCAATGAAAGGGGGAATGATTATTGTTCGTTGGTGTTGTTCATTATATGTCTTTATATTGATTGAATTTGTAAATGTTTATATCGTTTTAACATTTTATATATAAAAAAAAAATCACTTGATCATGATCATGGTTTATTTGTGTCAATCATTATTATAAAGGTGGGGCACCCTAGGGCACATGGTATGGTTATCACAGCCCAGAGAATGTGGTTTTGCAAGCAGAGGAACATGGAGTTGTGAATATCAAAGATGAAGTAATGATCCTATGGAAGAAGATGATCATGCACCAAAAAACACAGTTGAAGATGATGGTACAAATACATTGATCTATGACACATTTAGTGGCGCAGCTGATCATGATGATCGAGATGACTTTGATGATGTTCATGATTTACCTATACTTGAGAAGGCATACGAGCCCCTTTATGAAGGCTCCCAAACAACTCTTCTCTCTATTGTATTGTTGCTGGTGAACTTGAAGGTTATGAATAGTTTATCCAACATAGCAATCTCATGAATGTTAAGGTATGTCATATATGTCATCTTTTTTCATCTATTTTTGTTGTTAGTTCATCACTAGTAAATAAAGGATGAAATATGTACCATTAATATTCTTTATATTAACAAAAAGAAATTTGTTGTAGATTGATAGGTGAATTTTTGTTACCACCATCAAATATTTTACCTCGCTCATTTCGAGATTTATCTGCCATTATAAAAGATATTGGAATGGAGTATCAAGCAATAGATGCATGTCCCAATGATCATATTATATATCATAAACAACATGAATTTGCAACATAATGCCTAGAATGTCAATAGATATCGAACAGATCGACTAACAAAAAATGTGTCTCACAAGGTTCCTCGTTATATTCCCATTATTCCATGTATGCAACGATTATTTAGGTGCGAAAGATTAGCGCAATTTATGGATTACCATGCACGGAATAGAAGTGGAGATGGCATTCTTCGAATGCCTATGGATGGTTCTGCATTTAGGGACATGGAAGAAAAATGGCCACACTTTAAAAAAGAACCTTGTAATCCCAAGCTTTCATTGGCAGTGGACGGTGTCAATCCATTTGGAGAGTTGAGATCTATTTACTCGGTGTAGCCTATTTTTGTTATCAACAATAACATTCATCCATCATTCATCCATGGATGTCAATAAAGAGGGAGCACATAATGTTGGCAATTATTGTTCCAGGTATTTGTTTACATCAATTTTATTTAACGTAGTAGCATCTCATTTGTCTTATTTGTTGTATAATGACTTATGTTTTTTTCATTTAATAGTCATGTACATTAATTTATATATATTGCAGTAAAATGGTTATAATAATTATGTAATGTTTATGTTCATTCAACTAGGTAAGTACCAAGTTAAAGATATGAATGTATATATCAAGCCTCTTATTGATGAGTTACTAAAGTTATGGAATGGAGTCACTATGTATGACGTCTCTAGACCAATAGGACAAAGACAATTTCAATTTCATGCAATGCTTGTATGGACAATTCATGATGCCCCAGGGCTAACACATTTTTATGGTATGTTATAACGTTCGACTACACTTTAACGATATTTAATTTTATGAAGTAGATATCATACATGTTTTTTAAATAATCTATTCATTATATATAATTATAAAAATTGACATATTTAATAGAATTATATATGATCTTGTAGGTCTTCAAACAAAGGGAAAATTTGCATGTCTAGTTTGTGGTCCAAAGATGAAATCTCATCATTCAACAAGTTTAGAAAAGCAGGTGTTTGATGAGTATAGGCACTTCCTCCATAGAAATCATAAGTATCGAACTACTGAAAAACATATTTTCAATGGGAAAGAAGAGACTACATCAAAACCACGAAGAATGACACCTCGCCTATGGAAGTTGGAATATAATAGAATTAATTGTCAAGGTTATACATCAGATCAGATTGTTTATCTATCATATATGATATGTTTGGAATTTATATTAAATTTATATTGTGTTTTGTTTACTCATATTGTAATTGACAATGATTGTCGTTGTTAATTTGTTTAACTTATATGTTTCATGAAGGTTTTCAAGTCATTAATGATCGACTTCCACAGGGACTAAAAAGTTATCCCAAACAATTTAGTAGGTTGCCCTACTATGAACAGCTACAAATTGTGCATTTGTTTGATACAATGCATATCAAAAAGAATATAACAGAAACATTATGGAAAATATTAGATGGAAAGCATGACAAAGAAAAAATTGTCAAAATTTGTAGTGACATTCTGAAATCCAATCATGCAATGAAAAATGGCATTCAATTAAATAGCGATGGAGACCAAATTAATATAAGCACCATTCCTTAGTTATTAATGGAGCAACAAAGCAATACTATAAAAGAAGTCATATGAAAAATTTGATTTCCCATAGGATTTGTTGCGAACATAAATAATATCATAACAAAGAAAGGTGAATTTGGGTCAGGGATGAAAACGCATGATTGGCATACCTTCATTAAGGTAATTATTTTGGTATATTTTATATATATTTGTATATTGCATGTACTTTTTAGTGTATTATGTTTACTAGTTTTGGAAAAATAATGAAAAGATCATTTTATAATTGTTGCAGTACATTCTACCTCTATCTCTCCTAGACAACTTCAACAACAATGTCAAGCAAGTTATATATGATCTTGGAAAATACATGAGGTAAGTAGCGATATTTGTTCAATTCGTTGTATACATCTTATATTTTCCATTTGTTTTACTTGTTATGTAATATATTGTATATTTTTGTTAAATCTTGTTAATATATTTACACCTTGAATCACTCGTAGATGGTTGTCATCTAAAGAAATCCATAAAGAAGATATAAATTATTGGAGGAGAAAAATTCCTCGTCTAATGTGTGAAATGCAAAAGTGTCCACCTTTGACATTTTCAATGCACAAGAACACTACCTCATACACCAAGTTGAGGAGATTGAATTGTGTGGACCTGTACACACAAGGTCAATGTGGATGGTTGAGAGGCACTTGAAATTTTTAAAGGCTTTGGTTAGAAAAAGATCACATCCTAAGGGTTTTATGGTGGAGGTATATATGGTATACTAGACCATGGTGTACATTACTGAATATCTTCCTAAGTTTGCAACAAAGATCCATGTAGATCACATTTGGGATCCCAACTCCATTAACAAATTTGAAGGGGAGTACCTGATGGGGAAAAGGTAGATTGAGGAAGGTGAGGTAATTATAAGACGGTATAGTGTCTATATCAACATTGAATTTTTATCAGGATTGAATCTTGACCCTATGTAAATTTCCTTCACACCCTCTATGTTTAACTTGTATTCTCCTTCCTTGTTATGCAAAAAACTATCAAAAATTAAAGAGGCACTGAGGTCCCAACCAAGAAATATTATTACACCAGCTTCAAGTAACAATTTTCTGCCCCTTTTAGGGGTCATGTTCTGCACTTCACTGTCTATATCATCTTTCAACCTTTTCATCAATTGTTGTTCATTTTTAGGGGTAATATTTGGGATGGATTCCCTCAACCTTTTGCCTTTGTAATTATATAAAAAAGATTTAAATTCTCTTGACTTGACAAACTCATTATTAGAAATAAAGGATTCATAGGTTGTAAGCCTATCATCTTCATCTACACGCAATTCCTTGGCTACTTGTAAGTCCTTGTTAGGGAGTTCTTCATATTCATCATTCATCATCCAAGAGACTGTTCTCTGCTGTGATTGTGCTTCATTTTCTCTCGCAAATTCTTCTTCAGATGAATCATCCATTTCTTGCAACCTTTGCTTTTTTTGCTCTAACTCCTCCATGAAATTTTCTATAACCTCCTCTGCTTCTTTGTCTTCTTTGTTCTTAAACACGTCTTCCCCCGGTATAGGAACATGGGTGTATCCACTAAGGTTTTGCTTTATCTTACAAGAGTGTATGTACCCTTCAGGGTCATAATTCATTCTTTGTGCATACTCCTTTAATTTGAATTCATCCAACAACAAAAGACAATAAGATCATTAGTAGTGGGATCGGGTACATCAATTATAAATTAAGGTTGTATACCATGGTAATTAACTAATTATACGTTATTTGTGAATTTCATTTTTTTTATACAGTTGGTCGAGAATGGGATGCACTACATTTGTACGTCCTAAACAATCTTGATTGGATGACAGTATGGATTAAACAATGTCAACAATTTGGTCGTGCATTAACATGGGAAGGTGTGGCTTCATTGGTTAAAGAAGCTCATCGTAATGGAGATTCCAATGTTACACCAAGGGAAATTGATTTAGCATATGGTTTAAGAGATAAATAGGTACGTATGGGTGCTGGCAAGAAGTTGAGTCCACTTTTTGGCCAAAAAGTGGAAGTTTTTTTCCTGATTTTCAGAATTTGACACATTTGACCTTAAAATTTGAAGCACTTAGAGATGAAATCTTCAAAAAAGTCACCAATCATAAAATGTAGTGCTCGGAGTCTAGTTTCCAAATATGTAATTTATTTCAATACCTAGATTGTACAAATTAAGTTTCAATAGGCGTTTCTAAAAACCATTATTTAAAAGTCACTTTTTTTACCATACCATGCACATGTACGACATCCATATTTTGACTTAAATTATCGTATTTTTTAAATCCTTTTGGGAAAAGATTTGTGACTCACTGAAGCTTGTTCTCGATATTTTTTTGTAATTTTTTATTGAATTTTTTTTGCTAAATTTTTATTAGGCATATTTATCGTTTTGAAAAATCGTCGTGTATGACATGCATAAGATGACCTAAACTTATCATTTTTTAATTTTTTAAAAAAAAATTGAAAAGAATTCTCTGAAGTTTGTTCTCATGCAATCTGTTCGTCAAAATGTTATGTTGATCAAAAGTTATTAAAATAGTAAAAAATCCTGATATTTAAAGTTTATGGACCAGTTTTATTAGAAATTAACTGAAAAATAGAAAAAATAATCCAATTCTAAAACAAATTACATATTTGGAATCTTCCTTGTCTCATCTAAAATGGGTTTTAATTTCGTCAAAGAATTCTGCAAAAAAAAGTCATCAGCCATATGTCCAAAGTCAGTATTTTTCTTTGACATTGTTAGGACCTTCAACTTGTACGTTAAACCAGGTTGAAGGCCTAGGTTCAGATTCCCAATGCTTTTCCCAAACCAAAATCCAAGGCAGAAACCTGAACACAAAGCTAAAAGTAATTCATTTTTTTGAAAATGGGATCCTGCTTTATAAAACAGGATCCCATTTATTAAAAGCGAGATCTCGTTTTATAATCGAGATCATGTTCCCTAATATTTAATATTCAGACCGTTGGAAACGAAACGGAATCATGTTTTGTAAACAGGATCATGTTTCCCTTCCAACGGTCCCCACATTTAATATTAGGGAACGAGATCCCAGTTTTTATAAGCGGGATCTCATTTTATAAACAGGATCCCATTTCTTTTATTTAATTTTTTTGCCAAAAAATACTGTGAAGTCTACAACTTCACATGTACGGCCGAGAGCAGTAAAATTGAGCTATTGTCTTTACAGGTGGTGAACTTGATTTTTGATTGATTTTTTCAAAGGAGGCATCATGTACACTATTTTTGAAGTGTAATTGTTTTAATTTTGTATTTGTTTGGAGGAACAAAAGGTCTTCAACTTGCAATATAGATTGAATTTTTCAAAGAAGGCATGAAGAAAACAATTTTTAAAGTGGAATTGTGCTAGTTTTCTACTTGTTTTGAGGAACACAAGAGGAAGAATTTTGTCCTAATAGGTCTTCAACTTCCAATTTGGATTGAATATTTTGAAGAATTTCACTATTGACATTCATTTGTGCTTGATAATTTTATAATCATGTGAGATAAAGCTTGTAATAAGAGAAGGAAGACATTGACTCCTCAAGAAGTTGAAGCAAAGAGAGAGGAGAGACAAAGACAACGACAAAGAAGAATGAGAAATAAATCAATGAATGATGGTGGAGCATCCAATTCCACAACTATTGAAGATGAAAACATTGAGGATACCATGGTTGTAGATGAATCTAATTTGCAAGAAGTCAATTTGGAGAAGAATATGATTATACAAACAAGTCCTACTGTCTTCAAATCCCTCTTTGTATGCTATGGAGAATGTTTCAATATGCACGAATCCAGGTATGTCTTCAAATCCACATGTTAGTAAAATGGTAAATTTGTATGTAGAAGTTTTATAAGATGCTGGACTTAATGATGTTGACATTGATGATATTCGGAGAGATGAAACTTTTATAGAATTTGTGGAAAATGAAAAAGAAAAATCTTTTGTTGCAAATGAAAATGAGAATGATCCTTTTGTTGAAAATGAAAACAAAACCTGTTTTTTTGATGAAAATGAAAATGAAAATCGTTTTGTTGATGAAAATGAAGATGAAAATGTAGATGAAAATGAAGATGAAGATGAAAATCTAGGATGTGATGTTGAATTTAATGAAAATACTTCTTTTAAAATTGGAAGTGGTGTTTTCAATAATCTTCTTGGTCAAATTTCTTGGAGGCAAATAAGAACACATGCAAATAGAATATACAACAAATTCTTTTATCGTAAAAAAATTGCATTTCAATGTCAACTAATGATGCAATTGATGAGAATGCAAAAAATGAGGAAAGTAATGAAAAGGTTAGGCTTTTATGTTAAACCAAAAAGAAAAGATCAATCATTAAAACATGTTATGTCTACTGTTGCTAGTGCCATTCAATCTATTGGGAAAAATAGTCGATCTAAAGATAAAAATATAGCAAGAAGAGCTATAACAACTATTATAGTTAATAAAGCAACTTTGAATAAAAGTTTGGTAAACAATATTAGTGAAGTTTTAAAAATACATCCTAAAACATTGCTAAGAGAGGAAAAAAGAAGAGAAAGTATAGAAAATGATCCTATCAACCAATGTTGGAGTTTCAATGGTTGACTACCGAGGTCTAATATGAAATTGAATGTTGAAATTAAATCTTTGATCGAAAAATATTGGCATGATAATACTAGGGTTTCATCTAATGCTAGAGATGTTTTAAAATTAAGGGTGGGGTCCAAAGTTCACGATCCTCACCCAAAACACCTATTAGATACAACACAAACTAAATTTTATAGAAAATTTTGTAGTGATTCAGTGTTACCTGGTAATATTAAAATAAGTCAAAGGTTTTTTGAAAAATGTAAACCCTAGTATGTAAAAATTAATAAGCAACAAATATCTTGTTGTAAAACGCATGTTCAATTTTGTTATTTTTATGATGTTTTTCAATGTATACGTTGTACCTTGCATACTAACATGATTATACGGGAGTGCGGTATTGATATGCCACCTGAAGCAATAAGATATTTTATTTCAAGTTTGTTTTGTAAAAGATTTAATGATAAATTATTTTTATTTAAGTTCTTGTATTTCTAGACAATGCATTAACTGTGGAAATCTTTCATTTTTTAAGAATTTGTATGCATGAAAGTGTTGATAATGATTTTGGACAACAATTGCTAGATGTTAAAAGATTTAAAAATGTTCAATATTATTTAAAAGATGGAAAAATAGGAAAGAGTTGTGATTTAGTTACAGAAAAAGTTAGTGTGCATGCATTCATGAGTGAATTTAAGAATAAAATTGTACCAAAATATGTCATGCACTCTAAACATGTTAGATGGCTTGATGGCCAATTTCGCACATGTAGAAACACATTTCCAATTGGTACTATACTTGTAGTAGTTGATTTTGCAGAGAATTATACTCTCGCTCTACAAGAGGAAATTCAATCAGAGTATTATAATTCAGTGAAAGTAACTATGTTTGTCTATATTGTTTATAGACATGCAAATGATGGCACTGAGGATGATAGAAAATTTTTGAGGGAGTATCATTTTTATTTGAGTGACAATCGGTTACACTCGTCAAAGTTTGTTCAATATTGTTTCAGTATATTTTATAGAAATTTAAGAGAAAGAGGAATCCCAATGAAAGAACACCTCATATGGTTAGATAATTGTATGAGGCAGTTCAAGAATGCTCGAATGTTCTATTGGTTAAGTAGGGTTCACAAGGAACTTAATGTCCAACATATATGGAGTTTTTTTGAAGTTGGGCATGGTAAAGGAGAACATGATGGAGCCGGTGCATGTGTCTAAAGAATTCTTGCTAGAGAACAATTAAAATTTGAGGATTCAAAAAATTTAAAGATGCACATGGGATTGTGGAGTTGTGTAATACAAGATTATTTGCACCTGGCTCAAGTGAGTACTCTATAGTTCTTTGATTCTTTTGGTTGGTTAAAGAAGAGAGCATTGTACCTAGAGTTGATTGTGAGACAATCAGTGGATCTACTAAATGGCATTCATTTACGAGTGCGACAGCAAGCACATGGACTATTTGGACAAGGGAGTTTGCATGTTTTTGCCATTTTTGTATCTTAGGAGATTGGGAAGCATGTGAAAATACATAATGGGTTGAATAGTGGGAGCAAAGATTGTTGACACCTGCACAAGCACATGATCAATATGAAAGAACTATTGAAGAAAATGATCAAGTGTTTGCATCTGAAGATTATGACCGTGTTTCAAACCTTGTACAAGAAGGTAATTTTAATTCATTTTATTTCATTTTATTAAGTTATTTTGTAATACTAAATTATTTATATGAATATGTGCAAGTTATTAAATCAAATTTTTCTTGTAGGACATGTGTATGTTGTTGCACCTGAGGGGAATGAAGAGAAAACAGAATATCAGTTGGCTCGTTGTGTGGAAACTAAACATAAGTTAATAGCACCTCGAGAAGATGATGATGGATTTCATTATCCAATAGGTGCGGTGATCCCCTTAAGACATCCCCTTAAGCAAATTTTGATAACAAGTTTTTGATCCCCTTAAGCAATTTTTTAGAACAAGTCTTTGATCCCCTTAAGAAAATTTTGAGAACTTATTTGATGATGGTTTTCATGTTTTCCAATAGGATCAGTGGTGGTTGTTCGCACTTGGCTACGAAAATACCTAACAGGGAAGAATGGTCTACCTATATTCGAAGACTATGAAACGCATAAAAAGATTATACATTATTCACATTTGGTGGTGGCAACAAATATAAAACTAGAGTAGTATCGTGGAAGACCTTCAAAAAAAGTGCTATGGTCAATTTCTATGGAAGAGCATGAGGAAATCATAGATGCATTGCAAAAAAGAGAGGATGTAGATGGTATAATGGAATAAGTGAATACAATTAAATATAGTTTTAGTTTTATTTTGTCCTTTTAAATACATTAAATACATGTTTCGATATTGGTCAAGTGTGTTATTAGTTGAAATTGATTTAAAATGTCCTTTTATTATGACCCCTTTAGACATCCCCTCAAGACCCCTTAAGACATCCCTTTTAGACGTTGTATTATGACCCCTTAAGACATCCCCTTAAGACATTTTATTATGACCCCTTTAGACATCCCCTTAAGACCCCTTAAGACATCCCCTTTAGACGTTGTATTATGACCCCTTAAGACATCCCCATAAGACGTTGTATTATGATCCCTTTAGACATCCCCTTAAGACCCCTTAAGACATCCCCTTAAGACGTTGTATTATGACCCCTTTAGACATCCCCTTAAGACCCCTTAAGACATCCCCTTAAGACCCCTTAAGACATTGTATTATGACCCCTTGAGACATCCCCTTAAGACATTGTGTTATGATGACTCACCCTAAAACTTATAATACTTGTTAATATCACTTCATATTTATACTCAATTATACTCTTCTTCGATCCCCTTAAGACGTTGTATTATGACCCCTTAAGACAACCTATAATTAGTGTTGGATGCTATTATTTGTTTTGATAGCTTATAGATTAGTATTCGATGCCATTATTTGTTTTGACAGCTTATAGATTAGTATTCGATGCCATTATTTGTTTTGACAACTTATAAATTAGTATTGGATGCCATTATTTGTTTTGACAACTTATAAATTAGTATCAGATGTCATTATTTGTTTTGACAACTTATAAATTAGTGTTAGATGTTATTATTTATAGAATTTATTAATGTTTTTATTCTCTAATCTTCTATGGTATTGTTTATTTCTTAAAATTTTATCCTTTCTAGTATATAAACAGATTGCTTTTGTTTGTAAATTATAATTTATTGACTAATTATTGATTGATGTGAATTGAATAAGTTCATTGAGTAATTATCGCTAATTATTGAATGTACATATCATGTTTATTATGTATGAGATCGCTAAATTTGTAAAGTATAAATATTAAAATGTCCTATATTAATATCATGTATGAGATCACTAAATTTCACATTAATGTCCTATATTAATGTCTTGACTATGAACATAAAATGCATATATGTACATGTGTAAATTAAAATTTCAAACAATAGTAAAGTCCATAATTTATGTAACATATTAAGTGCATGAAACCAATATATTAAGCGCATGAAATAAAGTCCAAAGTAGAACCCATGAGCTAAAGTCCAACTAAGTATTTGAGCCATGAAATATAAAGTCCAACATAGTACATGAGAAACCAGAAATATAGTCCATGAAATAAACAAATATAACCCATAAAATCATGTTTCTAGGTCATGTATTGTCTCTATAATCAAGAGACCTCTTCACACCATGTAGACTATGTGGATGGCCTGAAACACTTTGTACAAGAGAAAGATGAAATCAGATGTAAGACAATGAAAAATGATTTAATGACAATTTAATTTATAATTCATCATAAAATTAAATTACAGTCATATCTATGTTTGGATGCTCTAGTGCACCTGAAGCAACCTCTAAATTATTTGAATCAATCTACATAAACAAGACAAAGAAAGTTGAAATTAGATGTACAAGTCTACAATTAAAAATGATTTAATTCAATTTAATTTATAATTTATCATATTTTAATTGTATTGTATTCTGAGGTTGTGCACCCTCTTCTCTAGGACCTATTTGTACATGCTCAACTACAAGATGTGTCTCATGCTATAAAAGAAAAAGAATATGTAACAAATCTCATATTATGTATATATTCA
The DNA here is from genome assembly GCA_007258455.2 of Sequoia sempervirens. NCBI lineage: Eukaryota > Viridiplantae > Streptophyta > Pinopsida > Cupressales > Cupressaceae > Sequoia > Sequoia sempervirens. Next base: position 439,774,818 of record VDFB02105785.1, on the reverse strand, counting down.
ATTTAAAATTTAAAATTTAAGTTATATTCAGAATATGTAATTTATAATTGAAAAGAAATATAATAAAAAATTATAATTACCATTTGATCTAGAGCCTACTCCGCATGTCCTCCTGGTGGTGTAACTATGTTTGGGTCAGTGTTGAAAGTTGCACTAACAAAGTCCTACAAGATCAAAATTAAAGCATGTATACTTGAATTAGGTTAATATATATATATATATATTCAAGTTTGCACATTTTGTGTAGAATTTTTTTTAAACAACCTGAAAATCAGAGGCCTCATGAGTAGCCACAACATCAAATGTTTGCCTGATGCCCATTCTTATTGTGGTATCAACCTAGACATACATACATAGACATTTAACGCTTATAATATTTACAAGTGTACATGCATGTATTTCATATATCTAGTGAATTCAAAATTCATAATTGTAACTATACTAATGTAAACTTTAAACAATTTACAATATGAATATACTTGCCCTTGATCTATGATGCCCGATAGTGGAGGAGTGCTCGACAATCCCTCAAGAGGAATCAACATGGAAGTCGATTGACTCGCCTAAACCAACATAAATATTTCAAACATATATGTGATTCTATTATAAATTTAAAACTCAAGTTAAATTTATGATTTCATATATAATTTTTAAAATTGAAATCAAAATACCCTATAAGGGTTGTTGAGTATGACTGGTGTCGATGTATGTACTCGTGGAACAGATGATTGCCCCATCGTTAGTGTGATCTGTACACCAAACAGTTTGATTGTTAAAATGTATTGCAAAATTTTCTTTGATATATACATCCATCAAAATTCTTATAAAATGAACACACATAGATGCATATTTATACCTATGTCGCAGTGTCCTCAGGGTGATGGTCTATTGTAAGAAACTCTACAAATGAACCGATGCGACCAAATGAACCACCAGAATCTCCACGTCCACCTGAACTAGGTGTGGCTTGATCAGGTCCATAGCATACTTGATGACAACTAGTACATATATGGGGGACGAGCCTCAACACTCCTGGAGCGATACTCGGACCAGCTCCATAAAAAAATCCTCCATCATCATCGTCTCTATGCTCCCCACCCACTATCGCATAAGCATGTTGATTAAGGTCTCCTGGAAGTGTACTAAGGGAACCTAATGTTGAGACCAGAGCTTGATGATGTATAGGTGTGAGAATGGGAGGACCAAGAGCAACAATAAGGGGTTGTGCATGCACAGGGCGTTGGGGATCAACCCTTTCCCCTAACCTCTGTTGTGGCATGCTGCCACCAACACCCTGAAATGATTTAAAATCAAAATAATTGGGCTTTTTCCCCATAACAAACTCTACATACAGTTTTCTCAAAAAATACAATGGGCACTCCCAATTAGCATGTGGGGGACTATCAAAAACCATATACCATCGATCCCAAAATGTGCACTCATCTGTGGATGTATGCACCACCTCATGGATATTCTAGATTTGTTGGGTGGAATGAGTTGTCGCATAACAGGGTCAAGAAAGTAGGGGGATAGGTGGGCTTTCATTATTTTAAGGTCTAATATTTTTTTGTAAGAGAGACCGTCAACATAAAATTGTCTCATTTGTTCTCTATCTCGTCAATGCCTATCTAGGTCATAATAGATCGTCCTGATGGCATCCACAACGTTTTGCATTGCAGATGCAAAACATCTCACATGTGGTGGAATCAATGCTTGACTCTACATAGCATTGATTTGATTTTGTAAGGATGCAACGTGATCATTTATACGTGCTCACAAGCGAGCCTCGTCAGATGCAATAGGTGTTGGATGTGGCATATTAGGTGGAGGGGGAGGTGGAGGTGGAGGGGGAGGTGGATGTGGTTGTGGCTGAGGTGGTGGATTGATGATATCATCAATGTTAAAATCATCCATGATATGAGATATAAATGTGCACCTACATTAAATTATACAAAATTAACATACAAACTTTAAAAATTACAAGAAATAGTTAAATTTGACACTTGCACATGCAAATTTGTTTAAATAGGATGTGCATACATATATTAAGATCATACATTTAATTGAAATGCACATATATACATTGATTGAACTTGAGCATGTGCATACAAAATTCAAAATTTAACATGTACATATATTTAAAATAAAAAATATGATGCATAATTTGCATGCATACATCATTAAACTAAACTATGTACATACATACAAATTTCAAAATTTAAGAACTATATGCAAATTTTTAATACATGTGTACATACTAAACAATAAACTTGAAACATTCACAAAAATCTCATTTTATGTCTAACACACACACACACACACACACACACATATATATTACAATTTTCCAACAAGAGAAATCATGATCTAGTAGATAGTCATAAAATATATACTATTATATATTGTTCATTATAAGTTCATAAATTCCACCAAATTCATAAATTCATGTCACTAAAAATATCCATCTAGAACCAAAATCATAAATTCACGCCGCTAAAAATATCCATCCAACCAAATTTATAAATTCATCACACAAAATATCCATCGTTCACCAAATTCATAAATTCATAACTATTTAAGATCATTGTCTTAATTTAGAAATTATTGTGGCTCTCTACTGCATCTCTTCATTTCTTTGTGTTTTCCTTTTTAGAATCGGAAGTTCTCCTCTCCTCTAGCCATTGTTGATGCTCATCTAAGATCCCATCCATAGCCCTAACAACATCAACAAGGGTTTGCATCCTAGATACAAACATCCTCACAGGTGGTGCGGCACATTCTTCATTTTGAATAATGTTGATTTGATCTTGGATGGTTGTAACATTGGCATTGATTTGTGCTTGCAAACTAGCACCATCGATTTCAGGTGGTGGAGGTGAGGGGTTACGAGGTGGAGTGGGTGGAGGTGGAGGTGAAGGTGGTGGAGATGGATGGCGTGGAGGTGGATTGTGAATATTATTGAATTGATCCATGTGATCTTTAAGATATGAGTGAACCTGCATTGGATTTGTAATTTCAAAATGTAAGATACATGTTTAGGAAATACCTTTAAACCATTCAATATAAATGGCCTTTAGTTGAATAAAAATGATAAAATATGTAAGCCTCATTTATGTCTAAGGCATGTTACTTGAATGAAAATACAATTAACTATTAATATAGGACAATTTATGAATGTTATAGGGTTTATGATTTAGAGTTTAGGATTTAGGTTTTAGGGTAATACAATGGCTTAAGGGGGTCTATGTAGTGAGGTCCTAATACAAAACCTACATGGATTTTAAGTGAATAAAATTTGGTGAAGAACTTATTTGATCCCCTTAAGAAAAGTCATATTAGGACCCCTTAAGAAATCAATTTACGATTTAGGGTGACAAGATGGCTTAAGGGGATCTATGTCTAGTGAGGTCCTAGGATAAAATGACATGGCTCAAGTGAATAAAATTTGGTGAAGTTTCCCAAGGCAACCAAATTTCATTAAGAGCCTAAGAAAAAATTATGGCTTTAGGGTTTAGGGTTTAGAGTTTAGAGTTTAGGGTTTAGGGTAATAGGATAGCTTAAGGGGATGTAGTAAGATCCTACGACAAAATTACATGGCTTAAGGGAATGAAATTTGGTGGAGTTGCCTAAGGCAACCAAATTTCATTTTAAGGTCCTAGGAAAAAATGAATGCTTTAGTGTTTAGGGTTTAGATTTTAGAGTTCAAGGTTTAGGGTTTACAGAACTTAGGGTGAAGTTTTGGTGCCCCTTGGAATATAATGAACTTGCAAGTTAGTGAAGAACATTTTCTTGTGGAATAGTTGATTGAGATAGCTCTTGTTTCAACTGACCAACCTAGATCATTAAATCTCATTCGTATTATAATCTTGCATGATCTTATTATTGTTAAATTTGGTTTCCTTGGGCAACTTCACCAAATTTTGAGAACTTCCTTGATCCCCTTAAGAAATGTCATATTGTTACCCCTTAAGAAATCAATTTATGATTTAGGGTGATAAGATAGCTTAAGGGGGTCTAGATGTCTAGTGAGGTCCAAATTAGTGATAGTGTGACCTCATTGGTTCATAGCTCTGGGTCAAAAGTGTTTACCCCTCTAATAAAAAAAAGTATCATGTTAAAAATGAATCAATCTATACATATCACAAAAATAATATACATGTATCAAAACAAGTAAAAATTTCCTCCTACATTAGGGGATATCAAAATAAATATAAAATATTTTAATAATTATATTGCAATCACTTATTAATAAATTATATCATACATAATTTTAATCACATAATAAAGGAATAAATATACATATGTAGAAGATACAAAAATAAAAAGAGGCTACTTGAACATGGATCTTGATCCTTCTAGGAAGTACCTAGATTGGTGTATTTCATGTAGGACTCTATGTAGGTGTTGGGACCTTAACCTCTCTCCTTGTATATTTTCAACAATCCCACTCACTCCCTCTATAGAATTATTTCCTTTGTTATTAGAGTTCTTTTAATCTTCTAAATTGACCTCTTATTTATAGGAGCATAATATGAATCCTCCTCCTCTCTCTATTGTAATAATAGCCTAGTTCCTCCAACCTATCATCATGTACCTCCTCCCTTTCCCATGTAATAGGTACCTTAGGTGTTAAATGGTTCCATCTTGGTCTCCTTATTGATACATTTATATCCTTCCACATAAATCTATATAGTATCAAAATATAGGTAATTTTATGGTTATCATCTCCCTTAATTGCTAAAGAACCCATTATGCCTGAGGATGGGTGGATTATTATCTAGGATCACATCTTAAAAATCCTATAGAGGTCATGGTATGTGTTTCTTAATACAAACCTCTTTCCATGTATTATCAACTCTCCTATATAATAGACACCTTACTATTTAAATTTCATATGATATATACCCAAGTGTTTCCAATTGGAATTGTTATAATTATACTTTTATGGTATTCTAGATATTCATAATATTTTTCATAAATCTACCAAATAGACCCATTCTTGTAATTGAACCTACATAATTTTAGGTATCTCCAATGAAAGAAGTTACCCATATCACTCTCACTCGCACTCTCCTATCTTGTGGATATAATAGAATAAAGTTTTCTTCCAATGATTTAGATCCCTATTGATCATGTCTAAGTGTCATAGAGAGTGATCATCCACTCTTCATAAACTTGTAGAAACAAAACTTGGTTTTATATTGTGTGTTCAAATAAGTGAAAACATTACAAAAAGCTCTACTGGATGGTGACAATAGAGGGTTTTTTAAGGAAACCAAATTTCATTTTAAGGTCCTAAGACAAAATTCAAATGCTTTAGTGTTGAGGGTTTAGATTTTACAATTTAGGGTTTATGGTTTAGTGAACTTAGGGTGAAGTTTGGATAGCCCTTGGAATAATTTGGACTTGCAAGTTAGTGCCAATTGGAAATCGATTGTATGTGCTTGGATTTACGAATTTGCTAACTAAATTTGCAAAAAAACATTGATAAAATTTATGAATTGTAACTATTCTTTAACATATTGTTTTCTAATCTAATTATAATTTAACATTGAAACCAAAGTTTAACATATCGTTTTCTCCATACAATGAAAATGAAATTTAAAACATTTAAGTAATACAAATGAATTTTCTTGATCTTGAAATTACCTAGTTTTCAAAATCAAAATGATTTATTCGATTTCAATTTAGGGTTTTAGCAAAAAAAATTGTTCTAATTCAATTATAGGGTTTCAATTTCTAAGAAATTAGGGTTTTTAATGCAATTTTTTTGTTTCATTTCAAACTAGGGTTTTCAAATTCAATTTTTTTCGTTTGATTTGAATTCAGGGTTTCAAAAAGCTTGATTAGGGTTTCTAAATGCAATTTTTTTATTTCATTTCAATTTCTAGGGTTTTCAAATGCAATCTTTTTTGTTTCGTTTCAATTAGGGTTTTAAAATTTTATTTTTTTTGTTTGATCGAACAATTTAGGTTTCAAAAGCTAAATTTTGTTTCTAAGACACAATTGAAGGTTCATTTTTTCTTTTATATTCATAAATTTTCAGGTTTCATTGCATTTTTTGATCTATTTCTACAATTAATCATTTCTAATATAACAAGAAATAAAATTCTTAAAACATCAAATAAATTAAAAAAAACTTGCTAAAATCAATTATTTTATTCACAATTTCAATAAAAAATGAAAAAATGCAAAAAAAATGGGGGTGCGCAGGTACCTGGAGCTGTTTGTGGAGGTCGATGTTGCCTGAACTCGGGATCACGTCCGCTGCAAAATGTAGTTTGTTCATTTTAAAAAAAATAAATACCATTATAAAACAGGATCCCATTTCGTACTAATCGGGATCCCATTCCTTATCCGTCGGTTTGGGACCCTTTAACAAACAGGATCCCGATTTTTAAAAAGTGGGATCCCGTTTTTGCAATGTCAATTTCATTTTTTTTGCTAAGGCAAAAACTTCCACATTTCATGGACTCAACTTTGTGCACTTACTCGTATAAATATATTAATCACCCATATTATTTAATTATTTTTAATTATATTGATGTATATATATGTTAAGTTTTTTTTCTTTGCATACATTCGACCAAGAATAAATATGTTTATCAACTAACGATGCAATAATTTTTACATGTTTGACATATTGTAGGTGAAACACCACAAGGCCATGTGGTGCAATGGTCATAAATTTTGAATCAAAAAGTTGGATGACACGAAGGAAACTTGTGATTCTGGGATAACTGCAGTCTTTCAGGTGACTAATGTTTCATCTAGAAGCGACATACATCCAGAAGTCTCAGAAAATCGATACTATGGTATTTTGGATGATATACTTGAGTGTGACTTTAAGTCCTTCAAATTAGTTTTGTTCGTCGTCTAATGGTACAAGCTACGATTGAATGAAAATTATCCTGAGAGAACTGTTATTGAACATGATAATGGATTTACCATGGTTAATACAAGGTCGATCAAGTGAGCTAGAAATGAGCCCTATGTTCTTCCAAGCCAATGTGAGCAAGTATTTTACTCAAATGTTCCAGGTAAACCGGGTTGTTCATTTGTTGTTAGACATGATCCAAGAGGAAGGTCGGTAAAGTATAATGTGGTGGAAGAAGAAGATACCGAAGAACTAGAAGATGATGTAGATGATGATCAGGATTAATAGTTAGTTGATGATGTGCCTAACAAAGATGTCGAAGAAGAGGAACTAGATCATGATGATGTAGGAGTTAATGTTCATGAAGATGATATCCATGTGGATGATGACATTATCGAAACTGATATCAATGATGATGATGATGATATGACCAATCCTTACAATGTTGAATCTGGATTGGATGATACAGACAAAGAGTTGGATAAAGAAGAACATCAATGACATTGAAATGTATGAGTTATACGATTATACTATCTATTTGATATTGATTTCTTGATAGAATTATATTTGACTTATATGGTTACATAATTAATTCATGATGTTTTTAATTTTTATGTGATTACATAATTAATTCATGATGTACTTTTTAATGTTGTTAATTCATGATGTTACAACTATTGTAGCTCTCCTAGAAATTTCCATATGATCAAATCCTAATTACTCTACGACTATTTATGATTATATATTATTTGATCATATCTTTGGTTATTTCATTTCCAAAAAAATAGTGTTTCCTCATGTTGACCCCGCATAGTGACATGTGAATGGGGCCAACGTTGAATTTTTTTCAATTTGTGCTTGTATGGAGTGAAACTTGACATGGTTAGCCTAGATGTATGCATTGATGATATGGGAGGGTTTCAAGACTCAAACATGAGGTCATGCTATATAAAGGCATCTCCTCCTTCCTAATAATACAAGTTTCCTTATTCTTCGTCTCTTTCATATATTATTCTTAGCATTTCTTTGGTTAATGGTTTCAAAAGACAAGCCTCTCTGAGCCTCACCTTAGATCTATTACACATCAGTTTGTGCATTTTCATTAGAAATGAATATTTAGATGATCTTTAAAAATCTCATTGAATATAAAGATGATAATAGGAAGCTAAAAAATGAGTATATTGTGTTTATGGAACCTACACCACAAGGTTTGTCACTCTAATGCTAAAACCAAGTCAAATCAACCCCTAACACCTATTGGAAAAGTCAAAACATTCCTTTCTTTCAAATTCACAAAATGTATAAACCTTTTGAAACCACACATGCATGTTATGAAAGTGTATGGTAATCCTACTTATAGCGGAAGTTCACATGATAAGCTAACCAATGACACTATATTGGAGGATAAACCCACCTATGGAATTAATTTAAGAGGTAAGGGATGCCTTTTATTGGAATTTTGATTCTTGGATTAATCCATAGTGCTAAAATTAGTTCTAGCGTTCTTCCCTTGGTGTTATATTTAGCTCTACAATTTCCCATACTTAACCATTTCATCATCCCTTTTCCCAAGCTATTTGTATTATAATATAAACTTGGTCCAATCTCACATTAGCCCCTTAGGTAATTATCCATTTCCTCCAAGTTGAATGGAACCTTTTGTACCAATGCATCTATGTTTTCCTACCCTAATGGATGAAGACTTGACATCACCTTAACAATCTTCTTTATGTCATAGCATATCTCTGAAGTGCCTTTGGCATGCTTTAGATGTGTCAATATTAAATAGATTGAATATATTAATTTTAAAGTCTCTTAACAAATTCCATGACAAGAAAATGACTCATTTGGATTAAGGAGTACTTTCCTAAACCATTCCTTCATATTCAACAATCCCTTCTCACACCCACATCATAATTCATATCCATGTTAGTTGTAATGAGTGTTTTAAACCAACAATCAATGAATCATAGGATAGAAGAAAAATTGTTATGCACAAGGATAAGAATCAAAGAGACTGAAAGAATCGATTCACTAGATATGCTCCCCATTACTGTAATAGACCAATGTAAAAAAATAAGTCATAACAAGAATAGGACCAAAAAAACTACGAAAAAAAACATTGTAGGCTACATTAATAAGACATGATTGCAAGAATTTCTTCCATGATGTTTAATTGACAAAATATTAGATAGCTCAATCTTTAGTCAAGTAGTATTTCAATCACTGATTCTTAGACATCCATCATGATTAAATATCGCATATCATAAGCCTTTTTAGCAAACACTAGGACTGTAGATAATATTCAATCATGTCATAGGAAATAAATCATCAAAAATTATAAAGAAAGAGAAAACCAACTATATAAGCTCAGCAAGCCACCATACAAAAATTATATTTTGTAGAAAATAAAATAAACTATATGTTGACATAGCATATATATTTTGTATATAAACTATATGTTGACATAGCATATATATAAACTATATATTTTGAATTTTGGCCCCGCATTCGTAGGAGCACGACATAGCATACTACACCGAGACCCTAACTAGAGAGTTGCACCGAGAGCCACTGCATCCAGCCCCTGAGTGGAGAGTTGCGAGACTTTACTAGATGAGTGCTACAAGGCCATTGAATCAAGGAGGAAGACTAGGAACCATTTGGCAGGAGGAAAGCCAGAGCAAGAGGTGAGGGCACTCATAAAGGGAAAATCAACCAAGGGACAATGACTGTAAGTGATTTTTCCCCCACATTTAGAAATCTTGTTGCAAGTACAGTGATTTAGAATCTGTGTGTTCCCATCAAGGTGTTGCATGCTATATTTTGGTCAACTCGAGCCAATGTCCCATTAACAAACCCAAGTACTACCTAGTACTGGTGTCTGGTTAGTTTGAACAACCAAGCTTTGAGATGTTCAATTAGTTGGGTGGACATTTTTGTCTTGTGATCTCTGCTATCTTCCCCTACCTTAATTTATTGTGGATTTCTAGAGTAGCTTTCTACCTAATGGATGGGGTATATTCTACTTTCCAAGGCATGTTTGTACTATGGATTTCTACAGCAGTTTTCTAGCTCATAGACAGAGTATATTCTATTATCCAAGGTTTGTCCCATACAAAAGGAATTGTGCATCAAATATTTCTCTCTGCATTAGCCACCTTAATGGATTATAGCCTGCTTAACTTTCTTGAATATAGCATGGTGATTACATCTTTCAGATCCCAAGGATACAATCAGATTGACCTTCCTAGAGCATATGACTATTACCCAAAACCGCTACAATTTTTAAACTATGCTGCTAATTTTCTCCCTTTTGCATGTAATTCTATCACATCCACACCTAACTTTATTTTTTCCTTCTAGTTTAACTGATACAATATTATATTCAATCATCCAAGCCTAGCCCCACGAGGATGGAATTTTTATATATTATATTAATAAAATTTTGTTGATTTATGCATTTTTCTACTTCTTGTCATTCTAATTGGATGTGAAATTATGTAGGACCATTGTTAGGAAAAGCACAAACAAATACATACATATTCAGTGATCTTTAACTAGTTATAGACTTACATTCATCTTTTATGTAGCTTTTGTGTTGATTGTTGTCCTGAAGTTCCTATGTAGCTCTTCATGCCCTATATATGGTTCCACATTTGACATACATGTTTAGTAGGATACGTGCATCTATAAGATATAGTTTCCCTAAAACATAGCGAGAAAAATCCCCCTTTCAGTATGCTTTCATGCATGTTCATATCTTATTCTAAAGCTCATTTTTTAATACGCATATATAGAATTTTTAGATGTATTATATTCAATCATCTATGTTTTTTTTTTAATTATTTGTCAAACTTCACAACCATTAACATTAACTATGTTGACATCTCTCTTAATGTTAGAGATTACATAAGATGACTCACAACAACAAAACCCACTTATACATTCACAACAATCCCCACAAATGACAATCATTAGGTATTCATGTGACTTCTCTTAATCTTAAAAGCCTTGATGGAAATATCAACTATCTACTTCTCTATCTTACAATATTGAAGATAATTCACATGTTCTTGAATGAGATAACTCATGCAATGGGATAAACCTCTATATGGTCTATTCTAGCATGAAACACTAGATTCTTTAGAAATAAAATGGTGTTTTGATTGTCATAGTGAAGTAAATAAGGTTTAGTTTGATGTTGTTTTGAGTACTAAAGGGATAGGCCATAATTAAGTTACTTCTAAATTAGCTACATCAATTGTTATTATATATTATGTCTATGTAGTTAACTTTTTGGGTCAATTGATAAATTTCTGCAACTTTACAACCATTCCTTTCAAATTTTCCTCACAAGTATCATCCGAAAAGAAACCTTTTTTAGTTATTTATGTATGTAATTCCTTATTCCTATTATTCAACTCTTTCAACTAGTCTTCTAATTTTATTTTTTCATGTCTTAGTTGAATTAAATTAAAACTTATATTGTCACTGTTAACATTAGAGTCCAAGTTAGTTGAATACATGATTCTTAACACTCTTGTTTCATTCAGCTCATTTTGCAGCCCTGCAACTCTTGTTGGAAGTAATTCCAACTACCTGCCTTTAATCCTTCGTATACTCTTCACTCTCCTCGTCGTCAACATATTTTTTTTGTCCATTCAAACATGAAAGATTTCAATTACTAGTTCAAATCCATGACAGCCTCTCATTATATGTATTCAAACATGTACGAATGAAAATTAACCACAAAATCTTCATTCTCAGATTTTCCCTCTTCGTTTAAGGATGCTCATTTAATTACAATTAATGTTTTATTTTTCCTCCTCTTTGTTGGGCATATATGTAGGTTTAGATAGTCTTCTATGATAGAATGTATGAGAAAAGAGAGAGCAGAAGTTAATTATTCTGTAGCAACAGGTTTGCAGCCAACAAACAAGGAAATCTATTTTGTTCTATTTTTCTAAGTGTATTGGAAGAATAGAAACTCCGTGTGTTTATGATATGTGAATGTAATGAAGTTAGTATATTTAGAAATATATAAAATATAAATCATTTTTGGCTTATCCTCTATTTTTATCTCTGTATTTTCTTTTGGATGCTTTAGACGGTGGTCCAAAAAAAATCATAGACTAACTAACCAGACACCAGTACTACCTCAGAGGGACTATTTTCTTCGAGGAAGGTGGTCCAAAATATTTCATAGACATGTACAAAAATTAATAGCAACCTTCCACCAACTAACCCAATCAACCTCCAAGAAACAAGACAATGACCCCTCTAGATGTTCCCAAAACCCAAGGCTTCAAAACACAAGGTTGGTGACCCTACAAACCATTCCCATGCTTACCAATGGATCTCTGATCATTAGACCCTTACAAGGTTTATTGATACATTCACAACTATTGTTACCTCCACATGCATTTGACTAGTAGTGAGAACCTTGGTTTTTAATCCTCCAACCCCATACCTTGGGATCACATCACCATGAAAGAACTTCATCCAACATCCTTATGAGTGTAGGTACCACCAAATAGGTATTTTTCAGATTTGTCTTCCTCGAGCGAGGGAAATTCAGGAAGAGAAGAGGAAAGCAAGACATGTAGTAGGTCTAAAAGAGGGAGATCAACTAGAGGTCAAAAGATTAGAAGAAAATTTCGTAAACGCGTGGAATTTTTTCTTATTGAAGGGGGGTCATGTTCTTATGATGGTGAGAGCATAGGCGACATCGAGGTTCCCTTGAGGTACAAACATCTACGGAAACAATGGGTACCCAAAGAACTTCCTCCAATAAACATTGATTTTTGTGTCAAGGAGAGGATATATCGCATAGCACCATCGTCATTACATGGTTTGGGCCTATTTTGCATGGACGGCATAAAGGTTTGTTACGACAAAGTTACTAAATTGATGGAGTATGTCAGACCCTGTTACAGTTACAAAGATTGGATGCAGCTGGTTTGATATACATGAAGTACGTGTAGGTATGCACTGTCAACAAATTATATACACCTAAAAGATAAGGATCAAAATAAAGGAGTGGCTATGTACATTGACAGAAGACCAAAAGCATCAAGGAATATTGCAAGGTTTATAAATAGTACACAACCTAAGTCAACAAATAAGTAGCCCAATTGCATATTTGAGGTGTGCGAGGGAAACTGTGTATTCGTATGTGCGATAAAATCAATAACTGTAGGGGAAGAGTTGCTAATTGATTACAATTTGAATCGCATAGATACAAATATAGTTACTATGGGGGTGGTACATACTATATACCATTTTACCCAACCTCCAATTAATGACTCCAATATACCATTTTATTATTATGTTTTTTTCATAAGTCTATTGGTTTCATTTCGGTAATATTTTTTTATATTTAATTTTTGTCACAGCGGGACATTGATTGTAGGGGGAAGGCTTCGGCCCAAAGCACAGATCGCGATGCATCTTCAAGTGCTTCTACCCAACAAGTTTACCTCATTGTAATTGTGCAAATTAGAGACGAGCAAAATGTTTTATTATTATGTTTTTTTCATAAGTTTATTGGGTTAATTTCGATAATGTTTTTAATATTCTTGTCGCAGTCAGATGATCGGGGAAAGGCACCAGCAGTAGAGGAGAGCATCCATAGGGAGGTGTAGTCACTATTATGCGATGATGACATCACATATTCTGCAAACCCTCTGGATATGATAAGGAAGACCCAAAAAAATGCAATGAAGAAATCCTTCAGTTGTTATTCATAGTGCCTCAAACAGATGAGATAAGAGAAAGGGTTAAAATATTGACTAAGAGAGCACGAAACTTGCAAGTAAGTTGTCATGAAATCTTTAATTATAACATAAGTCCATTCATGGTTTTATATATTGTACTCTTTTATGTCATGAACTAAAATATGTGTTGTTTTTATAGGATTTTTTGCGTCCTCATGATGTTGTTGGCCATGATCAGGGTACTACAAGTGTTTCCCGGGAAGTAGGGGTTGGTACAAGTGTCAATCCTGATCTTCCTGCGCATACATCACATCATCTGACCCCGTCATTTGTGCCTATATTGTCAACTGAAATATCGGCAACACATAGCATGCAAGCATCGGGTAGTGCACCCTCTGGCAGTGAACACATGCTAGAACATGTGTTAGGACATGTACCTGGGGATACAGAGGCCACTAGTACTAGTGATGTTTTAGCATCATTTCCTGGATCTTCCCATATTACTAATACGGGAACATTGTTGGTCACATTTGTGGTGACCAAGGATTTCGTTCCTATAAAGATAGAGAAGGTCCCAGGTACTTTAAAATGTTTTAATTATTATTAAATATATAATCCAATTGAAATTTACTTATTGATCACTCTTTTTAGACTAATGATCCCATGATCATTTTCCAAGAAATGATGTTTTTTATAAACATCTAAATGATATTACATTGGAGATCTTTAGGCCCACCATACATACACGATGGAATGCCCAAAATCAAGATTTAAAAGATGAGCTCATTAACTATTTAGTTGTGGTGTTTGGTAATAACACATTCAACCGAACCAAGGTCCTTAAGAAAGCCGGTACCTATCTAAAGTATGTGAGTGACCAATATAGGTCACATTTAGAGAAGAACAAAAAGTATGAGCATCCCCCCATGATTCTAAAGAGGGAGTGGAAGGACCTAGTGTCAGATGAAAAGGAGAAGGCTGAAAAGAAAAAAGGAAAGACACCATTGGGCCAAGGAAGGTATGTGATACTATCAACAATGTAATTATATACTAATTACTCTTTCTTTTTACATAATCTAACGTATTTAAAACTTTTCATAGGCTTCCCGACACATCGAAGGCAACAAAGGCAAGACTAGAAAAACATAGGCAGCACAAACTTGGCTCTAGTGGTTATATGAAATTAGCCGCATGAATTGTAAGTATCAATAAATGAAATATTGCATCCAAATAATAAATTGCAAACAATTTTAGTTTTATCACACCATAGAAGCAAAATTCATGATCTTATGCAAAAATGAAGGGCTTTGAATTCAATAAAGTGTCCACAGAAGAGGACCTGAAGATTGCCTTCCAGCAAGGCTATGGAGTCGCGGTTTAACGCCTAAGACTCTTGACTGGGAAAACACAAGCTTCCACTGCATCCGACACGCAGGTAAATAAACTCAATGAAGTTTATTTAAAATTGAATACTTGTGCAATCTATTCAATATTAATTTCCACCATAAAGTAATTATGTGCCTATTTGTTTTAAACAAGCAAGCAATGATAATACTGCACATGAAATTGGAATGCAGCCTAGTGAGGGTGGAGCACAACCTGTAGATGAAGGTCATGGTGTGCATCTCGGTACTGGATGTATTCATTTGCTATACAAAACACAGTATGGATTAATACAATTAAACATCTTTAATTGCAATTGGTGTATTAATTATTGTAACCTTTCATGTTTCAACTTTAGAGCATGTAGAGCGTGATCAACATGTTGAGTGTGATCAACATGTTGAGCGTGATCAACATGTTGAGCATGATCAGGCTAGACAAGTTCAGGAGCATGATGTGGCCCCATCAGGTAAAGAGGACCACTCTAATGTTCTTTTAAACATATTTAATTGCAATTGGTGTATTAATTAATGTAACCTTTCGTGTTTCAACTCTAGAGGATTTAGAGGGTGTTTAGCATGTTGAGCATGAGGCTATAAGACAAGATCAAGAACATGATGTGGTCCCATCAGGTAAAGAGAACCACTCTAATGTTCTTTTAATTAATGAAATACTTGTAACAATAATAATAAAACATATCAATTTAACATTTTTTGTTATTGCAGCAGACCCCCCCTTGTAGCAGCCTCCACGTCGTGAGTACACAACTAGGCATACATTAAGATCACGAGCAGAGGGTAGAACAACTAAAGGGGGGACAAATTATTTAGAAAATAATACTCCTTTTTTTAGCTGCAAAAAAGAAACAAAAAAAATTGATTGTAATCATATTATGACAACCATATTTTTGATAATATGTTAATGAATGTTAAAAACTAATATTTTTGATCATATGTAAAAACTAAAAGAATGAAAGTTATATGTTAATGAATGAATATGAATATGTTAATGAATGAATGTTATATGTTTTTGATTAGTGGATAAACAGGTTTTGAATGGACCCGAAACCATTTACAACAGGTTTTGAATGGACCCAAAACCATTAGGTTTTAAGGGGACCCAAAGCCCACACAAAGATGAACAAGCTACCCAAAAGATAGAAACAGAATCAACCAACAGTGAAACAAGGAAACAGCAAGCCAGCAACCAGCCAAAAGCCAGCAGGCTGCCAAGAAAAGAACCAAGACTCTACATGAATCTTGAACTCATTGGTTTTGACGAGACCAACAACCCACTACCCAAATACCAGGTTTTACTAGGGACCTTAAACCCACAGCCCGCACAAATATCTTCAATAACGACCAGGAAATAAGCCAACTAGCCATACCAGCAAACAGAAGATCTCTTGCACCAACCCCACACTTGAGAAGCTGAATTACATTCCACCTTAAAAGGAGTCGGCTCCCCTTTATAGAAGTAGACATCATGGAGAACCTTACCACCACTGCTATCAAACTATAACCAGAAATAGCTCCACCTCCATAGGAGTGCACACCACCTCAAAAGGTATTGTAACAACAATGACCAGCAGCAAGGACAACCTCTCCTCCAAACCACAATCCCCACCTCTACCTCAAGAAGAGAGGGTTCCACATCAAGAGGAGTAATCTTCACCTCAAAAGAAAACTCATATTGAAGAGAAAAGAAGAGAGCCACCCAACAAGTAGCAAGGAACACCATGAAATCCATTAGAAAAATGAGACAGAGAGGCAGCACAAGAGCCACAAGACTAGCACTGAAAATAGCAACATGGACGAAGAAATAGGATATGAAAAGAAGCCCATCCATCCTAATAAAAACCACCAACAACTTTTCATTAGGAAACCACTCCCCCTAGGAGAGCCAGATCACACCCACGGAGGGGTAAAACTAAGAAACCATCCCCCAAGATCTACAAAAAAATAATACTGAATAAGGGGGGAGACCCAGAAACATAGACCAAGCAAAAATAACTGCTCTCATAAAAATATTCACCAAAGTATACCAAAGTAGCACCGAATCACAACCCATCAACCAAAATAAGACTAGGGAGAACAGCAACCCCAAACCCACAAAAAGAAACAGAGGAAAAAGATAAAACACTGAAGCACAACCCATCAAGAGAGCCAACACCACTCCATCTCAGAGGAAAAACACAGAGAAAAAAAGGAGGGAAGCAATCCACTCCAAAGGGGGATCTAAAGGAGATAAAACAAAAGATTCAACGCTCTCAAAGCCCACACCCTAGAACAACCAGGGCTTCTGTGTTAAAACACCCCAAGAAGACGAGGGAAACAAACCCCCCAAAGAACGGTAGAGGAGGAAATACCTAGTTGGGCGCCACACCCAAAAGCCAGTAACGCCTCCATCCAAAACCAAGCACACAGCAACAGGACCATACCCCAGTCTCCCCTCACAGACCCCACAGCCTAAAACGTAGTCTGATGAGCCAAAGAGTCCACCTGGGTCATCATCTCCACCTCC
Source organism: Sequoia sempervirens (assembly GCA_007258455.2). Taxonomy (NCBI): domain Eukaryota; kingdom Viridiplantae; phylum Streptophyta; class Pinopsida; order Cupressales; family Cupressaceae; genus Sequoia; species Sequoia sempervirens. The sequence continues at coordinate 439,757,316 of VDFB02105785.1, read as the reverse complement.
CTCTGTAGCATCCTCCTCTAAAATCAAAAACGTCTTGCCTCCTCCTTTCTCACTCAAGCGCTCCATCATAATGTTAATCATATTATATGTTATATGTTAATGAATGAATGTTATATGTTAATGAATGAATGTTATATATTATTAATGGATGAATGAATGATTAATGTTATATGATCGGGTATGGGGAATTGAGAGTGATGTGAGGGGGGAGGGAGGGGCCAAATGAGCTTCCACCGTCACATGGTTGGCCCTATTAAGTAGAGAATATTAAACTATTCTCAAAACAAAGATAAGCTCAATAAGGTAATGCACTTTTCAATAGTTCATTATGCCTCACTTTTAATCTTATGCAATTTTCATTAGTTCCATTTGCTTCAATATGTTACCCTTTGTACTTATTTTACTTTTTAACACATCTCATATGTTACCTTGGATGACAACTTTTGCAGGGGAAGCTATCCACAGATGGATCCCGCATCTAGGGATATACGAGTTTGGATTAGACAAACTTGGGATGTACTCATGTAGCACAAAAACAAAAGAGAAGAGCCCAACCATTTTAGCACAAGAATTGGCTTGAGACTGGGACGTGGTTCGAACTAGGTCTGGGTATGAGGGGTCTAGGAGAGATCCCTATAACACAGCTGGTATTAAATCATTAAACATATAGATACTATAATTATGTGGTTAATGCTAAAATCATCCATAATTCACCATGTGATGAGTAGTTAGTGATGATGTCATGCCATTGTTTGGTAGGTTATTGATTCTGCAGTTGCTCCCAATAATCATCTCTAGTTGTTTACATGCCATTTGATCCATATGAGGGGCACCTTTCAATCTGGGTAGCAATTTTATAGATGATTCTCTTATTTAGTGACCAATGGAATAAGTGAGTGGATGGATTTCTCCTAGTAATCGCCTGTCATGTGCTTCATGCACTGATGATAAAATAATTTCATTGGATAGAATTAATACAATTATGTATTAAATGTTGTTGGTTTGGTTTTTGGTTTGGGTTTAACTATTATTTTTATTTGCCTAGGTATCATATGAGAAAGCACACACATATTTTGCTATAGATCCATTCACACACACACACACACACACTCTCACTTTCTTGCTCTCTCACACACACAACTGACAAAAAATAGAATGTACTATTTGGAAATCATTAGTTGTGGATTTAATTTCTATTTGAACTCAATTGTAATCAGGTGGGCTTCACACGTTGTACGAACAATACTTGTTTTGATTTGTGAGTTTGGTGTGCAGTTCAATGATGGCATTAACATACTTGTATGTTGTCTTGACACTCACTTTTGCCTGTAAAATGTTAAGAACATATTTTTACTTTATTCCACTATGAGAGAAGAAGGTGACTAATAGATTTTTTCCCAAGGAGATCTTCACATATTTGAAATTTTACCATAAGTCTTCCATTTTTTCATTCACACCTGTCTTAACTATTAAAACCGATTTTGTGATTAATCCTTTCAAATTAGTAGACGATTGTTTACTTTTTGATTGGTTAATGAGGGTTTTTGTAGGGATTCCACAACCTTAAGACACAAATTTGGGTCCCTAGTTTCCATGTGTGGGTTTTCAACACTATGCCCATATGCTTTGGGACTTGCATTATTGCAGGTCATGTGAGACGTATCCATCAAATTCTATGGCAATTTTTTCCCAAGTTTTCATTGTTGGGTCTTCTACCATTGTTCTTATAAGCTATTTACTCACTATATGTATCCAAGAACCATTTTTCACACATTTCAAATTGAAGAGATATAACATATCGGCCAAGCAGTATCTATGTCACCCCGATCATGTTTTATGTTTATATTGGCACAATAAAATATATCAACACAACAACTAGCAAGCTTCACCGATAAAAACATTGCAAGAATGGCCTACATGAACGAGGAAGCACATTGTACAATATCGACATAGGCACATTGCATTCATACCAATCAGCAGAAGAAATTGGACTATATATTTTGATTAAAAAGGAACAAATAGAGAATGTAGCACCACAGGAAATGCATATCGGCATAACTCATGAAAGTTTCCCTAACAAAATACTCATCGGCCATCAGAAGCCTAACAAGTGACAATTCTGATCTCATACACTACTCTGATGAAGATAAAAGGCTCGTATCAGGGACACATTCTTTTTGTTCTACCGATGGGTTATTCAAGAAAGTAAAAGATAGACTCACTCGGGATTTCGGCATGAGGTACACCGATATATTTCATTGAAGGAACACATTGATATCGGAACAACAAAAAATGGACCGTCCGATGACACATCTTACACCAATAACATTTAGTCGGGAGAACATATCTCAAGTTATGCCAACATAGTGGATAAAATAAGGCACCATCGGTGAAATTTGTGCCGATGGAATTCATCGGTGGGAGTATTACCATAGGAAGTAATAAATAACTTTGGGCCTGATAGAACAAAGTCTCTCTGATAGGATTACATTGGATAAGCTACACCGATAAAGGATGCAAGGAAAGACAAATACTTGTCAAAGTGACTTATACTAAAAGATACATCAACCAAATTATTCATGCAAAGAACAAAACCCATACATAGAACCGTGTTAGGGAGGGAAGATGTTTGAATGAATAATTTAAAAAAAAAGTTGCAGGGTTTCATCGCAATTTCGATGAACATAGCCCAACGAACCACAAAAATTTGTGATGAGGTTGTTGTACACGTGATGTAGTTTTCATCATAATGGCAATGATGGTTTGCTCCACCTCATTGGAAAATGGACGAACGTTTGGTGTTTTTTTGATGATTTCAAATGGGCGTTCAGCAAATTTTTGTGATTTTCTGCATCGATAGATGGACGAAGTTACGTTGATTTTGCAACAGACTCCGCCAACATTTTCTGTGGCACTGACCGACAATGTTGGGTCATCATTTCGATGTATAAAAATTGGTCGTTAAAGCGACGAAAATCCAGTGATGAAATTTAAATCAATGTTGTGTCAGTAAGTCGACAATATTTTGTCGATATGTCACCAAACATTCGTCGGAATTTGTAGTCAAATACAGTAGTGTGCTTTGAATATTTAGAAAATGATAATATATGATGCATTTGAAATGCAATGTTTTGGCTATCTATTATTGTGATGCACTAAGTTGGATACAGGAAATGAATCAAGCCTCCAAAAGAGAGGGGGAGTATCACTGAGGAGAAGAAATTGGTTTGGTAACCCTTAATGAACCTAAATGAGCATACGCACACTCACATCCTAGTTTGGTCAAGTTGAGTCAAGATAGTTCGGGAAATGGTAAGAAATCTTCAATTATGGTTTGGGAATGTTTTGTATTGGTTTATGGTTTTAGTCATGAATGTTCTTGATTGGGGATATGTGATTAAGTCTTTATGTTAAGTGAAAGTTCTTTGTCATGTGTTCATATATTTATATATTAATCGATGAGTATATACATAGAAAGTATATATGTGTATATGTACATGTTTAAGATAACTCATAAATATGAGTACATGCGTGCACGTGTGTACATAGGTAGATGTATCTATGAATACTCATGAATGGATATCTCATATGCATGAGAATATCAATTGGACATATGTGACATATATGTCTGTCTATCTGTGTCGATCGATGAATATGCAAATATATATGTATATTGGATACTAAAAAGATGGTATATGCATATAATATATATATCAATATATATATAGGGTACGTTCAGGTGTAAAACTATACACACACACACACACACACATATATATATATTATCATATATATAATTGTGAATATATTTAAATACCAAAGAATGATTTTATGCACGAATATATATATATATATATATTATAATATATTATTATATATAAAATATTATTGAATGTATATTGAAATGTTTACAAAGTAAACAAAGTGCATATATTAAGCATGATCCTTCTAAAGGTAATCAACTCAAATAAAGGCCAATATAATGTAAATGCTTGCAACACATATAAAGTGCTTAAATGAGTTTAAATCTGCACATAATAAAATACAAAGCACATGACATAGAACAATTCAATGCATAAAGTAATAAGTGAATACTAATAAGAAGCGTCTCTTAATATTAAAACTGCTATGGATATAAACCTACACGCATAACCTGCTGATGTGGGAAAAGGCAACACCTTGATAGGAAGAACAAAGTGAAAAGAATTCAATCTGATGCTCAGTTAAAAATAAGTTTGCAAACTTTGTCAAAAAAGAGCTAACTGAATCTTATGAGGGTATTCGACTTACTTAAACCATTAGGAAACCTGTAGATGTATTTTGTTGTGCTTTGAATCAGTAAAAGAGTCATTGTGTCACTTGAGTAGGGGCGACTCATTCACTTTGAGAAGATGGAAACATTTGAACTGTTTATGTGTTGCACATTGAGAATTTGGAGCAACCACATCTCATTTTAAATGGTTGAGACGATGCATTATTTGTTTGTTGTTAGAGTGGTGGCAGAATGTGGAGAAAAGGTGGCAGATTTTGTTGCTGGTTTGTAGCATTAAGTTGCTCCAATTTAAGTATAAATAGAGGCAACTCCTCTACCTTTTGTTACACTTTTCTATTATGATTTCTTCATTCATTATTCTACAGTAGTTTTCTATGTAAGTGTATTTTTGAGAGATTTTGTGAGAAAAATAGTTTTTTTTTGTGAATTAGCAATTGTTGAGAGTTTTGTGTGAGGCTAGAGTTTGGAGATAGGTTGAGCTTAGGAGTAGCAAGCAGGTTTGTGAAGGTTGAGCTTGGAAAGTAGTATTATCAGTTAGAGCTATTATTCCAAGCATGTTGATTTCTATTACTCTATTATTTGATGATGAAATGTTAGTTGTTTGAGAATGCCTTTGTTTGGGGGAAGATGAATTTAAATGCTTGTTAAGTTGCTTTTTATGAACTTGGTTTATTTCTTACTTTGGATAATCTTGCATGATTCTTGAAAGAGTCTTGTTTTGGTGATACCCTATTATTGGGATGTACATATATACTATATATATTGATATTTGAGTGGTTACATTGTTATTAGGAACTATACTTAGTTAAGACTATATGAATGTTGCATAAGTTGTGAAGTATGGGATATGTTGTTGCTTTGAAGTACTTTAATGTGAATGTCAATTTGAACATGAGTGGTAAGTTTGGTTATTCTAGGGGTTGGGATAATCCATGGGAAAGGGTGTAACATAGTTAGTCAATATGTAATTTCATCACCTTTTTAAATGGAATGTATGTTATGTGTGTAAAGAGTATGAATGGTCAAATACCAAATCGAGCTATAGGTCGGTGAACATATGACCTACACTTGAAGTACTGGGTGTTGAATTCTTTGGCCAAAGTAGTGTAAGTAGCCACTATTTACATTGTCAGTTCACTGTGATCCAAGGTTGCATAATAGGCGGGGAACATCATACATGTAGGTTGTAGCCAATGTATGGTAGCTCTAGATATATAGGACACAACACTATGCTTAGGAAGGCTAGTATTATGAGGTTACCAAACCAATCTCTTCATTGAAGGGTAGGGCCATCTTACTAGTTAGCTAGATGTGTGGGGGACCGCAGTAAGTCTGTGGTTGGTGGAAAAGTGCTTGAGTGATGTTATCCCTCATATAGTTGGCAGTCAATATTTGAGGATGCATGCTAGCAAGGATATCTGGACCATTTGTATCTCTGTTTCATTAAGCTTATGGAAGATACATGTAAGTATGTATCTCTACTCTTATTGAGAAATTGTAAATGCAAAATGTTATCATGAAATTATGTAATATGGATTTGTTACCTAGAATTTAGTAATGCTTCATTATATGCAATGGGAAAGTTTGAAATAAGACTGTTTCTGTAGTGCCCCTTAGTTTTCTTTTTTCTTTTTTTTCTGACTGTGACTTGGTTGTATTTAGACATTATGATCTACTTTGCTTGATGATTGGATTCATAGTTATGATGTGGTTGATGATACTTTATCACTAATGTTTTATGCTCATACTGTGCTTAGCATATGGATTTAATGGATCATGCAGATTAATATTGTCTTGTGTGTCATGTGATTATCTAATGATTGTTCATATCATGTTGATTAGTAATTGATTATTGTGCATTGATGTATTTAGTGAAGAGGAACAATGTTGCATCACTTGTGCTTGTGAGTGCCTTGCGACACTGCAACTTTCCTCTCATGGTGTGTTTGACTATGTACATGTTCGACTATGTGGTTTGTTGTAGGTTACAGGTACCAAGCATTGACTCCACCTAAATTGCTAGGTTTGAGCATGCCTAAACCCAATGGAAATTGTTGAAATGGAGATAGCATCGGGTCCCCTATGTTGAGCCATCATCCTTGATGAGGATGAATATTCGATTGTTTTATCCTATCAATGTGGTCAATTTGAGTTGGTTTGTCTGTGTTATTGTGTATAGCCTTCCATTTTGCTTCGAGGTCAGGTACTGCTTGGCATTATGTTCATTTGAGTTATTTGTTTGATTAGTGCTTGATTGATCATTATATTAAAATAAAAGATTATTGTAGTAAAAAAGGTATTTCGATAATTTAAATAAATGTTTTAATACAATTGTGATATTGATAAAATAAAATATTATTAATGTTTTGTTTGATTTAAATATATTAAAATTTATGGTTTAATAAAGAAATATTTAAATAAATATGTTAATTATTGTATTGTGCAAGCAAATTAAAATGAAAGGATTAAATTAATAAATTAAATAATTTAATAGTTGATTTACTCTATGCAAATATTAAAGTATGGTTGAATTATAAAAATAAAAAAAATTAGTGGCAGTTGTCAGTAGTGGGGAAAATTAAATAAAATAATTAATTTAAAGAAATGGGTGCATGTTGTAACGGGCATTATGGAAGAGTAAATAAATTGGTTATTTTTCTCAAAGAAATGAGCTTTTTCATCAAGAACTGAAAACTAATCTTGTTTTTCTTTCCCATAAATTTTTTCTTGAATTGTGAAAGCTTTCCTTCCAATTTTGGGGAAAATGGGGAATTGGTGATTTTGCAGAAAATTGAAGCTGCAACTTGGAATTTGAGCTCGACAACAACTTTCAGCTCAGTTATTCAAATTATTCCAGGTTCCATAATTTCTCCTTAGTTTTAATGTTTGTTTAGAAAATGATTATTGTGTGATTGTGTTGCCTGAAGCAAAATAATTATTTGTTAAATTTCTGAGTACTCTATAAATTTTTTGCTCTGTATTTCTCCCCAATTTGACTATCATTTTTTAAGCATCTCAACTACAACAATGATAAAATTTCCTATTCTCGTTTTAGGTGCAAACCTCTGCCCCTCTTTTTGTTTGCTTTTGAATTCTCCCTACTTATTCATAATTAATAGTATGTCATGTTATGGAGATTGAACGTCGAAATCGCAGCGAGGCTCCTAGGATCACTCTTAGACCTGGGGGTGTTGCATGCTATGGTGATGTTGATTGCTAGGAAATTCTAGGATAATCTTTTGGAAGGGGCAGTGGATGTCTTAATTGTGGCGAAGCCAGGTGTTGGGGAACTCCTCGCCCTCGTGATTTGTATCAGGCACTGGTGAGTGGATTAGGCTGTATCTATTCATCCTGGACATAAAAGGTGAGGAGTTTCAATGGCACCAAGCATGGGCTAGGTGTGGATTGATCTTCTTGAAACACCACCTTTACCTAGATTCATCCAGTGGAGTCAACTGGTGGAGGTTGTTCAGGGATTTTCTGATTGCAGATGGTGTGGTGTGGGTGGATTGAAAGGTTTACTTCCCTTCTCCTGTAGTTTTCAAAATGCACGTGTTTTGTTCTCTCAAGTCTGGGATGGTAGAATTTGATAGTTAGATGCTTTTTCTAGGGTGCTATCATGGTTTTAGTTGGTAGGATGGCTAATGGCCCTGTAGAGTTTGGGTGGTAATGGGGGCTTTCTAGGTGGTGGGAATTCTCTATAAATTGCAATGTAATGATATATATTTCTTTCAATACCAATATAGACAATATTTACGAATAAAAAAAATAGTATGGCATGTTAGTTTATTGTTTTACTCTGCCATAAAATCTTACTCAACCTATAAGCCTAATAGCTTTGAATCCTTTATTCTCCTTGTTAACTTCTTTTAGCACAACAGGCGTTGGTATTGTTTGGATTAAATTGTTATCATTGTGTTCTTGGGGCCATAGAATCTATGATTGCAGGTCGATCTCTCAGACTCATTTTCCTTCCCATCGATGCCTCCTTGCATGTGGGTATTTGAAATCTTCACTCTACAATTTCCTTTCTTGGTATATGTTGTGTATAGCGATTGCTTTTACAGTATCAAGAAATTGTTTTGGATATTATGTTTTAACCTTTTGTTGGGCCTTAGTTAGGCTGAATTCATTTTCACTTCCAGCGCTGCTCTTCTTGTCAGGAAATAATTTGTTTCACATAAAATGATTGAGTTCTTGTTTATTAATTTATATACCTTGGCTGGCATGACGCCCCTTAGCATCTAGTATTTTGGATATAGATATGGTTGTGAGGCATTCAAACCTATTTGTGTGAATCTCACCTCATCATGTAGGTGTTTGTTTAAACCCTGCATTTCTTTGAGCTTCTTCTTGGCATTCGGTTTGAACCAATGGTTAATAGTAGTTGTTGTTTATTTTTCTATGTCTTGCCTCTTAATAGATGTCATTGGATTCAAGCTTGCAATCTGTGTAGAAGTCGGCGGCCATATCAATACTTAGCTGCATAAAAACAACAATCATGTTAGAAACTTGTAACTGCTACCCCCAAGTTAACAATAGTGTGTGGGAATTGATAGCTTTTAGTAGGCTTGCCTTAGGTTTTGATTGCGAGATTATTGTTTGTTTAACTGGAAAATGGCATCCATATCATGTACAATGTTTACATTATGTGTTTGATATTTTGAGTCTCCATACAGTCGAAATAGATATATATGTGTAATATTTTCTTTTTTGATTCATTGTAAATGTGTGAATACGTATATGTGTGTGTGTGTTTATTTATTCTTTTATAGGTTGAAAATCTACTTTTTGTTTTTAAAATAGAATTTTTCTTTGATAGTATGAAGGTATATATTTATATATATAGATATACAAACATGTATATATATATATGTTGAAACATGTGTATATTATGTATATACATATATATATATATATATATATATATATATATATACATATTCAGTATGTGTTACATAGGAATTTATATGCATGTATGCACATATATTAGAAGATCAATGAAGAACAATATTGTCTTGAATATTAGTTGATCATGTTAAAGAAATAAATAAAACAAGGAGAATTTTGATATAGAAGGATTGGTCTATATGTATAAATAACAGATTAGTTTATATGAATAAAAGATTATTATTTGGTAAGATGAACAATTAGTAAACATGAAATGGTTATTTTGTAACACCATTCTAGATTCTAGGTTTCTATTATTGTTTTGAATTGTTTGTATTAAGAAAGTAAATGATTATTAATTTGGGAATGATTGTGGGATATTGTACAAATTCTTAAGTCATGTTGTGAGGTGAATATTGGAAGTCTTCCAAAGGCTTGGGAATCGTGTTATTGGTGAAATGTTTATGTTGACCCTTGAACTTGGTTGATGTGATTATTGTGATGTGTTGATACGGGTTTTTTTCCATGCACTCTTTATTTGTATTGTAGTGGTGTTTGAGAGCAAGATGGTTCATTCCTTGCTCGGGTTCAGTACTTTGTGGTTTTTGTTTATGTGAAGGATGGCTTACATTATTGGTTTTATTGGTTCTCCTAGTTGTTGTAGCAGGGAGTGGCTCTCAATGGGGGCTGACACACAAAGTGGTGACCAGGATAACCCATGTGATAGTTTCTTAAACAAGTGATAACCTAAATAATAAACGAGGGGGTTGGGTAGATTCTAACTAATCAAGATAATTGGATGCCTCACCCATGCCTGTAATGCTCGTTTAGACTAAGGATGGGTTGAGAAGGCCTGGTTAGCAAGATCAACATCCTTGTCTTCATGAAAGGAATTTGGTTCCACATGTGAACTACCCTATGGGGCCGGTGCCTAGTGTGAGGCAGCCAGGATAACCATAGATGGGGGTGGGCGCCTAGTGAGAGGCAGCCAGGATAAACTGTGTTAGGACCATGCGATGACACTCTCCTCTACTGCAACCTAGAATTCCCTTGACTTGTATTTCCTTGAAGTTTGTGTGCCTCTGGAAGTAGTGTCACTGTTGTGTGTTGTTATAATATACTTGCATATTGGAGTCATATTAGCCTTGCGTCATTCTGTTGTTTCCTTATCTGTTTTGTGGTGGGACCTTATCGCTATCTCCTAGCATGGGGGGTGGACCTTAGGGTTCCACATGGTCGAGTGGAATGTGCCTTGTACTCAATTGGGTTTCTCTACAGTTGATTGTTCTTGTGGCGAAAACTCTTGATGATATGGACTCCTGCACTTGGTTCAGTTCGTGTATACTATCTTTCATGTATTGGTATTGTACTATAATTCAATTGTATCATGTATTATACTTTTGGTGTACTCTCCTCACATGTATACGAGGAGATAATGTTGTTTAAGATGTAAAGATGTAATTAATTATTGAACTCTCTTATGTCATGAATAATGTAGATGATTTTATTGCATAGTTTAGTTAATTGGATTGCTATGAAATGTTATATTATTGATACGATATGGATAATTCATATTGGTTGATTTTTTAAATGTGATGTATGAAATGGAACTTATATTGTTAAATGGAATTTGTTTAATGTGATGATTTACAATTATTGCTAGTTTAGTTAATGGAATTCTAGTAGCGTAGTCACAAACCTTAGAGGACTTAGATTAGAATTCTAGCTATTGATTCATTTGCAACCTTGTGTATATTATACTTTAAAAAAAAAATTGTCCCATTTTTTTAGGTGTTTTAGTGTGTTGTCCTCTAGGGTTTTGTGGTGGGGCGTTATACATGCTATCAGAGCCCAAGATCTAACATTGGGTACTTTGGGTATATATAAGAGCCCATTATGTTTTCTTAGTTGCATATATTTTGAAGTTTAAGCTTCCCCTTTTGTTATCCTCGCCTAACACCCTGAACTTGTCTTTGGTGGTGTTTGTAGGATAATGCATAGAGGTTGGGGTTAAGGTCAAGGATGTGGTAGAGGTTGTGGTGGTGGCCAAGCGGCTAATCACCAAGACTCCCCTCCTCAGAGTTTCCACTAGTCTAATCATGAGGAACAACAGGGTTCCAAGAATAATCAAGGAGTTGGAGATCAGAATCTGGGTCAGCCGGGGTTGGAGGGCGCACAGTTGCATCATTTACTTGAGGAGGTTCTTGCCCATCTTGGTCTAAGATAGGAGGGTGATTAGTTGGTGGTTAGGGAGAGAGAGAGTTCTCTAGGAGGAGAGAGATTATAGTTGAGCAGTAGGCTATATTAGCTAGACATATGAGGGATCTTTTGAGAGTACGTCCCCCTACTTTTGATGGGATTGGTAGTAGTTTGGAGGAAGAGACCTGGTTTATTGATCTGAATAGGTGTTTTTCCATGCATCCTTATGGCAGTAACACCAAGGTGAGGTACGCTATCATGCACCTTGGAGTTTTTGCATCTACATGGCAACGTTTGGAGGAGCAAAAGCTACATTTAGAGATAGACTTAGTCTCTTGGGAGATGTTTTTAGAGAGATTCAGAGCTCATTTCTTTTCTGATCATTGGAGGCAGCATCGTGTAGATAAATTTCATGAGTTGAGACAGATGGCCATGTCAGTTGAGTAGTATGAGCGAATATTTTATGAGCTTAAGTAGTATGATGGAATAGGTGATGATGAGGGTATGTTAGTGTAGCATTTTATCAGGGGCTTGAATTCCCGTATCAATGGGGGTGTTCATGTGTTTGAGCCAAAAACCATGGAGATAGTTGTAGATAAGGCTCAAAGAGTTGAGGATAATTTGGCCATGGCACTTGGTGGTCATACAGGTGTACAGATTGGTAGTGCACCTCTAGTAGGTTTTAATTATCAAGGTGGCATGACTCAGGCAACGGGTCCCTCTAGGAGTCACCATACACCCACTAAGGGTGGTCTATAGTAGTAGCATTGTCATTCCAAACATAAGAACTCTCAGTCTCAACATGGTGGTAGATTTCAATCTAAGAAGAATCAAAATTGGCAGCATGCTCAGCGTGATCGTTTAGTGTAGCCAACATAGAGCACTCAGACTGCAGCCAGCAGAGGTTCTTTTCAATAGTCTAGTGCACCTCCACATGATAGAGGTTACGGCAGAGATACAGAGTGTTTCTCTTGCGGTCAACAGGGTCACATTTCTAGATAGTGTTCTTAGAAGGACACATCTAGATTTATTCAGAAGTCGGCCGCTTCAGAGCCGACAATAGGAGATACAGGAAGATCACACAGATTCTTTGTAGTGTTTGATAACCACCAAGTCAAGCATCAAGGTACAGTGGTTGAGACTTCAGGTGTGTTGCAGGGTCATAGTGTTTCTATTATCTTTGACTCTGGTGCTTCAGATTATTTTATTTCTCCTTTCATAGTGGCGCGATGTGGACTAGTGGTAGCGAAGCAGGATGATAGGTGGTTGGTTGAGTTGGCCTCCGATGCTAAAGTAGCGGTTGAGTCTCTTGTTCATGGTTGTGGCTTTAGGATTAGTTCTCTTTGCACCACAGTAGAACTTCACATTATTCCCCTTGGGTCATATGATATTATATTAGGAATGGATTGGTTAGATGCTCACCAAGCAGTGATAGATTGTCGATGTAAGTTAGTGCAGTGTGTAGATGATTCTAGCAGTGAGGTTGAGATAGTTGGCGTTCAGAGGCCTATTTCCTTGCGCATGATCTATGTGATGCAGTTGAAGAGGTGTATGTGATAGGGTTTTCAGTTGTTTGCAGTGACAGTTACTGATCTAGAGTTAGGGGAGAGCTGAGAGGTGTCTCTTGATAGTCATCCTATCCTTCGACAATATGTAGATGTCTTTCCTAGAGAGATTCCAAGGATGCCACCTAAGCATGACATTGATTTTAAGATAGATCTAGTTCTTGGAGCAGAGCCCATTTCCCAAGCTCCATATGGGATGACCACTCAGGAGCTTAAGGAACTTTGGTAACAGCTTGAGGAGTTGTTGGCGAAGGGGTTTATTCATCCTAGTTTCTCTCCTTGGGGAGCACCAGTGATTTTTGTGAAGAAGAAGGATGGGTCCCTTCAATTGTGCATTGATTACCAACACCTTAATAAGGTGATCATGAGGAACAGGTATCCATTTTTGAGGATCGATGATCTATTTGATTAGATCAAGGGTGCTAGGGTGTTTTCAAAGATTGATCTTAAGTCAAGATATCATCAGTTGCGCATCTTCGAGGCAGACGTCCATAAGACCTCATTTCGTACTCGTTATGGACACTATGAGTTCACCATGGTGTCGTTTAGGTTGATGAATGCACCATTTGTATTCACAAGTTTGATGAATGGTGTATTCTGCATTTACCTTGATAGGTTTTTCCCAGTGTTTTTAGATGACATTTTGATCTATTCGAGGAGCATGAGGAGCATTTGAGGTAGGTGCTACAGTGTTTGAGGGAGAACCAGTTGTATGCAAATTTGGAAAAATGTGAGTTCTTCCAGATGGAGGTGAAGTATTTGGGTCATGTTATCTCTAGTGAGGGCATTTTCATGGATTTCAAAGATCCAAGCTATCATTGATTGGCCTGTACTCACTAATGTTGTAGAGGTTCGCAGTTTCATGGGTTTAGCAAGTTATTACCAACAGTTTGTTCAAGGTTTCTCGAGGATAGCCCACCCCATCACTTCTCTTCAAAGGAAAGGGAAGAAGTTTATTTGGTCAGACCAATGTTAGATAGCTTTCTAGACTTTTAAGGAGAGATTGACCAGTGCACCTATCTTGGTAGTACTTGATCCTACTAGGGATTTTTTGGTTTGTACAGATGCATCTTTGGAGGGTTTAGGAGTTTTGTTGATGCAGGATGGTCACGTGATTTCCTATGAGTCTCACAAACTCAAGGATCACGAGATGAATTATCCTACTTATGATTTGGAGTTAGTCACTATGGTTCATGCTTTGACAATATGGAGGCATTTCCTGTTGGGGCATCGGTTTGAGTTGTATAGTGATCATTGTAGTTTGTAGTATATTTTCACACAGCCTAATCTAAATGTGAGGCAGAGATGGTGGATGGAGTTCTTTTGTGAGTATTATTTTGAGGTGAAATTCATCCAAGGAAAGGAGAATGTGGTGGAAAATGCTCTTAGTCGACAAAGACACGAGCTTTCGGTAGTGACTCTTGGAGTGGACTTGAGGAGTCAAATCCTTACAACACTTCTTCAAATGGTTGGTATCAAGAGGTGAGGTCTGAGGTTGACTCGGGTAGAGCTTTAGAGGGAAAATTGCAGGTTATTCCCTTGAGTTAGATGGCCTTTTGCGAAATTTGGGCTGTATTTATGTTCCTTCCTCAAGGGATCTTCATAATTTGATCATGTAAAAGGCACATCGGGTGCCCTATTCAGCTCAAATGGGTGCAAAAAGATGCAGGCAGACCTTTGCCAACTACACTTTTGGGTTGGAATGAAGAGGGATATTATTGATTTTGTGTCTAGATGTTTGGAGTGTTAGAGATTGAAGGCAGAACATTAGCATCCTACAAGTCTTTTGCAGCCCCATCTGGTTCCATAGTGGAAATGGGACATCATATCATTGCATTTTATTGTTGGTTTTCTAGTATATTTATGTCGGCATGAGGCCATCATGATCACCAGGGATAGGTTGACTAAGGTGGCAAAATTTTCTCCCGTTCGATCCTCATACAATGCTTCATCAGTGGCCAAAGTTTTCATGGAGGACATTGTTAGGTTGCACAGTATTCCTCACAGGATTATCTCAGATAGAGATCCAATGTTTGCTTCAGCTCTTTGGGCGTCCCTACAGCATACATTGGGGACTCAATTGAACTTTAGTTCAACTTATCATCCAAAGACTGATGGGTAGACTGAGACGGTTAATCGGATTCTAGAGGATATGCTTCGGATGTACGTTATGCATCAATAGTCGCGTTGGGAGGATTATTTGTATTTGGTGGAGTTTGCATACAATAATAGTTACCACAGCTCTATTGGCATGCCTCCTTTTCAGGCATTATATGGTCGTCCTTGTCAGATCCCATTGAGTTGGGATCATCTTGAGGATAGAGTACTTCTTGGTTTGGAGATGCTACAGGAGATGGAGCAGTAGGTGATTCGCATTAGGGAGCATTTGGTGGCAACCTAGGATAGGCATAAGAAATATGCAGATGCTCATAGGGTTGACCACCTGTTCTCAATTGGAGACCAAGTATTTCTATGGGTGCATCGGTGAAAGAGTCTAATCCATTATGGAAAAGGCTCTAAGATTTCATCACGCTTTGTTGGGAATTTTGAGGTGTTGGAGAGGATTGGTCCTGTTGCATATTGTCTTGCATTATGGAAAAGGCTCTAAGCTTTCATCACGCTTTGTTGGGAATTTTGAGGTGTTGGAGAGGATTGGTCCTGTTGCATACTGTCTTGCATCGGTGAAAGAGTCTAATCCATTATGGAAAAGGCTCTAAGCTTTCATCACGCTTTGTTGGGAATTTTGAGGTGTTGGAGAGGATTGGTCCTGTTGCATACTATCTTGCATTACCACCTAGTCTCTCACACATTCATGACGTGTTTCACATTTCAGTTCTCAGACCCTATTATCCAGACATATCTCACGTACTTTATTGGAATTCCTTACAGGTAGAGGACGGGCATCTGGCTTTGGAGCCCGTGGGAATCATACAACATAGGAGACTTTGAGACATTGAGCAGGTGAGGGTCCAGTGGGATTCTAATAATGAGTCTTCTACTACATGGGAGGTTGCATCCAAGATGAGAGAGTTGTACCCATATCTGTTTGCAGGCTTCTGAGAGTAAGCCTGATCCTAGGGGGAAGGATGTAGTGTCCCTTAGTTTGATTTTTTTTTCTAACTATGACTTGGTTGTGTTTGGAAATTACGATACTTTGCTTGATGATTGGATTCATAGTTATGATGTGGTTGATGATACTTTATCACTGAAATTTTATTCCCATACTGTGCTTAGTATATGGATTTAATGGATCATGAGGATTAATCTTGTCTTGTGCATCATGTGATTATCTAATGATTGTTCATATCATATTGATTAGTAATTGATTTTTGTATGTTGATGTATTTGGTGAAGAGGAACAGTGTCACATCACTCACTTGTGAGTGCCTTGTGACACTGAATATGTACATGTTCAACTGTGTAGTTTGTTGCAGGTTGCAGGTACCAGGCATCGATTCCACCTGAATTTCCAAGTTTGAGCGTGCTTAAACCTAATGGAAATTGTTGAAATGGAGATAGCATCGGGTCCCCTATGTTGAGCCATCATCCTTGACGAGGATGAATATTCGATTGTTTTACCCTATCAATGTGGTTAGTTCGAGTTGGTTTGTCTATGTCATTGTGTATAGCCTTTTGTTTTTCTTTGAGGTCAGGTACTGCTTGGCATTATGTTCATTTGAGTTATTTGTTTGATTAGTGCTTGATTGATCATTATATTAAAATAAAAGATTATTGCAGTCAAAAAGGTATTTCGATAATTTAAATAAATGTTTTAATACAATTGTGATATTGATAAAATAAAATAATATTAATGTTTTGTTTGATTTAAATAAATTAAAATTTATGGTTTAATAAAGAAATATTTAAATAAATATGTTAATTATTGTATTGTGCAAGCAAATTAAAATTAAAGGATTAAATTAATAAATTAAATAATTTAATAGTTGATTTACTTTGTGCAAATATTAAAGTATGGTTGAATTATAAAAAAAAAAAAATTAGTGGTAGTTGTCGATAGTGGGGGAAATAAAATAAAATAATTAATTTAAAGAAATGGGTGCATGTTGCAACGGGCATTATGAAAGAGTAAATAAATTAGCTATTCTGCTCAAAGAAAGCTTCTTTTTATCAAGAACTGAAAACTAATCTGGTTTTGCTTTCTCGTAAATGTTTTCTTGAATCTTGAAAGCTTTCCTTCCGGTTTTGGGAGAAAATTGAAGCTTCAACTTGGAGTTCAAACTCGGCAACAACTTTTAGCTCAGTTATTCGAATTATTCCAGGGTCCATAATTTCTCCTTAGTTTTAATGTTTGTTCAAAAAATGATTATTGTGTGGTTGTGTTGCCTGAAGCAAAATAATTATTTGTTAAATTTCCAAGTACTTTGTAAATTGTTTTCTCTGTATTTCTCCCTAATCTGACTATCATTTTTTTAAGCATCTCAACTACAACAATGATAAAACTTCTAATTCTCATTTTAGGTGCAAACCTTTGCCCCTCTTTTCATTTGCTTTCAAATTTTCTCTACTTATTCATAATTAATAGTATGGCATGTTAGTTTATTGTTTTACTCTTCCATAGAATCTTACTCAACCTATAAACCTAATATCTTCGAATCCTTTATCCTCCTTGTTAACTTCTTTTGGTGCACTAGGCGCTAGTATTGTTTGGTTTAAATTGTTATCACTGTGTTCATGGGGCCATAGAATCTATGATTGTAGGCCGATCACTCACACTTATTTTCCTTCCCATCGATGCCTCCTTGCATGTGGGTATTCAAAATCTTCACACTGCAATTTCCTTTCTTGGTATATGTTGTGCATAGCGATTACCTTTCTAGTATCAAGCAATTGTTTTCAATATTATATTTTAACCTTTTGTTGGGCCTTAGTTAGGCTGAATTCATATTCACTTCCAGTGTCACTCTTCTTTTCAGGCAATAATCTATTTCACATAAAATAATTGAGTTCTTGTTTATTAATTTATATACCTTAACTAGTGCGGCGCCCCTTAGCATCTAGTATTTTGGATATCGATATGGTTGTGAGGCATTCGAACCTATTTGTGTGAATCTCACCTCATCCTGTAGGTGTTTGTTTAAACCTTGTGTTTCTTTGAGCTTCATCTTGGCATTTGGTTTGAACTAATGGTTAATGGTAGTTGCCATTTATTTTTCTATGTCTTGCCTCTTAATAGATGTCGTTGGATTCAAGCCTACAATCTGTGTAGAAGCCGGCAACCATATCAATACTTAGCTGCATAAAAACAAGTCATGTTAGAAACTTGTAACTACTACCCCCAAGTTATCAATAGTTCATAGGAATTGATAGCTTTCAGTAGGCTTACCTTTGGTTTTGATTGTGAGGTTACTATTTGTTGAACTGGAAAATGGCGTCCATATCATGTACGGTGTTTACATTATGTGTTTGATATTTTGAGTCTCCATACAATCGAAATAGATATATATGTGTATCTTTTCTTATTCAATTCAATGTAAATGTGTGAATACGTATATGCGTGTGTGTGTGTGCATTTATTTATTCTTTTATAGGTTGAAAATCTACTTTTTTGTTTTTAAAACAGAATTTTGCTTTGATAATATGAAGGTATATATTTATATATATAGATATACAAACATATATATATATATATATATATGTTGAAACATGTGTATATTATATATATACATTCTGTATATGTGTTATGTAGGAATTTATACGCATGTATGTACATATATTAGAAGATCAATGAAGAACATTATTGTCTTGAATATTAGTTGATCATGTCAAATAAATAAATAAAACAAGGAAATTTTTGATATTGAAGGATTGGTGTATATGTATAAATGACAAATTAGTTTATAGGAATGAAAGATTATTATTTGGTAAGATGAGCAATTAGAAACATGAAATGGTTATTTTGTAACACCATTCTAGATTCTAGGTTTCTATTATTGTTTTGAATTGTCCATATTAAGAAAGTAAATGATTATTAATTTGGGAATGATTGTGGGATATTGTACAAATGCTTAAGTCATGTTGTGAGGTGAATATTGGAAGTCTTCCAGAGGCTTGGGAATCATGTTATTGGTTAAATGTTTATGTTGACCCTTGAACTTGGTTGATGTGATTCTTGTGATGTGTTGATATGGATTTTTTTCCATGCAGTCTTTATTTGTATTGCAGTGGTGTTTGAGAATGAGATGGTTCATTCCTTGCTCAGGTTCAGTACTTTTGTGGTTTTTTTTTATGTGCAGGATGACTTACATTATTGGTTTTATTGGATCTCCTAGTTGTTGTAGGGGAAATCCTCTCAATGGGGGTCGGTGCACAAAGTGGCGATCGGGATAACCCATGTGAGAGTTTCTTAAACAAGTGCTAACCTAAATAATAAACTAGGGGGTTGGGTAGATTCTAACTAATCAAGATAATTGGATGCCTCACCCATGCCCACAGTGCTCGTTTAGACTAAGGATGGGTTGAGAGGCCTGGTTGGAAAGATTAACCTCCTTGTCTTCAATAAAGGAAGTTATTTCCGCATGTGTTACCCTATGGGGCCGGCCCCTAGTGTGAGGTAGCCAGGATAACCATAGATGGGGGTCGACACCTAGTGAGAGGCAGCCAAGATAGCCCATGCTAGGACCATGCAATGACACTCTCCTCTACTGCAACCTAGAATTCCCTTGACTTGTATTTCCATGATGTTTGTGTGCCTTTGAAAGCAATGTCCCTATTGTGTGTTATAATATACTTGCATATTGGAGTCATGTTAACCCTGTGTCATTTTATTGTTTCCTTGTCTATTTTGTGGTGGGACCTTATCGCTATCTCCTAGCATAGGGGGTGGACCTTAGGGTTCCACATGGTCGGGTGGAATGTGACTTGTACTCCATTGGGTTTCCCTCATGTTGATTGTTTGTGTGGCGGAAAATCTTGATGATATGGACTCATGCACTTAGTTCAGTTCATGTATACTATCTTTCATGTACTAGTATTGTACTATAATTCAATTGTATCATGTCTTATACTTTTGGTGTACTCTCCTCACATGTATACGAGGAGACAATGTTGTTCAAGATGTAAAGATGTGATTAATTATTGGACTCTCTTATGCCATGGATAATGTAAATGATGTTATTGTATAGGTTAGTTGATTGAATTTCTATGAAATGTTGTTATATTGTTGATACAATATGGATAATTCATATTGGTTGATTTTTTAAATGTGATGTATGAAATGAAACTTATATTGTTAAATGGAATTTATTTAATGTGATGATTTACAATTATTGCTAGTTTAGTTAATGGGATTCTAGTAGCGTAGTCACAGACCTTAGAGGACTTAGATTATAATTCTAGCTATTGATTCATTTGCAACCATGTGTATATTACACTTTAAAATATAAAAAATTGTCCCGTATTTTAGGTGTTTTAGTGTGTTGTCCTCTATGGTTTCATGGCGGGGCATTACAATTTCAAATGTGCATTTTTTTATTCAATTAGAAAAGAAAAAAATTATTATCTAAATGTTAGTATTATAAGCTATTCTCATATAGGTAAAGCATAGTAAAATCAATGGGTAGAACAATGGGCATGTTACAGTTATTAAGCTAGAAATCCTCTCCTACCATTCCCTAGTTTATCCCCCTTATGGCATGTTGACATTTCATGTGCCCCATAGATGACCCATCACTGATATCCGATCTGAGAGATCCTACATGGTCCATCTTGCATGAGTTTTCCTTGAGGGTTCCTAAAATTAGCTAAGTCCCAAAATTTTGGGTTTTCAAACTGTCTATTACCCACTTCCTTCATGCCTTCTCCATAGCTCCCTTCCATCCCATTTTTCTTCTAAGTATTTTTTATTTCAGTCTTCAGCCTTACCCTTTACCCCTTACTGATCCCTCTCCTCTTCCATTTTTGTCTTTCTTCTATCAATCTTCAGCCTTCATCCTTTGCGCTTACCTCTCATCTCTTACCTTCTTTAGGTAAGAGGTAAGGCTTCCCTTCAACCTCCAACCTTTGACAGTTCGAGATCCGACCTCTGAAGTCTTTCTTTTTGCCTTCTTCCTTCCTCCAGCCACCTTTTCCCCAAAGGTTTTCTCTAAATTTGACTAAGTGTTGAATGCTTTTGGCCTTCAGGGCTATAGCTTCCTCCTTACCTCTAATTTTTAGAGGTAACCATTCCCTCTTACCCTGATGTCTCCTTTCTTCTTTGTTATTCTTTGCTTCTATCTTCCTTTGAAGAATGTGGTAAGTCAACAGCTTGACGCCTGATCTTCTATGGCTTGACACATGAAGTTCAATGATGAGCATGCAGTAAGCGATACGTCCAACTCCCAACCTCTCACCGCCCGATCGTCGATGCCCGACAAAGGCACATTTTTGGGACTCAACACCATTTTTCTCATGCTTGTAGGGGCATTCTTTTGGGCCCAACGCCTCGACCTTCCCGCGTTTTGGCATGTTTTTTCTAGGCAACGCCATTAATGCTCAATGACTCCCTAGCTACCAAATCCAATTTTTAGGGATTTAAGGATGAACTTAATGCATTATTTTGACTTCTCCAAGTGGATTTGTGGCACCATGCTCATTCATTGTTGCTACCTTACTCTTTCTGACCATTCCATACCCAAATCACGAATTTAGTGGAGGATTTTGGATGGACTTTTTGGAAAATCATTAGGAAAGGGTGATGGCATGCAAGCTTTGTCTTCTCCAAGATCTTCTTGGCATGATTTTCACAATAGGTATGGCAACCATGCTTGTTTTGAGTAGATATTTCCTTGATCATATCTCTTTGACTGTTAACCCTAGTTGGGTTATGGTTTGAGTTGTATTCATCTGAGTTATGCTTAATCTATAAAATCAACACTTGTATAATTTTGAAGGGTTCTTCCTCTAGCTTCTCTAGGGTTTTTGTATTGCAAACATTGCATTCTTTACATTCTTCCATTGTAAAGGTTGCTTCTAAAATTTTATGTTAATAAAATTCAACTATTATCACTATTATCCCTTGCATATTTGAGTAAAATCCATTTACCTTAATGTTTGAGTATGTGTTTTAGTTGTTCCATTGATGGATTATGTCATTCTGAAGTAGGCAGAAACAAATTTCTATCTTGGTGTATCACCTCTATTTCCATTTTATGTTATCTTTCTATATGTTTTCCTTGTGAGCTATTAGAGTAAAGTCGTGATAGTTTTTTCATGTGTTGGGTTAGACCAACACATTTGCACTTAGTTTAGAAGAGGAATCTGACCTTCTCTGGAGATTCAACCTCATTTGTGCAAGGTCCCACACCTTGAGGTTGTTTCCACTATGTCATTAGAAAACTGAACTTTTGTTCAATAGGGTGTAGTTTTATGTGACAACATGGCCTTAATAAGAAAATACATGAATTTAGATCATCGAGCTTACAAGAATTAAACCACAAAAATTAAGTTCAATGTTTTGATCCATCTTTCTTAAATAAATTCTAAAATCTTCTCTTTTATATGATACATGTAGAGGATCAACATATAGAAATTGGAGTAGAGGTGGAGCTTCATTTAGTTACTAGAGTAGAGGATCTCAAAGCACACATAGTTGATGTTAGGGAGGAGACCCAAGCACAAAAAATTGGTGTTAGAGAGTAGGCCCATACACACTTTGATGTTGGAAAAGGGTCAAGATAAATTCCTTCTACAAATATTCATACTATGAATCTAATTAAAGAGGTAAAAAGAAAAAATTCTTGCTAAAATATAGATCATTTACTTGAAATGGATATGAGCAACTGAAATTTTATGTTGAACAACCTAGTCAAACTACTAAGAGGTCATTGAATAAAACTACAAATGAAGTACTTGAGGCTTATTTCAAAAATCATGATACATTTGGCCAAGCCCAACTATTATCAAATTTACTTCTCCATGATGAGCTAAAAGAGTCATTATAGTTGTTAGGTGTAGATATCACAAAAAAAGAGAGGAAAAGATGCCTAGAAAAAGATATTATCAAAAATGTTAAAAAAGGTTTGGGTTCCATTGGGAAAAAATCTTGATCAACGAATAAGAGAATTTCAAGAAGAGTGATGTTGGCATCTATTGTAAGTCCAAAAATACCAAGAAAGCATCAAATATCTTCCCTTTAAACTGAAATCGGCTTAAGTAGAAAGACACTAACAATATATGTGAAAAGGAGAAAGTTTTTGGATGATACTACTGCAGAAGGCTATTGGGTAATGATGTGTAGGGATGGACTCATTCTAACAAGATTGAAGATGTTGTTAGGAATTTAATCTCAAGTTTTTGGCATGATTATACTCATCCTTCATCAAATAAAATAGATGTTCTCAAACACGGGATCATGCGAAATAATTATGAATTGCATACAAAATATTTGCTAGACATAACACAACATGAGACATGTATGTGATGTTTCTGATGCAAATACTCTTATAAATATTGGGAAAACATGTTCGAAATATTAAGGCCACATTATGTGAAGACAAACAAGTTTTATGGAATTTTTTGTTGTCGCTATCATATTGAACTTGATCTTTACTATCAAGTGTTTTGAAAGATCAATGAAGAAAGTGATGGTTCTCAAAATGCACCTCCTAAATGAGTCATTCAATTAATAGCATTCATCTTATGTAATAAATTTGATGATGTAGATGGTCCAATGAAATACATAAAAGGAATTTGTGAAACATGAGGAAATTTGGCTAAAATTACTTTGAGAAATAAAGATACTAACATGATGAAGATGGTAAATTGTAATAGTTACAAGTACATAAAGTTTGAAACAAAATTTGGGAAGGAATCCATAAGGTTAGATTATGTAGAAGAGGAAGTACCTATTGGAACATTTATGGAAAATTTTCCTAAATTGATACAACTATACATACATCATACATTTTTGTTGAGTGGCAAGCAAAACAATTTCAATAAGAGATACTTTCCCACTTGGAATAGTTTTATCAGTAGTCATCTTTGCAAAAAATTAACCCATCAAAAGGAGATTCAAACACAATATTACTATTCAAAGAAAATCACTATTATGGTGCATGTGTATTATCGACATGCACAATTGGATTTGGATGGTGTTAACATTACATATGATGAATGATTCCTTAAGAAAGAATATCACTTTTATAGTAGTGAGGATAAAGAGTGTGACACAATTTGTAGAATTTTTTTTTAAGAAGCTTTTTGAAGGTTTTGTTGGAAATATGTGCCTCAAACTATACAAGTTGAAACCTCCATTAGAATCAAGTCGGTGTGACATTCTATTTGTCTGGCCGACTAGTAGGTTTGTTTTATTCATTTCTAAACTGGTCGTTGTGACCTTTCCATTGTCTTGCCGAAAGGTTGCACTGTGGAGTCTATCGTTGTAGCATGATGTATTCATTATGACATCAGAGCGATCAGGAGACCTCTGGCCGACAGGCCATTCAATCATGCATCTGTGAGACTCTTGGCGACTGTGATCCTCGGTGACGCTTAAGGTTCTCGCTAAGATGTCTCAACGAAGTGTTAATGTCTTGCCGATAGCAGTTACTTTGAGGTCCTCGGGGTAACTCATTATGGCTCGGTGAGAAGTCACCGCGAAATTAAATGTTATGCCGATTGTGTTTCATCGGAGAGACTTGGCCGAAGGAAGTGTCTTCGGTAAGATGTCCTACCGAAGTGGATATGTCTTAGCGACTAAGACTTAAGTTAGAATCTTCGGTGTAACTTAATGAACTCGGGGAAACGTCTCAGCGATAAGCTCTTGTCTTGCCGACTAGTCTTCGGAGCTCGTTATGACTTAATATCATCGGTATAATGTCACACTGAAAGCTATGTGTTTGGGCGACAGATGAAGCTCTTGGGATAAGTCATAGAGATCGGTAAGTTCTCTCAATGAAGGGCAATGTCTGGGCGATGGGTAAACACTTTGAGGTAACATATGGAGATCGGTATGAACTCTTGGCGATAGGAGTGAGTCTTTCCGACTTCTACTTGGTGCTCGGTAGGCTTGGGGACTTCGGTGTAACTTTAGTGTTCACTATGACCTTCTGGTGAAAGCGATAAGTCAGGGCGACTACGTGTTGACTCAGTGTATCTCTTAGAGCTCGATGTAACATCTTGGTGACTACAAAGGTTTTTTGGCGACATCGATATGAAGTATACGTGGCATCGGCAAGACACGGTTAGTGTCTCACCGAGATGCCAGTGCATTACGAATTTTTTTGAATGGTTGACCATCCTATGTGGAGTCTCATGGACGAATAGAAGGAGCCAAAGGGGAACAGTTGGAAGACAGTTAGTTGCGACAGTTCTGTAAGGAGGTTCTACAGTCAGGAAACACCATGGATATAGTTGGAAGTTGTAGACGCTTGGGGGTTGGATAGTAGTTTGATCAACAGTGAAGTGTGAAGAATTCAAACTGTATCAGAAAAGGATTTAAAATTTGTAAAGGCTATAACTTGGATTTTTTCTGTTCGAAGAAGGTTCATGATGAATGATGTATAATGACACCAGAAAGATAAGTCTAGAATTGTATGTAATTATTGATTACTGTAATACAAAGTGATTTCTCTTGGTGTGGTGGGTTTTTCTCCCGTAAGGGTTTTCCCACGTATATTTGGTGTTCATGTGTGTTTTTCTAATACTCTGTTTCTGTAATCTATTTCATAGTGCATCTTAACTTGACTGTAATTGAAAATTTAAAAGTACTTCTGCATTCTTTCCTGAGGTATTGGCGTTAGGAGAATTGTTTTCTACATCTAGTTTTCCTTACAAGTGGTATCAGAGCCTGGCCAGTTGTGTTATCCTTGGGGGTACATTGGGTTTTTTGTGTCAATACTGTTCAATGGGAGTTTTGTAGAGATTGTTATTTCTATTTACAGATTAAGATGTGTAGTTCATCTGGGAAGATTGAAATAGAGAAATTCAATGGCAGTAACTTTGAATTGTGGAAACTCAAGATGGAGGATCTCTTAGTAGATCGATACCTTTGGCTTGCTGTGTCTGGAACCAAGCCTATAGGCATGAAGCAAGAAGAATGGGACCTTGCAGATAGAAAAGCGAAGGGGTTGATAAGGCTCTATTTGGCAGACTCAGTTCTTCTCAATGTGCATGAAGAGAAGACTGCTTCTCTCTTGTGGAAGAGACTGGCGTCTATTTATCAAGGGAAATCCTTGGTGAATAAGTTGTTCCTGAGAAAGAAGCTATACTCTTTGAGAATGCAGGAAGGAGGGTCTGTAGCTGATCATTTGAATGCATTTAACATGTTGCTCGCACAATTAACATCTGTTGGTGTAAAGATTGAAAAAGAGGATCGTTGTATACTTCTGTTATGTTCTTTGCCAGACTCATGGGATCATCTGGTGATGGCTATTGGGAGTAGAACATCTAGTTTCAAGATGGAAGATGTTGTTGGTTATTTGTTGTTAGAAGAGATGAGAAGAAAATCTTCTGAGATGGTGAAGGAGGCTCTTGCTGTCAAAGGAAGGTCAAAGGAGAAAGGTAAGAAGAAGGACAAGAAGTCCAAATTGAAATCAAAAGGGAGATCAAAATATCCTGTCAAGAAGTCCAAGGTGAAGTGTTGGAACTGTGGGAAACCTGGTCATGTCCAAAAGGATTGTAAAGAGGAGAAAAAGAAGAAGAAGGGCTCTTCTGATAATGGTTCTTCTCATAGTGATGGTGACACCTTCATTACAGCCTTGGCTACATAGGCATCAGATGATGTCCGACTGATTGATTCTGGAGCATCATTCCACATGACATCTCACAGAGAATGGTTCACAAAGTATGAAGAATATGATGGTGGAAAGGTGTACTTGGTGAGTGATTCAACCTTGGAAATTGTTGGCCATGGAAGAGTCAGAATCCAATTCCCTGATGGCAGAATAAAGGGGATCAATAATGTTATGCACATACCAGGTCTGGCTCGAAATCTATTGTCTATAAGTATGCTAAATGATATCGGAGTACAAGTCTTGTTCTCGAGAAGTGGCTGCAAGATGACTAGAGGTTCAATGGTGTTGGCTAGAGGTGCTCGAATTGGTACCTTGTACAAGCTAGATGCACAAGCTGTTGTAACAGTGTCACTTTGAAGTCACTGAAAGATGCTCATGGAGGTAAAGAGGGAAATATCCCTAATTATGTAAACTCTACGGAAGTAAAACTTCCTGCAGAGAAGACTATGCTTTGGCATCATAGGTTAGGCCACATAGGAGAAAAAGGTTTAAAAACCTTGAAGAACAAAAATCTTGTTGAGGGGCTTGAAGATTGTAATTTTGAATTTGAATTTGTGAACACTGTATATATGGAAAGTAGCACCGTGTTTCATTTTATGACAGTCCTCATAAATCTTCTAGTTTGTTAGATTATATCCATTCAGATGTGTTTGGTCCAGTGAATGTCCCTTCATTTCTAAATCAAGATACTATGTGTCGTTCATTGATGATTATTCAAGGAGAGCATTTGTTTATTTTTTAAAAGGTAAATCAGAAGTGTTCAGTCGATTTAAGGAGTTTAAAAATCTTGTTGAAAATTAGACTAGTAGAAAAATAAAATGCTTAAGGACTGATAATGGCAGTGAATTTTGTTCGATGAATTTGAAAGATACTGTAAAGACCATGGAATCAAAAGACACAAGACTACACCTTATACTCCACAGTAGAAGCGGAGTTGCAGAAAGGTTCAATAGGACAGTGATGGAGAGAGCACGAAGTATGCTTAGTAGTGCTGGTTTGGAGGAGAAGTTTTGGGCTGAAGCTACTGCTACTGCATGTTACTTAGTTAATCGGTCTCCAAACTCTGCTCTTGTTGATAAGACACCTATGGAAGCGTGGTCTGGTAAGAAGCCCTCTCTTAGACATATTAGAGTCTTTGGTTGTGAAGCATATGCTTATGTGCCTGATGTAAAAAGATCTAAGTTGGAGAACAAGGCTGTCAAATGTATTTTCATTGGCTATAGTGCTAACATTAAAGGATACAAGCTTTGGAATCCTGTTACAGAGAAGGTTGTATATAGTAGGAGTGTAATCTTTCGAGAGCTGAAACCTTCCACCTTGGATCTGCAGTCAGAGACAAAGTCTGAAAACAGTAAGGATGTAGCATCAATTCCTCCTACACCAGAGAAAGAGGAATTGAAAATTCAAAACGTACCTGAAACTGAGGAGAGCTCAAGCAGTTTTGAAAGTTCTGAAGAAGAAGAACCTCAACCTCAGCCAGTGAGGAGGTCAACCCGAGAAAGGAAACAACCAGATAGGTATGGGTTCTCATTACTTGATTCTACTTGTTCCTATGCTTTGATTTCTAGTACTGATGAGCCTAGGACTGTGAAAGAGGCATTTAAAATGTCTGATTCAAACTCTTGGTTAGAAGCCATGGAAGAAGAGATGGCGTCATTGGATAAAAATGAAACTTGGAGTTTGGTGCCCTTTCCTAAAGGCAGAAAACCTATGGGCTGGAAATGGGTATTTAAGAAAAAGATTGGTCTAGATGGTAGTGTAGAAAAATACAAGGCAAGACTGGTTGCAAAGGGTTATTCCTAGGTAGAGGGAATTGATTATGGGGAAATTTTTTCTCATGTAGCAAAGTTGACGTCCATTAGATTTCCATTGTCACTTGCAGCAGCGTATGACTTAGAGGTTGAACAGATGGATGTGAAGACAACATTTCTTCATGGTGATTTTGAAGAAGAAATCTATATGTCCCAACCTGAGCACTTTGTTGAGAAAGGTAAGGAAAAACTGGTATGCAAATTAAAGAAGTCTCTCTATGGGTTAAAGAAATCACCTAGAATGTGGTACCAGAAATTTGATACATTTGTATTATCTTTGGGATTTGTGAGATCAAAATCTGATCACTGTGTATATTATAAAGCTGAGAGTGATCAAGTGCTTTTTATTGCTCTTTATGTTGACGATATGTTGTTCATAGGAAATAGCAAGCTAATGATTTCTGATCTTAAATCTCAGTTGTCTACTAAGTTCGAAATGAAGGATCTTGGTGCAACAAGGTATATTCTAGGGATGGAGATAACCAAGGACAGGAAGAATAGAAAGCTTTGGCTCAGTCAGAGTAAGTATATAAGGACTTTTCTTGAGAGATTTTGTATGAATGATTGCAAGCAGTTAGTTGTTCTAGTCATGCAAGGAATGAAGCTATCTATTGAGGATTGTCCAAAATCTCCTACTGAGATGGAGGACATGACTAGTGTGCCCTATGCTAGTGTTGTAGGCAGTCTCATGTATGCAATGGTTTGTACAAGACCAGACATTTCCCAAGCAGTGGGAGTACTTAGTCGATTTATGGCTAATCCAGGAAGAATACATTGGGATGTTGTGAAGAGAGTGTTTAGGTATTTGAAGGGAACTTCAGATTTTGCATTGTGTTACCATGGTAATTCGGTTGAATCAAAGAGAACTCTCAGCATTCGGGGATATGTAGATTATGATTGGGCAGGGGACATTGACAGCAGAAGATCCACCAGTGGATACGTTTTCAAGTTGAATGGTGGTGCAGTGAGTTGGATGAGCAAGCGGCAGGCTGTGGTTGCTTTGTCCACTACAGAGGCTAAATACATGGCAGTTACTCATGCTTGTAAAGAAGTTGTATGGTTGAAACGTTTGTGTTCTAACATTGGTTTTGATGCAGGGGAAATAACAATCTTATGTGACAGTCAGAGTGCTATTTGTCTGGCAAAGAATCCAACTTTCCATGCCAGGATGAAACATATTGATGTACAGTACCACTTTTTACGAGATATAGTTGAGGATGGAAAGATCAGTTTGGAAAAAATTGATACTCTAGAGAATGTTGCAGATGCATTGACAAAGCTAGTGAGCACAAACAAGTTTAGGTGGTGTGCTAGTTCAACGGGCCTTAGTTCCCATGATTTTCAGTAAGTTATGATGTGCTCTGGAGGTGTCTGTATGATCTTCGTCAAGTGGGAGATTGTTGGAAATATGTGCCTCAAACTATACAGGTTGAAACCTCCATTAGAGTCAAGTCGATGTGACATTCTATTTGTCTGGCCGACTAGCAGGTTTGTTTTATTCATTTCTGAACTGGTCGTTGTGACCTTGCCATTGTCTTGCCGAAAGGTTGCACTGTGGAGTCTATCATTGTAGCATGATGTATTCGTTATGACATCAGAGCGATCGGGAGACCTCTGGCTGACGGGCCATTCAATCGTGCATCGGTGAGACTCTTGGCGACTGTGATCCTCGGTGAAGCTTAAGGTTCTCGCTAAGATGTCTCAGTGAAGTGTTAATGTCTTGCCGACAACGGTTACTTTGAGGTCCTCGGGGTAACTCATTATGGCTCGGTGAGAAGTCACCGCGAAATCAAATGTTATGCCGACTGTGTTTCATCGGAGAGACTTGGCCGAAGGAAGTGTCTTCGGTAAGATGTCCTACTGAAGTGGATATGTCTTAGCGACTAAGACTTAAGTTAGAATCTTCGGTGTAACTTAATGAACTCAGGGAAACGTCTCGGTGATAAGCTCTTGTCTTGCCGACTAGTCTTTGGAGCTCGTTATGACTTAATATCGTTGGTATAATGTCACACCGAAAGCTATGTGTTTGGGCGACAGATGAAGCTCTTGGGATAAGTCATAGAGATCGGTATGTTCTCTCAGCGAAGGGCAATGTCTCTGCGACGGGTAAACACTTCGAGGTAACATATGGAGATCGGTATGAACTCTTGGCAATAGGAGTGAGTCTTTCCAACTTCTACTTGGTGCTCGGTAGGCTTGGGGACTTCGGTGTAACTTTAGTGTTTCACTATGACCTTCTAGTGAAAGCGATAAGTCAAGGTGACTACGTGTTAACTCGGTGTATCTCTTGGAGCTCGATGTAACATCTTGGAAACTACAGAGGTTTTTTGGCAACATCAATATGAAGTATAGGTGGCATCGGCGAGACACTGTTAGTGTCTCACCGAGATGCCAATGCATTACGAATTATATTGAATGGTTGACCATCCTATGTGGAGTCTCGTGGACAAATAGAAGAAGTCGAAGGGAAACAGTTGGAAGACAGTCAGTTGCGACGGTTCTGTAAAGAAGTTCTACAGTCAGGAAACACCATGGATATAGTTGGAAGTTGTAGACGCTTGGGGGTTGGATAGTAGTTCGATCAATAGTGAAGTGTGAAGAATTCAAACTGTATCAGAAAAGGATTTAAAATTTGTAAAGGCTATAACTTGGATGTTTTCTATTCAAAGAAGGTTCATGATGAATGTTGCTATATAATGACACCAGAAAGATAAGTCTGGAATTGTATGTAATTATTGATTACTGTAATACAAAGTGATTTCTCTTGGTGTGGTGGGTTTTTCTCCCGTAAGGGTTTTCCCACGTATATTTGGTGTTCATGTGTGTTTGTCTAATACTCTGCTTCTGTAATCTGTTTCATAGTGCATCTTAACTTGATTGTAATTGAAAATTTAAAAGTACTTATGCATTCTTTCCTGAGGTATTGACGTTAGGACAATTGTTTTCGGCATCTAGTTTTCCTTACAGGTTTTGCAAGAAGAGGTGTAATTGAAAAGAATTTTGTATGGTGTAATGGGTGTCTATCACAATTCAAATCATCAAGGCCATTTTATGCACTATGTAGATATCAACATGACAATATACCACATGTTTGGAGCTTCTTTGAGAGTGGGCATGAAAAGGGTGAACATGATGGGACAAGAGCTTGCATTAAATGTGATCTAAGAAAACATCAAATG
Organism: Sequoia sempervirens; assembly: GCA_007258455.2. Classification (NCBI taxonomy): domain Eukaryota; kingdom Viridiplantae; phylum Streptophyta; class Pinopsida; order Cupressales; family Cupressaceae; genus Sequoia; species Sequoia sempervirens. The sequence goes on along the minus strand of VDFB02105785.1, from coordinate 439,725,669 downwards.
AATTATGAGGGAGATTGTATAAATGATGTACATGATGTTGTCAAGAATGGTGCAAGAAAAAAATTGCATGTGAGGTCAACACATATTCAAGGAGGAACCCATGTCCAAATAGAGTGTTTTGGGAGATATTAGGTATGTAATTTATTGTTTGAAAAAAGTTTTACATGTTTATAAAATGTTAATTTTAAACTATATTTATATAATTTGTAGGTGTGGATAGTGTTGTGCCTTGCACTCACGCCCCACTTTTGTCTCTAGAAAAATGGGGACCCCCTTTTTGTTTTGTGATTTTTTCTCTTTCCCTTTTTTCTTTCTCCTTCTTATTATTTTATGTTTTTCTTCTCTTCTCCTTTATTTCTTTCCCTTCCTCTCCTCTCTTTCTTCTTCCCCTTGAGTGTTTTTTTGCTCGTTACGGTTTCAGGATACTCAATGTGGGTATGACATCTTTTTTGAGCTTGACCCCCGACTCTTGCTTGCTGTCATTATTTTGTTTTCGCCCCTTTGAGTTTTTGAGTTTTAGGTTACCCGCTTATCATATCCTCGATCCCAAAGGACCAATGGTGGTGATGTCTTGTCACCTTGGTTTTCATGTTTAAGAAAGCATTAATTTGACTATAGAACATTAATGAAGGTTTAATGGTAGTTGTCGAATAGGTTTTAGAGGTGGATTATAGGGTTATTTTTAATCACTTGTAAATTTAGTGAATTAAATAGAGCTCTGCAACTTTTTAACGAGCCCTCGTCATCTTCATGTTCTCCTTTTTTAACCTATATTCTTGAGTGTGTTCACTAGTTCGTCACCCCAGTGCACCTTCCCCTGTGCCATGTGTTTGTGTTTTTCCTACCTTCACCCTTGTTGCCACATGGATTTCAAGGTAATTCATGAATTTGAAACCCTCATTTCAATTCATGCTTTATTCTTGGATGTCTATGTATATGCTTGTCATGTTTCGTGGTTTGATTTGGTGTTGTTGTGTTGTGTTTTTCTCCGTTGTTCATTTTTGTTTGTTTGCTTTCAGTTTGGTTTTGTTTTCTTGTCATTTTCTTTGTCTTCTTTTGTGTTTTTTGCTTTTGTCTTGTCGAATTGAATTTTTCCCTTGTGCTTCAATCGAAGATGTTTGTGAAATCATCGTATCAGGCATCAAGCATTACTCCTTCCTTGCTTTTGGGGTTTGTCCTTTCCTAACCAACGTCCATACCTTAGAATTTTTATGAATTTAAGCCTTTCAGATATCGGGTTTTAGGTGTGATGAGTATCTCTTATTAAGTAATATGAAATAACTTAAGTATCATACCTAAACCTTGAATTTTGATCCTTAAATTCGTAGCAAAACTCTAGTTCTCAAGTTTCAGATTTTGGCTTTCAAGAATATTCCTTACCTTGGGTTTTCTTACAGAATAAGAGTTAGGTCTCAACCCTAAACATCAATGTCTGATGGCTTAAAGAAGAAGTCTCAAATGAAGAAATGACCAAGTGTATCAAACATCAAACTTAAGAGGTTTCATCTAAGTCATGTTCGTAGTTCAAGATAAAACCTAAGAATTATGTATGATTCCCAATTCCTGAGTGAAAAAGCATTAAAGTGGGAAAATATGAGTTTCGGGTATCGGATATCGGGATGTTACCCTGCCAAGTGTTAAATGATAACTGAAAAGTTAAGTGATATCCCCAATACTTGATATCCATTGAATATTGTTAAAAATTGTTGGATGTCATTGATCGGGTATGTCCCTTAATGCTCAATGTTATTATCAACAAGAGGCAAATGATAGGCCAAAACCTTGACTCCCAAAAAATAATCCTTTTTTCTAAAGACAATTGTCTGGTTTGGTCACTAGAAGTTTCTTTTAATGATTATGCTTAAGGATTGACAAGAATCAAGCTATACTCCTAACCCTCAACATCTAAAAAAATAGATACTTATCAAAGTTTGTTAAATATTACCAAATGTAATTGATCAAGTATATCCTTTAAATGATTAAAATCCTTAGATATAAGAGGTAAGTTGCACGCTCGACCCTCGACACCCAAAATACCACATAAATAAACATTTTAACATTGAAACAGTGTTCAAACTTCTTTTATTTAGATTTCCTAGTTCTTTGGTGTGGACACAAAAAAAGTAACCCTTCTACTTTTTTTTGTTTTGTCCCTCCTTGTGCTTATTTGGCTTGATTTTTCCTTGATTTAATGTTGTAATGTGACCCACACATTCACATTAGGTCTTGAATCTTTATGAATCATTAAGACTTTATGATGTCTTGTAAAGGTGTTGGAAGTGTTGTAACACATTGTCACACTTTTCTAGACTCTTCTTATTATAATTCACTTACATACCCTCTTTTTATCACTTACCAAGTCTTATTTTAAAGTGTTGTAAAGTCTTGTAATAAACTTTCATGCTTTTCTAGACTTGTCATCAATAAATACACCTTTCTTATGCTTTATTGGCCCCTTTGTGGACTTACGGGCCTTAATTAAGTGTATTCTTAAATATAAACCCGACAAACATCATTTAAGACAACTTAATTTTTGACACCCATTCACATGCCTTGAGTGAGACCCATTCACCATTAGGGGTGAATGAGTCCCTCTTGGCACAAAAATCAAAATAAATTCAAATTATTGGTAGGTTTTTATTTCTTAAGACCTAAGGTCGGCCTGTGATGTTGTATTTTCAAGAAATTAGGGCATAATTGTGTATAAATATGACTTTATATTCATTTTAAGATCCCATTCACTCATTCATGCATAACATTCAAGCATTCTAGCATTCTTCATCAAATTCAATCAAGCATTCAAACCTTGGAGCAGCATATCTTCAGACTTCAACATCAAGGGTTTGGTGATTTTATGACATTGCATTTTATTTATTCATCATTCTCTCTTTATTTGTTTGATTACCAAACCGAGGTTTAACCAAGGCAAACCCCTATACTCTAACCCTTAACACTTTTTCCCTATTTGCATGTGTGTTTTGTAGGTCTTGTATGCAGATTTTTCAAAGAGATAGGTCTTAAAAGTGTCATCAAATTGTCAAAGATCATTCAAAGTCAACATAACCCTATTTGAAGCTTGGAGAACACTTTCCCGTTAGATTTTCTAGATTTAGATCCGGTAACTTGTCAAGAAGAAAAGTGCAGATCATGACCCATAGAATTGACCCTTGACTTTTTAGAAATTTGCAGGTGGACTAATTCACCATTTGTGGTGAATGAGTCCCACTTCCAAGCTGGAAAAAGTGTTTTTTGAAGTTTTATGTTCTCGGCATCCTAAAACCTATTCCGACAGTTTTCACCAGAAACAAGACTAATTCACCATCTATGGCGAATGAGTCCCAGTGGGCTTCAACATTGATCTTTGTAGCATTCCAAAACCTCTCAACATCAGCTTTCAGTCTCTAGGTGCACCTCATTCAGTTTCATTAAGTTCTGTTTTTGTTTGTTTATGCTTTTTTTTTGCATATCACAGTGTGTTTTCAAACAACTTGCATTTCTTAGGTATTGCATTAATAATCACCTTTATTTTTTAGTTTATTGAATTTATACATTGCATCTAGGCATATTCCATCCATCCTTGCTTTAATTTTGAGTGTTTACATTGTATTTTGGCCCATCTTTCTCCTTTTAGGTGAAAAACCCTAGAACTGCAAGAAAGCCATTGGAAGCCAAAATCTTTGTTTACATTTGGTAAGCGATAGGACTTATTCCAAAGGCCCAATTCTCAATATATCAAGTTTTTCATAAATATGATCTTAACCAAAGGAAATAAGGTGTCCATCTTTTAGAAGATGGAACTTAGGAACCTATTTTGCACTTTAGTTCATTAGGAAACCAAGATCCCTCAACCAAGTGACTCAATTGAGGGAAAAGGACTAGGGGTTTCCTTGTGTGATTAAACAGGGGTTCACCATTAAATGAAGCTTCAAAGGAGAAATGAAAAATCTATGCACAAAACCCTAGAAACTTAAAAGTATTGAATCAAATTGACAAACAACATGAAATAGAAAAGTACCTGGAAGAATGGAGAGGTCAAACAAGATCTAAAAACCCTAAAAATTGTTGTTTTGAGGTGCACTGGACTGATACGCCAATCTGGGAAATTTAGTCCTGCTACAGGAATTTGGACAGAATATAGAATCTTCTTGTGACTATTCAAGATCTACAGAAAACTGATAAAAGGGGTATACTAGGACTCATATGCCCAAAGGGGCGATTTAGTCCCAGTATTAGGCTTTGACTAATATTTCTATAGCCTCTAGAGATCTTCTATAGCTTTTGTCTTGTCTGATCTTCAAGTCTGAAAGTTTGAATTTTAGCCTGTAGGTGAGTTTCCGTGAAGATGATCACAACTTCTTGACAACTTTTTCAACTTTGTCTTCAAAGGATCTTCAAGCTCCAATTCACCTAGATCTACAATCACACATCAATAGGGGAAAATGTTGTGTTAGGGAATAGGGGTTTGCCTTGGTCAAACCCTGTTTTGGTAATTAAACCTTGAAATGAAATAGAAAAGCATGAAGGAATGATGAATGAACAAATGAAATGTTGCAACTCACCAAACCCTTGAAATGAAGGCCACAAACTTGTGTGAAATGGCTAGCATGAATGTGGATCTTGACTCTTAATTGAATGCTTGAAACTTTGTCTTGAATACTTGCTTGAATCATGAAACCTACATCACAAATGTTAGCTCACAAACACACATGATGCATGGAGACTTTGACATGATGCTTGAATCTTGAATATAGCTCCAAATTCTTGATGATTTTCTCTTGAATGCTCTTGTAAACTCTTGAATTTCGTTAGGAATGCTTGGATAGAATTGCTTAAATGACTTGAGAACTTGCTAGATTGTTAGGAGAAATTATGTGAAATAACCTTGTATTTATACTTGTTTATGCCTAGTTTCCCAAAATTACAACACTACAAGCCAACATTAGATATAGGATAGTAAAATCCTGCCAAGAATTTGATTTAAAATAGGTCCAAGTTAAAGTGGGACTCATATGCCAAGTTGGGCATATGAGTCCTGATGGCTTAAAACTGGAACACAAACTCCAAGAAGTGTCTTGTTCAATGTAATGTTTAAAATCAGGTCCTAAGACCTAGGTGGGACCCATACACCCAAGGTGGCATATGAGTCCCAAATCCCTAGATCTAGAACACATAACATTAAACATAAAATTATGATTTTTCATTTGTTAAGTGTCGGGATTATCCTCAGAAAAATGCATTTAATTAGGCTTGTGGATGCAAAATAGGACCAATTAAGGCATAAATAAACTTAATTTTAACAAGGAGGGCCCAAACAAGTGTGAAAATGTAAAGGGATATATTTTTCTACACTACATTTAGCCCCCACTTTAGTGAGAGGATGATCTTGCATCAAACTCACACTAAAGTAGACAGATACACATCAAGAGGGGTTCAAGTGTATTGATGCTAGTTAGATAATACAACAACAATCAAGAGGGATGATCAAGCCCCTAGGATCAAGATCCTAAGGTAAACCAAAATAAGCACAAAAAACACATGTGAATGATGTATGAAGCAACAAGGTACAAGCATACACTATCAAAGACATAAAAAAGCAAGAAAAGGAAAAAGAAAAGGGTGGATCAAGCCTCGACAGTCTATCCAACATGATATGTACCAGGTCTAATATGTTTTTTCTAAAAAAATGTTTACAAGTGGAACATGATGTCCACTATGAAAACAAAACACTCACTCACACGAGCTAGTGGAATCCAGTATCCACTAGGTGAGCCCCCAATGAGACACATATGCACACGGCCGGTATGCGCCCACACAAACAAGCAAGTGGCTATGATAAATTCATGCCTATGGTTGGATCCCATATGTACTAACCATACCAAAGCTATACCTCTTGATAACTTTGATAAGGCGTCACAAAATGAAACTTCAAGCTTATGAACAACATCTAAGTAAATATTTTTTCAAAGGGACTTTGCTTAGTTCATGTAAGGTCTCTTCTTAGGAAACATCGTGCCTAATGTCTCTAAGAGAGGAAAATTCAAAGAAATATCACACTCTCAGAGGAAATCAAACCCAATGACACCACTAAGAAAATGATGCATCACAAGAATAAATAAAATTGTGCAATGAAACATGAGTGTCAATGTAATGCCCCCACTTTAAATTGATTGCTAACACCATTGTTGTGAGTAATCTGCTTTAAAGTAGCCAATTAAGACAACATGAGAACTTATTTAGAAATCCCTATTCCAAGTCATATGTTCTTGAATTAAACTACATCATGCACAAAGGGTTGCCCCCAAAATGTAATGCTAAACATAGAAATAAAATTACATCACATCTGATCCAACTTAAGGCACATTGTCTACATCCCAAGCTTGCTCTTATATATATATGGAATGTGGTCAACTAGACAAAAGAGACAACAACAAGTGCCATATGAGGACCATGCTACCTAACCCCTTGCCCCCACTTAGTGCAAGACAAGGATGAGTCGAGATGATTGATGAAAAATATGGAATCAATGTCAATTAGGGGATCTAGGTGCTACAACACAAGGAAGAGCACCAAAATCCTTAAGATGTTTAATTTTATTACCCAAAGCCTTACATTCATTATTAGAATGACCATGAACTCTATGGTATGCACAAAATGAATTCTTGTTGTACCATTTATTTTGTGTTTTTGGAGGGAGAGATATCAAGTGATCTTGGAGGAGTCTTGACAAGATACTCTCTTGATCAATAGTAGGGGATAATTTTTTCTTAGGAAAAGTTGTCATACACACACTAGATGATAAGGCCTTAGATGAACATGGAGATAGAGGTGGTAAACCTAGATCTTTCTTGAAAAGGTATGGTATAGACTTCACTTTTTCTCTATCATTTTGCTTCATGTTTTCATTGTATCCATACTTAGAAATGGATTTGTATCCAATACCACAACATTCTTCCAAAGGGGTTTTATGCTTTGGAGAATGATTAACTTCTTCACAAGAACACAAATCCTTTTTAGGTTTCTTAAATTTATGGATCTTCCTCTCATGAGGGATGGGGTTTGGAGGGTCCCAATCACCAGCATGGGGTGATGGTGTTGATATAGAACCAAGTTGAGCCCATGAAAGACAAGGTTGTTTAGGTGTAGATTGTGAGATTTTGTACTCTCCCATAAAGGAGGGCGTAAAATATAATGAACCACAATTGTCACTAAAGCATATGTTTGAAAATGAATCACTTGTATATGACTCTTTGGATTTTGAGGGTGAGATTTTGGATTCTTCGTTGAAACAAGGCATAAAATCTAACAACCCCCAAACATCACTAAAGAGTTTTTTTGTAGGTGGAAGACAATTAGGATTAACAACTTTTCTAGGTTCTACTTTTGAGATTGGAGGGGAAGTATTAGGGGAGTTGGAAGTGTTATGATCATGTTTAACTTGTGATTTGTAACTTTGTTCATCTGCTTCAACCATGTATATCTTGTTGTTGTATTCAAATTTTATCGCACGGTGAAGAGTAGATGGGACTCCTTTCATAGCATGAATCCATGGTCTTCCTAGGAGAAGGTTGTATGAAAGAGGTCTTGGCATGATATCAATATGGATAGGGGTAGGAAAAACTATAGGTCCGACCTCAATAGGCAATGTGATAATTCCTAATGGTTGCCTATTAATATTGTCAAAGCCACAAATATTAACATCATTGAGTTAAATAAGCTTCTTGTCCACATCAATTTTATCTAGGAGATCAATGCTACAAACATTAAGACTTGTAACTTCGTTATCTATAGGGGTATGCCTAACTACAATTTAATTAATAATCACCTTTATCATCAAAGCTTCATTCTTATGTTGTGTCTCAAGCGAGGGTAATTCATGTTTAGGGAATGTGATTTCTGACTTTGTCACTTGTATACTATCAAAGGAGGTTGCTACATCATTCAATTTAATAGAAAATTGCATGTTATTCTTCTGCAAAATTTATTGGAGCATCCTATGGTGTGCAAGTGATACTTTTACTAAAGACAAAAGGTAGGTGTTTATACGACGAATTTTCTTATCAGGGTCATTCTCCTTTCCACTATGTGAAGGAAAACTAGGAGCAATAGGAAAGATAGGTTGAGGCAATGGTATTAAGGTAGGTATGGTTTGTTGTTGTATATTATATGTGTGAGCAACAGTATTGTAATTCAATTGATGTGAAACATTGTTACCACACATTTTCCTTATAATGTTCGAGATAACTTCTGGAGGTAATGGATTAGGTTTTTCTATGATGGGAGGTGACTTAGGAGGCTCGATAATTAAAGTAGGCCCAATTTGTGTAGTCATAACCTCAATTGAGATGCCTAAATAACCTTCTAATGAGGGGGACCTAAAGTCATTTTTATTCACTAATTTTTGTCCATTGGTAGTGTATTTAGACATTTTAATCATCATTTTGATCAATTTGGTAGTTTATTTAATTATTTTTGTTCATTGATTTCTGTCAATTGGTAGTATATTGATACACTATTTATTAATTGAATAATCATTATATTTAGTCATATTTATTCACTACTCTGTCAATTGGTAGTATATTTAGTCAATTGGTAGTTTATTTAATTATTTTTGTTCACTGATTTTTGCCTAAAAGTGTTGGAAATGAGATAATGATTTTGAGGTTTAAACATAAAACATAGAAAAGCATAACCAATCATTCATTTTTACATAGTGAAACAAATATTAAGAAGGGAAAATACCAAAATTTTATTGAGAAAAGGTGTTCTTATAGTAGATACAAGACTTAAATATGTATCTTTGCTTTGAAAAATGTGTTACAAAGTGTGTTTCTCAGTGTTGTGACTAAGAAAATTGAGTTACAATGCTCTATTTTTCTCTTATACAACTCCAAAACATGAAATAACTACTTGACAAATGAAGCCTAAGGGTCCTATATCTCATCCCAAGCATGGGAGAGCATATAGGAACTAAAATTGATTAAGTTCTCATGCTTGAAAATAGGGAAACCTATTATACACACCCAAGAGGTCTTCTTGTTGGTACAAGGGATGAGACATTGATGGTGCTCTCAGCCACCTATTCCCCTACAGTTACATAAGTAATCATTGTGTGAGGGTAATATGGTAATACATTGTTGGTCATCCATGTATATGTTGTGCTCTAGTACTGTGAAAAACCCAACAAATTTGAATTGGGTATCCCAATCATGAGCTCAATGCTAGTGTTGGCAAATGCCTGAAGGACCTACACATAAGGAAATCAAGATTTAGAACCACAACTTTCCAAGAAATGGTCTTTTGATTTACATTAAACTATTATGGAAATTTTTTCATGTGTTTCAAGTAACAACCTGCACATTAGAGTCATAAATCCTTATCTTCTTGACAAACATTGACTTCACCAACTAGGCTACTTTGTTAGGAGTTGGAAGGTCATCCCCTACTCAACCATAGCAAATTCCCACTTCACTTCCTCTCGTGACCCCTGCAAATGAAGATATTAACCCTCCAATAATGTCAAAATTAGTCCAAAACCCTGTTGATTCACCCAACTCCTAGTTGAATTCCCTAGAAAATATCTCAGTTGTAGACCCCAAGTTTAATTGAAATAACATAGATATCAATGTTGACTAGAGGCCAAGAATGGCTAATGTAACTGAAGAAAGCACATAATCCAAAAATTATGTAACATTAAGAGTGCCTAGTGCATCTCCAATACAATAAAACTAAACTAAAACAAACAAAAACAGTTGCCAAGTTTGAAAGCATATTTTAAAGAAGATCCCCTTTTAAATATTACCAGTTTTGTTAATGATAATATTAAAGGTCAAAGATTAAAGTCAAAAAAGATCCCTTTTTAAATATTATCAATTTTGTTAATGATAATTTGAATGTAATGAAATTAACTAACCATAATTACCAAAGATTTGACACCAAAATGTAGTACAAAATGAATTGTTTGATGGAATTCCTCAAAGAGATGTCATCTCATGGAATGAAATGATATGACTGTAGAGTGTGCACAAAATGGATTTTACAAGGAAGCTCTCAAAATTTTTGAATCAATGAAGCACTCTAGAACATTGACATTGAAAGCTTTGCTTGTGTTCTAGATGCATGTGGTCATGCAGGTTTAGTGGATGAGGGTTGCACATACTTCACACATCAGTAACCCTTATTGTATTACATTTATAGTTGATCAATAGGTGTGCATGGTTGACCTTCGTGCCCATGCTGGCTATCTTGAAGACACCCTAAACATTATTACTAAGATGCTAGTTAAACCTTTGGTGCCTACGGATCATATATGAATACAGGTTGAGTATTCTAGCAACACTGCTTTTTTAGTTGGATCCTAAAAATGTTGCAACTTATGTTTCTTCTCTAAAACATTTGTGCAGAAGTGGGCAGGTGTGGTGAGGTTCAAATATTAAGGAGATGGATGAAAGATAGAGGAATTAAAAAGATACATGCATGTAGTTGGATTGAAGGGCATAAAATGGTACATGCTTTTTTGTGTAGGAGTTAGATCACAAATCCAAAAACATGGGAGAGCTATGCAAAATTGGAGAAATTGGCTTGGCAAATGAAGGTAGTAGGGTATTTCCAGATTCAATACTTTTACTTAATGTTGTGGAATGGAAGAAAAAAGAATCATTTATCTACCACCGTAGTGAAAAGTTAGCAATCACATTTGGTTTGTTAAACATGGCCCCTGGTACAACTATTAGAGTTGTTAAGAACCTTTGAGTATGTCATGATTTTCACACTGCATCTAAATTCATCTCCAAGATTGTTGCAAGAGAATTGTTCTAAGAGATGTGAACCATTTCCATCATTTTAAACAAGGACAATGTTCTTGTGGAGAATATTGGTGATGCTAAATGAAACAATCTGAAAAATAGGCTTGCACTATAATAATGTGCACTACATCAAATATCTAGTAATAATGAAGGGATGTCCATCAAAGCATAACAATAGAGATTTTTTTGTCATATGTTGTAGTTACAAGTGCCCTACTAGACATACATGAAAATGTGGAAGCATAGACAAGGAAAGCAAACTGTTGCAAAAAACTCCTCAAAGAAATGTGATATCATGGAAGGCACCCGCTCTCCCAAAAACTCTTCAAGTCATGCTAGCAGTGATATGGGAAAGCTTAACTTTAGGCTTTCCTGCATCACCACCGGCATGACTTGAAGAGTTTGTGGGAGAGCAGGTGCCTCAACATGCTTTTCCCACATCACCATGAAGGCCAACATCAAATTGTGCAATGTTGCGATGGAGGCAAGTCAAGTAGTTTCAAGAGGGTTTCATGGCACTGCTTGCATAGTTTTGAGGAGTACTTAAGCCTCGAATGTTGTTGTCCTTTGTGTCCTGTTGGTGGAAGTGTATGTCACAATGAAATCTCCATTGTGTCAATTCAAAAGGAGGTAGTGATATATGTATATTTTTATGCTTGCAAAGACACTTTTAAGCTACATAGTCATCTAGGCTATGAACAGATTTAAGTCTATATTTGAGGATGAGAGTCCTAGTGTAGTAGTTTACTAGGTCGTTATTCCAATTGTTGGTCGACAATGATTTCAACTTGTGCATGGTGGAAGAAGTTAGACTAAAGGACATCATTTTAAGGAAGGTAAGTACCAATGGTTTGTATGCATAGAAGGTGGAAAATTAAAACAAAGGAAAGAGAATATAGTATGGAAATATTGTACAAGTGCAGTCATGAAGAAAGAAAGCATAGAAATGAGAGTGTCATCTTCCTAAACCCTAAATTCTGAATGTCTATAGGGTTTTTCATTGAATGTACATTGACATAGAAATATTAGTCTTTGTGAAATAAAATAGGACAGAGCTATGAGAAGGCCTTACTAAGTTTGTAGTCCTCATTGAATAACATATTTTGAGGTTTAGTTGCAAGGTAGCAAGGAGGATAAAGAGCAATCAAGAGATCTCTTTACACTGTGACAAGGAACATAGATGTTCAAGGTCATGAAAAGGGTAGCTTGAAGGCTAAAGATAATAGCATAGATAAGGGGACAAAGAATACCATTTGGAATGTGGTCAGGACACATGTACCCTAATGTCCTCCCATCACCATCCCCAAAATGTGGTTGAACATAGAAAAATGTACATAAATGTTGCCTATGCAAACTTATACATTGGTGTAACATCTAGGAAATGCAGAAGAAAGGTTAAACAGCACACAACAATGTGAATAAACTTCTAAATGCAATCTAAAGTCAAACAACAAAGAACAAAGGAAAGCTAAAACATAAATAAACTGAACAATAGCACCCAATATCTACTTAATTCCATGTATAACCTCCATTGCCCTTCTCCATTTTTCCATTGTAGTATAATTTCCATCAGATTTCTCTTGTGCAAGTATAGCCTGTGATAGTGATTTAGCAAAACATCGAAGATTCAAATAATAGATATGCTTCCAAAAGTCATAAGATTTTGGGAGAGATTGAAATGATAAAAGACAGATCAATTTATAGAAAATTGATCATTTGAATGACAGGTCAGGATCAAAAGATCGACGGACAGTTGAGATCAAAAGATTAGACATGCATTCTAATAACTATTAGTAGTGACATGAGTGATAAAAACTAAATAGAAATAAAGATTAAATAAATTATTTAGTCTTTGAATTTGGTATTCGAAAATAGAAGAATAGTCTTTGCATGACAAAGATAAAGATATGATTAAATCAACGCTATGTTCGAACGCACGCACAAGATTTAATTAATTAAATAGAGATATTTAATTAATATGCATGTACACGCAATTGAGTTAGAACTAGATGACTGAATGATATGACAAAGAGATTACTCGTGAAAGCAACTCAATCATTAAATCAGGAGTTAACCAACCAATTTAAATAGATCTCGAGTCGAGTCAGAGTGAATACTTAGATAACTTACACAATTATCTAAATATAGAGGAATGTGTTAAAATAGATTTTATGAATTAAATAATTCATTTAATTCAAGATTTGATATTTGAAGAATAATTAAATAAATAAGATTTATTTAATTAAGTGATGAAGGGATTAAATGAATAATTAAATAAATAAAGAATTTATTTAATTATAGTTGAAATATGATAAAGGGTAAATTAAATAAGAATTTATTTAATTTGAAAAGAAGAATAAGGTTAGTTAGTAACACAATTAAATAAAAAGCGTTTATTTAATTAATCAGATAGAATAAAGAAAATGAGAATTTAATTAAATAATTAAGATTATTTAATTAATGGATGAATTAAGGTTAAGGTAAATTAATTAAATAAATAGATTTATTTAATTAACAAATAAATGAAGAAATTTATAGAATAATTAAATAATTGACCATGGAAATATGAATTATGAAGAAATTGAAGTCGCAGGTTTAGACCAAATTTCAGTGTCTACATTTTTCCCCTCTTTGATACAATGTCACTTTGGCGTTGTGTCAAAGAAAAAGATATGCCCTAGTAAAATTAGGATGAGGAAGGATGACAAGGAGGTAGTGGTATGCCCCCTCAAGAGGACAAACGAGTTCAAAGAACATGAGTGTGCTCTTGAAATTGATGAGAGAACTAAAAGATGAAGGACAAAAGGATAGAGGAAAATAGATAAGGGTGGTGAAGATGTAGAAAAGAAGAAATGTTAGTGCGAAAAGAAAGATGAATAATAAAAGAAATGAGATGGATGTTAGTGTTAGCAATCTTTGATATTTTTCCAAATCACAAAAGGCGTTGCACTTTATCATCATTGGGAGGGACTAATACAAATGGAGAAAAACACCATGATATGACATAGATCAAGGTGTGCAAGGTCATCCACTTGCTAACAACAGATAGTCGTAGACAAGGATTGTCTCAACTCATACTAAGAGCACAGTTGCCCCAGTCTTTTTGTCAAGACAAACCATAGATAGCAAACAAAATAAAATATAGGTCACGAGACGTCATCGCTCCTCTAAATCCTTCATGGGACATCCTTGAGGAAACTAGTAACATGACTCAAAATCAAATTTAAAAGACAGTTGATAGACAACAATCAAAGAAAATAGAATTTTGATACATCGTTGCTTCTCTAAATCCTTCATGGGACATCCTTGAGAAAGCTAGTAACAGGATTTCCAAGCATAAAATAAAAGATAATTCAAAGACAGCAATCAAAGAAACTAGAATTATGAGACATCGTTGCTTCTCTAAATCCTTCATTGAACATCCTTGAGAAAGCTAGTAACATAATTCCCATTATAAATTCAAGTGAAATGATAAGATAAATAAGCCATAAAGTCAAAGCTAGTAAAATATTTTCCAAAACTTGATTTGTTTGTTTGATTTGTTTTGATTGATAAAAGGATTGATAGATAGAGTCTAATTTCAGGAGATACACATACCAAATAAGACTTTGAGTCTGGTTTCAATGTTATGACTATCTGTATAAGGCATGACAAAGCCTGGTTTTAGAAAGACACGTATCATATAAGACGTTGAGTCTGATTTCGTTGATGTGATAACCTGTGTAAGGCTATGTTGATTGTTTGACAATTTCGATATGTAGGAAGGACTCATCCTATATAAGACATAGATTGTTTTGTTGATATCGGTATTCAGGAAGGACTCATCCTGAATAAGACATGGGTTGATTGTTTTGATGATGTATGTTTCCAGGAAGGACACATCTTGTAGCAAACATTAGTTGGTCTATTTTGGTTGTTGCTTTGGAAATTTGTTTGATTTGACTTAGAGACATTGCTGACTTGTTCACTAGATTGATGTGTGGACAATTGACTGTGTGTGATGAAAAACCCTAAAGGACTGACCTAGTGCAACCTCAGGGGCTCATTGATTGATGGTCTTGCCTATGTTATACACACAAAGACCTCATAGTTTGACTTTACTTTGACTCACAAGACTGACTACAAGTAGAAGACGTGTGATAGTAAATGTGACGAACCCTAACGAATTGACCTAGTGCGGCCTCGGGGGCTCATCGATTGATGGTTTTGCCTACGTTATACACACAGAGACCTCATAGTTCGACACAACCAATGACTTTGTCATATAGACATGTGGATTGAGTCATGATTTTATACAGACAAACCTAAACGGATTGACCTAATACCTTGTGGGCACATCAGCAGATGGCCTTGCCTACGTCCAGTCGCAGAGGCAACATAATTCAACAAACAACAAAGACTGACAAGTGCGACTGACTCCAACTCTGTTTTTGGATTTTCGACATGTTTTGTTTTTTTTGTCTTTTTGAAGTTTTTCTAATGTTTTTGTATTTTCTCAGGACATTTTGTGATGTTTTTGGATTTTTCTATGGTTTTACGTCTTCAACATAGCCAATGTAAGAACCAATATGATGCACATCAAGTGTTTTCCCCATTTGAGTATAAGACCAATTGATTATGAATAGGATAAAATGGGGGATATGAAATTCACTCGATGTCAATCGCTCCAGGTTATGGGAAAGACTACCACTTATTACGAATAGTATGTACGAGCGATGGATGGGAAAGATAAGTGATATGTATAGGGATAGGTAGTATGTATAGGGGAGTGGACTATGTACAGGGATAAGGACTATGTACAGGGATAGGTAGATTAGAATAATAGTAGACAAAGGAGCAGAGTCAACTACACATGGCGCCTGTTTACCAGGTTTTCACCATGGTACTTATCCAAAGCGCCATCAAGTGGTTTTCACTATTGGACGAATTATTTCTCTTTACTATTTTCTGGATTTTCTAATTTTTTTAATGTTACCAAGACGCCTGTTTGCTAGGTTTTCACCTAGTTAACAATTTTTTTGATTTTTTTTTTTAATATTTTTTTGTATTTTTGTTAATTAAGACAAGGCTCTCAGAAGCTATGCATAGAACTTCTTTAGATGAAGACTATTGATTAGTGAGGACAATGGTTCCCCTTCAGGAGTAGAGAGTTGATACGCTCCTGATCCAAAGGCATCTGCAATAATGTAAGGTCCTAACCAGTTAGGTTCAAACTTTCCTAGTTTCTCTCTTTCTGGTTGATTCTTTGGGTTCTCCATTAAGACCAGGCCACCAGTGTCAAATTTTATGTTCAAGGCCTTCTTGTTATAGCTATGACAAAGGTGATTCTGATATTCTTGGAGATGGTCTAGTGCCTTCTGTCTTCACTCATCTAGGAATTCTAGCTCATGTAGTCTTGATATCCGATACTCTTCATCATCAATGTGCCCTTTCAACGATACCCTCAGGGAAGGAATCTCAACCTCAATGGGAAGAATGGATTTAGAACCAAATACTAGTGAATATGGAGTGGCGCCAGTGGGAGTATGGATACTTTTGCGATAATCCCATAAGGTAGGATTAAGCTATAAATTCCAATTGCAGCCAACATCATTGACAGTCTTTTTGAGGATTCTAATGATAGTTTTGTTAGATGCCTTTGCTTGGATGTTACCTTGTGGGTTGTATGGAGTGGAAAAGTGATGTTGAATATGAAATTTGTCACAAAGATGGCGGACTTCTTGGTTCTTGAATGGGAAGCCATTATCTATGATTATGGACTAAGGGACACCATACCGACAGATGATATAGTTCAAGATAAACTTAGAGATTTGTGTGCCGGTAATGTATGTCATGGGAATAGCCTCAATCCACTAAATATAAAATACTCAGTGGCAATGATGATGAACTTGTGGCCATTGGATGATGTAGGATGGATCTTACCTATGAGGTCCAGTCCCCATTGGGCGAAGGGCCATGGTGATGCTATGGGACAAAGCTCCTATGTTGGTGCATGTATCAAGTCTCTATGAACCTAACATTGGCGACATTTCTTTACAAAGACATATGAGTCATTTTCCATAGTAGGCCAATAATAATCCAGTCTCATAATATTTTTAGCTAATGTACGACCGCTAGAATGGGAACCACATATACCCTCATGCACCCCACACAACGTTGCTTGTGCTTCATCGAAATCGAGACATCTCAGTAGGGTATTATCTAAGGTGCGTCTATATAAGGTGTCTCTGACGATGGTGTATTTGGCTGACTTACGAAGGAATGTCCTACGTTAATTATTTGAAAAGCCAGGGGGTATGATTTTGACATGGAGGTAGTCATAGCTTTCTTTGTACCATGGGGAATCAGGACCAACAATGTCACATACCATCTCATAATCTAGAATATCGTAGGCTGGGACCAAAAGCTATTCTACCAAGAACTCAAACTTAGGCATGTTGCTAGGAATGTCTATAAGTGATGCAATTGTAGCCATAGCGTCTGCTGCCCTGTTTAGAACATGAGGTATTTGATGAAATTTGACCTTGTCAAAGTAATCCTTAAAACTATCTACTATGCATTTGTATGGATCAAGCTTCTCATCCTTAGTCTCATAATCATCATTTACCTGTTTGATTACTAGTTGAGAATCGCCATATACCTATAGGTTCATAATTTTCAACTTGACTGCCATGCGTAACCTTGTCACTAGAGCTTCATACTCTGCTATGTTGTTGGTACATGGAAATGCAATCCTAAATGAATTAGGGATGGAATCACCCTATGGTGTGATAAACACTATACCAACCCCTAAGCCATGATTTGTATGTGAGCCATCAAAGTATAGTTTACATGTGTTTGTGTCAATTGTGAATATAAACTCATCAAGAAAGTCTGTAACTAATGGGTGATTTTCTTGTATTGGTGTGTCGGCTAACTGATCAGCAATGACATGTCCTTTAATAGCCTTTCTCTCTACATATTAGATATCATACTCACTAAGTATCATAACCCATTTGGCCAGTCGCCCCGTTAATGCTGCTTTGCTTAGAAGATATTTTAGAGGATCTATTTTGGCAATCAACATTGTTTGATGGTTTAGCATATAGTGCCTTAGTTTTTGAGTAGCAAATACTACTGCAAGACAGGAACGTTCAATGGTACTATAGTTGAGCTCATAACCTACCAAAGTCTGACTGATATAGTATACTGCCCTTTCATGACCTTCATCGTCACTATGTGCAAGCAATGCTCCGAGTGATGAATGGGTTGCTGAAATATAAAGAATCAGTGATCGTCCTTCAACAGGTGGCATTAAGACTGGTGGTGTGAGTAGACATTCTTTGATCAGTTGAAAAGCCTCTTCACACCTAAGTGTCCATGCAAAGGGTACCCCTTTCTTAAGTAAATGTTGAAAAGGATGTGTCTTATCTGTTAACTGCACTATAAATCTTCTGATGGATTGCAGTCTCCCTTGTAATGTCCTTAGTTGACTAAGATTAGTTGGTGGAGGCATGTCTATGATTGCTTTTACCTTGGCTAGATCCACTTCAATGCCTCATCTAGAAATGATATACCCTAAAAGCTTTCCTGATTATACCCCAAACACACATTTCTTGGGATTGAGTCTCACTTTATACTTCTCTAGCCTTTGAAATATCTTGTCTAAAACTTGTAAATGTTCTTCCCTTGTCTTGTATTTAAATATAAGGTCATTGACATAATCCTCCATAAGAGTGTGTACAAGATCGTGAAAAATAGTGGTCATGGCATGCTGATAGGTTGCTCCAGTGTTCTTGAGTCCGAAGGGCATAACATTCTAGCAATATGTTCCCCAAGGACATGTGAAAGTTTTCTTAGGTTGGTCTTCAGTTGCATTTTTGATCTGATTATATCCTGAAAATCCATCCATAAGAGACAACATCTCATATCCTACAGTCATGTCTACTATCATGTCTATGTTAGGCAAAGGGAAGTCATCCTTAGGGAAATATTTGTTGATATCTCTAAAATTTGTGCAGATGTAGATGCCCCCTATTGGTTTAGTGATTGGTACCAGATTGGAAATCCAATCTGCATAGTCGATTGATCTAATGAAACCAACGTCTAACAATTTCTTGAGTTCTTCCTTGACTAGTAAAGTAATCTGTGGGTGCATTTTCCTCAATTTCTATTTCAATGGTTTTACACCTGGTTGTAAGGGCAAGTGATGTAGAACAAGTTCAAGATCCAGCCCAAGAATTTTTGCATATGACCAGGCAAAATTTATCTATCTCTATGTGAAGAAGTTGTGGAATTTTGATTGCTCTTCTTTTGTCAATGACACTGCAAAATAGACCAGTTTTGGATTCTCTTTTGTGCCTATGTTGACTTCTACTAATTCTTCAATGAGCATGGGTGACTTTTCCTATGCAAAGGGGAGAATGTTCAAACCTCCATCCTTAGGTGCCTCAGAGAGGTTTTCACCTTTGGATGTGTCCTTTATTTTTTCTTTTTCATTGTCTAGAGGCGCCTTTCAGTTTTCACCTAGAGACATCCTTTTTATCTTTTTTATTCTTTTTCTCATTTTTGCGACTAGAGGGTTGAAAAAATTCCCCAAAATATGCTTTCTCTTTCTAATTCAATGGTAAAAGTAGCCTTGTGATCACCGCTAGGTATGCCTTCTCATAATCCCAAGAACTCAGCAATTGCTTCGTCATTCTCAAAAATGTCTAAGACGGGTGTGTCTTGTTGGTCCCAATCAATGAGTTGTGGATAAACTAAGGGCATGTCATCATCGGAGTTATAAAATTTTAATGGAGCCAAGGTAAGGATTGATTTGTTCATATGGTCACAAAATTCTTGTACTAAGTCATTTTTTCTCTTTGGTTTAGATCTAGGTGGATTGAGAGGTGGGCCTAATGCCAATGTTTGGTTATTTGAAATAGATGTATTAGGTTGCCAAGAGATAGGATCAAGAGATTCCCAATAGTAATGTTTAAACCATTCCTCTTTTGTCATATTCTTTGGTGGACAGGAATTCAATGGATTTGGTGAGGATTTCAACATTAAGTCCAATTCTCCAAACAACTTGTCAAGGTTCATGGAAGAGGTGGAGGATAAGGAATCCCACTCATATTCGTTTGAGTCAGGGGAGTCATAGTAGTGTTGGTCAAATGGTTCATGAGATGTCTCAATATCGTCTGAAGCACTTAATTCCTCGATTAAGGGTGATGTGGTACTAGGAACACCAATCTGAATTGGTTGAAACCCAAGCCCTAAGCCTTTTGGCCACTGAGAAACAAAGATTGGTTCAATCCTCCCATCTTGATTTAAGCCTAAACCACTTTGTCCATTATATCCCTTGCTCTGCATAATTGTGAAACCTTTGCCATATAGATCTATAGGAATGTGAGCAAGTGAGAGAGGTTCTTCATTATCTTCCCTATATAACCAGGAGGTGACATTTTATATTTATGGCTTCTTTGCTTAATTCTACCCATTTGGTGAAAAAAGTTGTGGGAGGAATGTGTATAGTGACCATAGATTGTCTCCTATCTGGTGTAGGTAAATCGTATGACTTAGGAGGAATCAAATGGCTAGCACAATAAGATGTCTTCATGTAATATTCTCCACAACCCTTGTCTTGGATCTCAACCCTAGGAGTGGCAAGAAATGAAGGTGAAGTGGATGTTCTAGTGAGAGTGGATGGATCGACATAGTGAGAGGAATTGGATGATGAAGCCTCCTGATTTACTGGCACTTGACGTTGGGGTATCTCTTTTAGATTGGTGCAATATTGGAATGAATCTGGGTCACCATCTATTGTTATTTCAGTGCCATTGTAAGGGAATTTGAGACATTGATGATATGTGGAAGGGATTTCCTTCATGGAATGAATCCATGGTCTGCCTAGCAGAAGGTTGTATGGAAGGGTGAGATCCAAGACCTGGAATTTTGTCTCCATTATTGTAGGACCAATTCTGATAGGAAGTGTTACCACCCCCTTTGATTTCCATTCCTCATCATCATAAGCCTTAATGACAATACTTTTGGTTGTGTCTATGCATGCTTCCGAGAAACCTAATGCCTTGATCAGTTTTAAAGTGCACAGATTTAACCCTGCTCCTCCGTCTACCAAAACTCGTCTAACTTCAGTGTCGTCAATAAGGACCTCAAGATGTAAAGGGTCATTATGATTTGTCTTTTCAGTTGCATAGTCTTGTTCGGAGAACATGGCATGATGATTATTGGTCAAGTAGCCCACCATTTCCTAGAAACGATTGACATTGAGATAATTAGGGACAATGGTGTTTTGTAAAGCTTTGTCTAAAATGGATTGATGCTCTAGGGAGATACGTAACAATTCCAAGATGGAGATTTGGGCTGGGGTCTTCCCCAATTGATCAAGTAAGTTATAGTGCAACTTGGAAGTTTGCGGTGTTTGTTGCGATGGAGGACCTTGGATAGTGATCTTAGTATGACGAGTGTTGATAGTACACTCGGGAGTTGTATTGATGGTAATGGTATTGATATTCTCAACGGTGGCGCGAAGGTGATTAATGATTTTTCCACTATTATAATCATGCTTGATATTTGCATAGTTGGCCAACATATTGGTTTTGTTACTTGAACTGGGGACATTTCCTTTCCCATGGTCATGTAGTAGATCAGAAAAGACTTGATGATCAGTGTTTGATGATTTTTTTTTATGTCCGCTAACTTCAATAATTCTCTTCTCGACAAGATCATGTATGATATTTTTTAGTTGGCAACAATTTTGTAAGTTATGTCCCTTAGTTCTATGATAATCACAAAAGGCATTGTCATCCCACCAAACTGGTTTAAATTGTCATGGATCATATCGTCTTGGCTCTTGAAGCTGTATAAGATTGTGTTGCAACAGTTGTTTGAACACTAACTCAATGGGTTCCCCTAAGGGAGTGAACTCACGTTTTTGAAACCTCATCTGTTGTTGTGGACGTTGAGTATTTTGGACCGTGTTGGGAGGTTGATTGATAGTGTTAAGCATATTGGAAGAAGGGTTAGGTCCTCATAATGTGATGATTGGTCATGCTTGTACAATTTTAGCATCAACTACCCTATCATTAGTAACGTTTTTGTTCTGAGACCAAAATTTGTTTCTGTCATTGGGGGTGTTTTGCACTATTGGATTTATGTTAGATGTCGGTGTCTTAAGTTCTCCTTTTTCAATGAGATCCTTTTCTATTATAACCCCTTTTTCCACTAGTTCTGAAAAGGATGTGCAATAATGTACCCTTAAGTTACTCCTTAGTTTTGCATAAAGGTTTTCCTGGAACATAGTGACTTTTGTTTTTCAGGTATCTCAACAGGACACCGGTTGGCTATAGTCCTCCATCTCTGGAAGAAGGAAATGAAAGTTTCTCCTTCATCTTGTGTTGTGTGACACAAGGTTGCTATATTTATCTTGTGGTCTATGTTGAAGGAGAATTTCTCAACAAATTTCTCAGCCAATTCACCCCATGATTTGATGCCATAGTCTAGACATGAAAACCACTCGAGTGCAATTCCTACAAGATTGCTTGGAAATAGTCTCATAAGATATGTGGGGTCATAAGGGACATCTATGCACATGATAGAAAATTTCCTTATATTTTCTATCAGATTTCATTTGCCATTGTACTTAGGAAGATTTGGTATGACATACCCATGAGCGAAAGGTGTCATGTACAATGATTTATCAAAGGGAAATGGGTATATGTCCTTTGTTGAAAATTTTTTCCTAGTTGACACTGCCATGTTATCCATTTGTGTTTGTAGTGAATGCATTTGTGTTTCCAAGAGGTCAACCTAGGTTAATGATGTTTTGGGCAGATTATGCAGATCTATGTACCTATTCTGGAATCCAAGGTCTCATGATGGGTTTTGATTGAATGTTGGTATTTGATATGGATTTGGATTCAGAATGTTGGTGAATGTGTTATGATTCAGAATCTGTGTGAATGGGTTTTGACTTGAAATATGTGTGAATGGATTATGACTGCCAATCTAGGAGAATGGATTCTAACTGCCATATTGGAAAGAGGGAATTCCTCCTGTCTGTGTAGTCTGTGGTATAGTACCAGTGACATGAACACTAGGTATGGTTGTTGATTGTGGTATGGTACCGATGACACTGACATTTGGTGTAGAAGTTGATGTTTTAGATCTTTTATTCCCGACAAGAGGACCGAAGGGAGTGGATGATGGTGCCCTACAGTGAAATTAAATCTCAATGTCATGATAGATGTACCAAATGGGGATGTATGGATTGTCGTATTCTATTTAGGTATGCCAGATGGTATGGATATATTAACCTGAGGTATAGAGGTACTAGCAATCGTTGCGTTTGTCCCTTGTGTAGGTTGAGTTTGTAAGGTGTTGATATCAAATCCTGTAGGTAAGGTAGCACCTTCAGCTAACAATTTGGCTAAGTAGCGTTGGCGATCATTTGCTAGATACTCATCTACAAAAGAGGCAAACTCAGGGTCTTGTGCGGCAACCTCTATGTCTTCCAATCTAATGTGTCCTTGAGGGTCTCTAGTGGTGAATTTTTCCAACAAAGTCCTGTGAGGTCTCGATGAGAATGGATTGATGAATTCGTTTGGGTTTGACATCTTTTATCTCTCTTTTCTCTTAGACCTAGTTTCAACCATGTAAGATAAGCTCAATATGCAAGGAATGCAAAACTACGTCTATGGATAGTATGACTCTAGTCTATGTTTTTGGGATTTTTTGAATGCAAAATAAGGAATGTTCTAAGATAACGCTAGTCTAGAATGACAATATCTAAAGATGAAAATTCTAAGCAAGCTTCTAAAGTAATCAATTTTGTAAACTTGAGACGAGGGTACCAACTACCTAAAGTCTAACCAAGGTGTCAATTTAGTTATGTCAAGGAACCAATATAGGACTAGGATTAAAGATAAGTTGAGTTTCCTAACTAGAATAATGAGCTAGCAGGACTCTCTATAGGACAAAGGATATGATGACAAGACTAGGTTCAATGACAGATTTCATTAACGC
Organism: Sequoia sempervirens; assembly: GCA_007258455.2. Classification (NCBI taxonomy): domain Eukaryota; kingdom Viridiplantae; phylum Streptophyta; class Pinopsida; order Cupressales; family Cupressaceae; genus Sequoia; species Sequoia sempervirens. Next base: position 439,701,862 of record VDFB02105785.1, on the reverse strand, counting down.
TATGATTTTTCTAGAGTGTAGAAAGTGAGCCTTTTCTAAAGTTTGTAAAAGTGACCTTCCTAAGAGTTTGATCTAAAGATAATATGTAGTCTAAGATGAAACTAAAACTCAAAATTAGGATGACTATAGTTATGACTAAATGATACCTAAAGGATGCAAAATTGAGCAAATCATTTATGGTTTCTGTCCAAGGACTACTTGTGAAAAGAAAGATCAAAGACTGGTATGACTGTGTCGACTGGACTATGACTGCAAATGTTGGTTTTCTAATACTCAAGCAGATGTGTCGTAGAATATGACAGATGCGGTTATGTTTCATAGTTGTGGTTTTCTCGTGATCAGTTGTGCGTTTCTAGTAAAATTCAATATCTGGTATCAGGCAGATGTGGTAGTTTCTCATAGATGTGAATCGTGATGGAAATTGTGACTCAGACTATAACAAATGCAATTTTCTAAACTTTGTGCACCAGTAAAAGTTCTACGAAAGTGACAAATGCATCATTCCAGACTACTATTGCAGCTCACCTTTTCAAATGTGTCACAAAATGTCACAAGTGCATTCTTTTAAATTAGATGTGGTTTTCAATAGAGAAAATGAAAGCTAATCTAGGATAAACAGATGCGACTCAACAGAACAATTGCGACTCGACAGAACAATTGCGGCTCGACAGAACAATTCCGACTTTGTTGACAGTTGCATGTTTCAATGAATGGAGATATAAAACTGATGTTGTTTTTCATTATCAAGTTCCGGAAAACAAAGAAAATCATAAGACAAAGTGTTTTTAGTTTGATTTTGGACTCAAAAAAATGTTTGATTCAACAACAGACAAGCACATCCTAGGCTGTGTAGGACAACATTTACTGAATTCTCACTTGGGTTTCCCCAACTATGCTTATTTAAGGCAGATGATTAGTAGCTTGACCCCTCTAGCTCCCTCCATAGCTCATTAATGTCATTCAGGGCAGCCAAGCTACAGTACCCATGAACATCCCATGGCATACTTTCATCTCTACACATGAATCGTAAGAATATGAGACAGCTTCACAGGTTCGACCTGCTGCACCAGTAAATAGAAGGATTTTGGATACTACAAACAAAGGTGTTTAATTCAGGCATTTTGTTCGTAGGGCATGATCCATGCGATGAGAGTCCCCTTTCGAATCCATCTCGTCGGAACCATACACATGATTCATTGGGATTTCCCCAAGAATACACTTTTATATATTGGCTGGAAGTCCCTTGAGTTCAGCGTGCTACCGATCTAAGTCATCCTGGCGTGAGTACATTTTCCCACCAGAACAGGCCCAAGTTCTAGAGTCGGTAATCGGTTCTCTTACACCCAGGATCGCACGAATGTGCAAAGGGAGAAGATACTTCGATATACCGAATCGTAAGGGTAATAACACAAATGTGCTTTTACACCAAACATAGTAGACACTTGTTAATTTTAATCCAAATAAAAAATATTTGCTACACTACCAAACAATATGTTTCAAAAATTTAACTATGGTCTTCGACATGCGTTCTGCAAAAAGATTCATTAGTAGTTTTGATATTGGTCTTTGACTATTGATCTGCAAACAACTTCGTTAACTCCTCAAGACACATGTTGAAAATAGAAGATTAGCGAAAAAATAAAAACACAAAAGGAAGTTGTAAATTGAAAATATAAACCTAAAAATTTACCAGTCGGATGCATCGTTTTCTCTATCAGATGCGTTGCAGGATTTTACCAATCAGTTGTGACTTAGACAATAACAGATGAAACCAAACATAGTAGACACTTGTTAATTTTAATCCAAATGAAAGATTTGCTACACTACCAAACAATCTATTTCAAAACTTTAACTAGGGTCTTCGACATGCGTTCTGCAGAAAGATTCATTAGTAGTTTTGATATTGGTCTTCAACTATCGATCTACAAAAACTTTGTTAACTCCTCAAGACACACGCTGAAAAAAGAAGATTAGAAAAAATAAAAACATGAAAGGAAGTTGTAAATTGAAAATCTAAACCTAAAAATTTACCAGTCGAATGTGTCATTTTCTCTATCAGATGCATCACGGGATTTTACTAGTCAGTTGCGGCTCAAAAACTAACAGATGCGTCATTTTCATTATCAGATGCGGTCCAATAAGTTAATTGCATCATTTTCGATATCAGATGTGGTCTAGTAAGTCAATTGCGTCGTTTCGTCAAGCAGTTGTGTCTCTGGATGTCAATTGCGTTGTTTCGTCAAACAGATGCATCGTTCCATACAAAAACCTGCAAAAATCAAATAAAAGCCTACGGATATGTGAAGATGGTGCCTTCACGTCGGGTTCACCAAATGTAACATCTAGGAAATGCAGAAGAAAGGTTAAACAACACACAACAGTGCGAATAAACTTCTAAATACAATCTAAAGTCAAACAATAGAGAACAAAGGAAAGCTAAAACATAAATAAACTGAACAATCTTACCCAATATCTACGTAATTCCATGTATAACCTCCATTTCCCTTCTCCATTTTGTTGTTGAAGTATAATTTCCCTCAGATTTCTCTTGTGCAAGTATAGCCTGTGATAGTGATTTAGCAAAACATTGAAGATTCAAATAATAGATATGCTTCCAAAAGTCATAAGATTTCAAGAGAGATTGAAATGATGAAAGAGAGATCAATTTATAGAAAATTGATCATTCGAATGACAGTTCAGGATCAAAAGATCGACGGATGGTTGAGATCAAAAGATTAGACATGCATTCTGATAACTATTAGTAGTGACATGAGTGATAAAAACTAGAAATAGAAATAAATATTAAATAAATGATTTAATCTTCGAGTTTGGTATTCAAAAATAGAAGAATAGTCGTTGCATGACAAAGATAAAGATAGGATTAAAGCAACACTCTGTTCGAATGCACGCACAAGATTTAATTAATTAAATAGAGATATTTAATTAATATGCATGTACACGCAATTGAGTTAGAACTAGATGACTGAATGATATGACAAAGAGATTACTCGCGAAAGTAACTCAGTGATTAAATCAGGATTTAACCAACCGATTTAAATAGATCTCGAGTCGAGTCAGAGTGAATACTTAGATAACTTACACAATTATCTAAATATAGAGAAATGTGTTAAAATAGATTTTATGGATTAAATAATTTATTTAATTCAAGATTTGATATTTGAAGAATAATTAAATAAATAAGATTTATTTAATTAAGTGATGAAGGGATTAAATGAATAATTAAATAAATAAAGAATTTATTTAATTATAGTTGAAATATGATAAAGGGTAAATTAAATAAGAATTTATTTAATTTGAAAAGAAGAATAAGGTTAGTTAGTAACATAATTAAATAAAAAGAGTTTATTTAATTAAGGTTAGTTAGTATCCTAAAGTTGGTGACTAATGAAGTGAATGAATCGCTGCTTGCTCCTATTACCTTGTCGGAGCTTGAGAATGTTGTATTCCAGATGAAGAAAGGTAAAGCCCCTGGGCCGGATGGATTCCCAGTTGAATTTTTTCAGGAGTTCTGGGAAGTGGTTAAATTGGACCTCTTAGAGGTTGTGCAGGAATCCTTTAGGCATAAACAAATGTTGAAGTCCTTGAATGCTACTTTTTTAGCTCTTATTCCAAAGAAGGAGGGAGCTAATTCCTTGGATATTTTTAGGCCTATTGCGCTATGTAATGTTGTGTATAAAATTATTACTAAGTTGATTGCAGAAAGGCTGAAACCTTGGCTTGATGGATTAATCTTCGAAGAGCAGGGAGGTTTTGTTGCTGGAAGGAAGATCATGGATGGGGTGGTTATTGTTGCTGAGGCCATCCATTCTATGGAATCCTCAAAAGATAAGTCTATGTTTATCAAATTGGACATGGCTAAAGCTTATGATCATGTTAAATGGAGATTTTTGTTTAAACTTCTTGGAGCTTTTGGCTTTGCTGAGGGTTGGATTGAATGGGTCAGGAGTTGTGTCACTTCCTCTTCCTTTTCGGTGCTTATCAATGGTGAGCCCACTTGTTTATTTGGTGCTTCTAGAGGCCTCAGGCAGGGAGATCCCCTGTCTCCTTACTTATTTATCCTTCTTGCGAAGGGCCTGGGAAGGCTCATTCATGCTCAGGTTGCTAGCAGCTTGCTTCAGGGTTGGATTTGGGGAGATGATATTCCCCCTCAGTCCCACCTTCAGTTTGTAGATGATACGGCCTTGATGGGTAGGGCAAAGGTTTGGGAGGCTCTCAACTAGCGCAGGGTGTTGGATAGTTACTTGGCTGCTTCCGGGCAGCGCATAAATGAGGGGAGGTCATTCATCTATTTCTTCCACACTCCTAAGGGTATCCAAAGGAGAATTTCTGGTATTCTTCATTTTTAGATTGGCTCGCTTCCTTTTTCCTATCTCAGAATCCCTCTTGTTGTTCGTTCCCTCCCCAAAAGGTTTTGGCAAGAGATTCTTGATAAGTTTCGAAGATTGGTCAGTCATTGGACTTGCAGGTGGCTTTCTTTAGCTGGTAGAGTGACTCTTCTAAAGTCTGTGGTCCAGGCTCTCCCTCTTTATAGATGCTTTGTTCTTGCTGCTTCTTCAAGTTTTATTAAAGATTTCAAGAAATTATCTCGTCAGTTTTTGTGGGCTAGTAATCTTCTTCATAGAAAATGGAGTTTGGTGAAGTGGGATGTTGTTTGTAGGCCAAAGCAGGAGGGGGGTCTTGGTCTATAGCGAATGGATTTGAATGGACAAGCCTTGGCTGCTAAGTTGTATTGGCGGTGGTGCTCACAACAACACATGTGGTGGGCTAAAATTCTGACCTTCAAATATTTGGGGACGGTGGAAAGTAGGGAGGTTGCAAGATTCAGTATGGAGGGGAAAGGTTCTATGATCTAGTGTACCCTTAAAAGGGGCACCAAGCTGGTTAAGCAGGGACTTTTTTGGATTTGTAATGGGGGTCAGGAGGCTCTCTTCTAGCATGATTCCTAGGATGGACACCCACCCATTGTGTCCTCTCATCCCCACCTCCATGATTTATGCTAGATTTTCGAGGGGGTGGGTTGGTGTCATGTGGCAGATTTCAAATGTCAACAATCTTTGGGTTAGATTTCTAGGTCCAGGTGGAAGGACCCCTTGGATTGGCCTCCTGGTGGTGCAGTGGAGGATCGTCAAGAGCTTGCTATGATTTTATCAGGTCGTGCCTATAATTCTCTCCATGGGAGTGATGTGCTTGCTTGGGGTCCTGATTTGAAAGGAAAATTTTCAGTTGCCTCTAGTTATCAGGTTTTGGATAAACAGGTTTTTGGGAGCTCCCAAATTTCTTGGTGGAAGCATGTTTGGAATAAATTTGCTTGGCCTAAGTGTAATTTTTTCTCTTGGCTCGTGGTTCAGGGTAAGTGTCTTACTTGGGATAATCTTTAGAAACGGGGGTTCCAGGGCCCCTCCATGTGCATTATGTGTGGTCAGCATGAGGAATGCATATCGCATCTCTTTTTTCAATGTTCTTTTGTTAAGACTATCTGGAATCATTGGTGGAATCTTTGGAGCTCATCGTGTTGCCATGTCTCTTCTCTAGAGGATTTTTGGAAGAGACAGGGATCTGCTCCTGCCACAACCTCTTTTCTTAAAATTATGTGGAGCATTGGTCCTAGTTTGATTGTTTGGAAAATCTGGTTGGAGCGTAACAGAAGAATTTTCTTGAATAAAACCTTGCACGTGGGGCAACTTTGGAGGCGAATTCTTGGGGTTCTGCAAGAGACTTTGACTACAAAATGTGACTTGTCTGTGTCGATTGATCCCAGGGACTTGGATGTTGTGAATGCCCTAGGTCTTGTCACAGGGGACAAGAGTATTTTGAACAAATTGCATCATAGACAAGGGTGTGAGAGGGTTGCTCGTGAGGGCTTTTGGTGCCCGCCTACTCAAGGGGAGCTAAAAATCAATACTGATGGGTCGTCAAGGGGAAATCTTGGGCATGCTGGGGTTGGTGGTATTGGTAGAGACAACCTTGGAGTGGTGGTTTTTTTTCTTTTCTACGTATCGTGGTTTGCAAACTAATAATCTTATGGAGGCGAGTGCTATTCTTTTGGCGATTGAGCATGCGGTTGCCCTTGGATGGCGGCGAATTATTTGTGAGGCTAATTCTCAGGTGGTTATTGATATGTTGAATAATCAAAATTTGGAGGATGTGAATTGGCAGCTAGTTGTGGTTGTCAAACAGATTGTTTTTATGTGCTCTGCTTTGGAGTCCATTGTTTTCTGCCATATTCCGCAGGAGTGGAATAAGGTGGCTGATGGGTTGGCTAGATGGGCATCAGAAAAGAATGATTCTTGGCATGTGGATGAATGGGGCAATCTTCCTGAAGACATGGCCCCTATTCTTGGGTTGCTGAGGATATGAGGTGCTTCTTGGGTGTGAATTAGTTCTTGTTTCTTGGGCCCCTTGTGGCTTCTTTCTTCAGTTTTTGTAATGTTGTTTTGATTCAATAAAGTTTTTACCCTCTTTTTATTAAAAAAGAAGAAGATAGGATTAAAGCAACGCTCTATTCGAATGCACGCACAAGATTTAATTAATTAATAAGAGATGTTTAATTAATATACATGTACACGCAATTGAGTTAGAACTAGATGACTGAATGATATGACAAAGAGATTACTCGCGAAAGTAACTCAATCATTAAATCAGGAGTTAACCAACCGATTTAAATAGATCTCGGTGCTCAATAAAATTATATTTGGCATGTGGAACACCATAATGGATATTATACACCATTTCAAGGAGGCATGCACCCACTTCCAAATTGCTATCTAGTTTGAGGCAAAATGCTAGCATGGAAATAGTAACCTGAACCCATGGTTTAAAAATATCCAAATCATAAGGAGGCTTATGATCACCTTTCAATTTGTTTCTATCCTGAACTATTCTATTTAAGAAAGATTTTTTCTCCATTTCATCCACTGCTTCATAATCACTAGCAAGCTTTTCTAGGTCAATGTGGACATTTCCAAATTCTTCGGTTGTAAACCCCAAGGCCAAAAATTTTCCAAGTTCTTCTGAATTAATGGCTAACAATTCTTCTTTTTTATCTTTATTAACAATTGCTCTTTTGTTGTCATCATAATTTAGGGCACAAACCATGATAAATTCTGGGCAAGGGAAAACCTCATGTAACATCATGTGCCCTAATCTAGTTACCCACGGTGCACTGATACTATTAAATTGCATTTGCTTTGCAGCCTTATTCTTAGATGAAAATCTAAGTTCTGAGGTACGCCTACCATAGGTTTCAAGATCATAAATATCATGGTATTCATCAGTGAAACCTGGGGTTTCAAGCAATTTTGCATAATGTATTTTTTTATCCGACATTGCTCTAGTGGTATTGGTGGTAGACATGCTGATACAATCAACAATATGAAATTTGTGAATTCCCTATTAGTCCTTATTTTTTCTTAATTCTTAAGCCTCTTAACCCTAAACCTAAGCTTCAAAGTTTGACAAAATAAGATTTTAAGAAACGTCAACTTCAAGCAATGAAATGTAGCCACAAGAGTTCTTTAACTTACCCAGATTTTGAATTTTGATTCTTGAAGTTGAAACTACGTTGAAGCTCAAAATTGGGTTACTGGAATGGCTTTGTTGGAAGTGGAACTGTGGAACCTAGAACAAGGTGGTGCACTGCAATGAGCAAATTGAATGACACCGAAACCTCTACTCGTTACTTACGGACTACACAGTACATAATTAGGTAGTACAATGTACATGGTTGACAACATTTAAAACATGCCATTAAAAACAATGATTTACTCTTGCATTGGCAACAAATTCTAAACTGTTGATCTCTGTTAATCTAACGGTTATAGGGTGATTCTGGAGGTTTAAGTTAGCAAGCGTAGCGCTCTGTGCATTTCATTCTAGAATGCAACTACAACCATACATCAAATTTTCATCGAACAGTTGAGTAATTTAGGATATAAATAATAAACATAAAACATGTGTTTTAAATTTGCTTTAAATTTTAATGTGCTAGGATTGACATCAAGGCCAAGGGGCCAAAAACTTAACATTTCAAAGGCCTTAATAAAATGAATTACAATGCCACATTAATAGCACATTGCACAACCATTAATAGCACTTAACTTACAAAGGACTTAATAAAATGAATTACAATGTCACATTAATAGCACAACCATTTATTTTATTACAACTGAATTACAATGTCACATTATTACATAGTACAAATACAAATGTAAGTGCAAGCGCCAAGATTTTGCTAGACCACTGGTGAAAAGTTGAAAAATTAAATTTGATACATGTATCTCTGAAAATAAATGGAACTTGTCGGGTCAACCATGAGCTCTGAAAATAAACACATGGGACTTGTCGAGTCAACCATACCCTCGTCGCTCTGAAAATAAATGCATGGGGAAAGGGGGCCAAATCAAACTGGGGAAATGGGAGCCGTGAAGATACAAAATGTACTTAGCCCCTTTTAGAACTAGACTGATGCAGAAGATGAGGGATTGTAAAATTTCTCCCATGCAGAAGATGAGGGATTGTAAAATTGCTCCCATGCAGAAGATGAGCACTAAAAATAAATGCATGGGGCTTTCCTGGTAGGCCATGGTGTCTAAAAATAAATGTAAGGAACTCGCCTGGCCAACCATGCTGGGGAAATGGGAGCTGTGAAGATACAAAATGTGCTTATCCCCTTTGAGAACCAAAGTCATACAGACGATGAGGGGTAGTAAAACTGCTCCCACCTTTTACTTGCAGCCTCCATGCATTGGGATAGCACTTATGTCCATCAGAGCTCCTCATCCTGGTTCAAAACTTGTTTGAGAAGTCAGGTGAACCGAATCAACTTCTTTCCAATTCCACTCATTTTGTACTTGAAGGAAATTGGTCTTTTACTCTGTAACTACATAATTGGAGGCAGGAGAATTTAGAGCATCCCCAATAATACCGCATCATCTTCTTCTTGAATCCTTATTAAGTTATTAACCCTACAAAATGAAAACCCTTATGACAATTAAACAAATGATTTTAGTTATGCTCACTATCCTTATTTATGGGCCAAAAGTGTCACCAAAAGTGTCGTCAAAAGTTCCACTACCAGCCTGGTACCTTGTACACCTCACATGTGTCACGTGTGAGCTCGAAAGTTGTGTATAATTACTACTAACTACTTAGTAATAATTGTGATTCGCGCTTCCGCAAACCAAAAATCCAACTTAATCAGTACCTCAAGCTGGCTACATGCAAAGTTGCAAACTGTAGCTCAAGCTGACAAGCTGTCAATTGTCAAAATTGACAGTGCCACGCAAGCTATCGATTGTCAAAATCACTAGATTATTGACATCATCATCTACAATTCTATAGTACATTGTGTATTTTTCAATATAAAGCTATCCAATCAATCACTCTGGCTATTCATATGGTATTAATCCGCGTCGCCGCCCAGTACCACAACCAAATTGATAATTTCAATAGAATAAATGAAAGGTAGAGTACTTTGATGCATCGAAAAGAGAGAATTAAATGTCTCGTTTTATCTTAATGATTATCAATGTCCTAGCTAATAAGTCACAATAAATTTTGCTCACTTATGATCAGAACTATATGTTGATTTTTGAAACCAATCATTAATAACTTATGGAGGTTTCAGTTTGCAAGTCTAGTACTTCAAGGATTTACTTCTAGAATGCATCTATAGCCGTCCATCAAAAATTCATTGAACTGTCCCTCTTTTAAAACAAACTTTATGCACGTGCATAATTTAAAATGGGGACATCGCTAGGTTGACGAGAATCGACCCTCTGGATTAAAGAGTTAAGATTTAAGGCTTTTTCATAAAATATTTTGGTCTGAATTAGGCAATATTAAATGGTAAACAAGAGCAAGATGACCGACATACCTAAATATAAAATTTCAACCATTGATTTATGAAAATCTAACGGTTCTAGTGTAATTTTGGAGGTTTCAATTCACATATCTAGTGCTTGAGAGATATACTTTTGGAATGCAACTACAGTCATCCATCGAAAATTCATCGAACGGTCATGGTCCATAATGTCGCGTGGTCGTTGAAACTTGGAACCTTAGAACCAAAGTTTGAAGTTTCAAAGTTTTTGAAACCTTCGACCCACCGACTACAAAGATGACCAAGAAAGACTTGCAACTAAGGTTATGAAAATTTGAACTAACACTTCGCCACTGCATTTATTTTTAGTTTGATATTATGTTTAAATCGCCAATGTTTTTTTCTTAATCATTTGAAAATAGGTTTAATTCGCCAATGAATTTTATTTTTTAGTTTGAAAAAAAGTTTTAATTGCCAACAAAAATATATTTTTTGGTTTGAAAACAGGTTTAATTCACCAATCGAAATATTTTATTGGTTTGAAAATAGATTTTAATCGCCAATGGAAAAAAATTTGTGGTTTTAAAAATTTTGCATTTTGCCAAGATTGTCCATAGACTTCTAGCGATTAGAAAAGATTCGCCAATGGAATTTTTTTTTCACGAAAATCGAAAAAATTTGCCATTATAATTAATATTTTTATCGAGAAGTATACAAGATTCGCCAGGATTTTACACCTTCGCCGAGGGGGGTTTTCTTAAAGTTTTCCCTGTCAGCAGGTCTGGCTTGTTTGACTTGGAACTACAAGGTAATCCATTCACTTGGTCTAACAATTAGAAAGGTAACCACCTTATTCATGTCCATTTAGATAGAGTGTTGGTCTCTATTGGTTGGGATTTGGGGTGCAATGCTTCTCTTAGTGCCCTCCCTAGGACTATTTATGATCATAGTCCAATTCTTCTCCAATGAATGAATAAGCCTTTCTTTGGCCCTCACCCCTTTAGATTTGAGATTATGTGGATGACACGTCAGGATTTCAAAAATTGCATAAAAAACTAGTGAAGCCATCCGATCCAAGGGTTAGCTATGTACAAAATCTCCCAAAAACTTGATCTCATTAAAAAGAAAGTTAGTGGGTGGTCCAAATCTACCTTTGGTGACATTTTTAAGCAAAAAAAGGAGATTGGGATTAAGCTTGACAACATCCAAAATCTAATGGCCAAGGGTAATCTTTTGCAATCATTGCATGAAGAAGAGGAAGCTTGGAGGAGGAAGTGGAAAGATAATTTAAGAAAAGAAGAAATATATTGGAAATAGAGGTCTAGAGTGCAATGGTTGAAGGAAGGTGATAAGAATTCAAAATTTTTCCATAGGACGACCAACATACACAAGAAAAGAAACACCATCAAATGCTTACTGAATGAAGTTAATCAAGAGGTTAATGATGGAGATAAAATTAATGAAATAGTTGAACGCTATTTTAGACATATATACTTGGATAATGGTAGTTGCCTCTCCACTGATGTGCAAGACAAAATTTTGAGTCACCTCTCAACTGTTGTTAGTGCAGAGGACAATTTGCAACTCTTAGCCCTTGTTTATGAGGATGAATTCAAGATGAAAATCTTTGCTATGGGTGCCTATAAGGCCCCCGGGCTGGACGGATTTCCTCTAGCTTTCTTTAAGGAATACTAGGACATTGTCAGCTTTGACTTGACCATGGTAGCCAGAGACTTTTTCAAAGCTGGTAAACTGCTGAAAAAGTTGAATAATACCTACATTGTCTTAGTCCCCAAAATCTAGGATCCGAAGTGTATGGCTGACTTTAGGCCTATAAGTCTATGCAACACTATCTACAAGATTTTCTCTAAAATTATGGTCAACCGATTGAAGCCACTTCTGGACAAGATCATCAACAGATGCCAAAATGGATTCATCCTAGGAAGGAAAATCCTTGATGTTGCTATTATGACCCATGAGATCATCCAATCTATGGAAAAAAGTAGGAATCAAAGTATGAATTTCATGTTGGACATTTCTAAGGCATATGATAAATTCATATGGAAATTTCTTTACTTGGTTTTATCTAAATTTGGCTTCAATGATAAGTTAATTGGGATTGTCCAGGAATGTGTTGAGTTAGTCAACTATTCTATCTTGGTCAATGGGATTCCTTAGGGATTATTTAAAGCTGACAAAGGCATCAGGAAAGGTGATCCTTTATCACCCTATCTTTTCATTATGGTTGCTAAAGTCCTTAGTAGGAACTTTCTGTATCTTTCACATATGGGTAGGATTCAGGGAATCAAAGCTGCCTCTACTCTACCCGCCTTGGTTTTACAGCAATTGGTGGATGACACTTTCCTTTTTGAAAATTCTTCAATGGTGGAAGTTAGGGAATGGAAAGGCCTCCTTAATGACTATGCTAATACCTCTAGGCAATGTATCAATTATCAAAAAAGTAGTATCTATTTCTTTAACACCAAGGTGGATTTGCAAGCTAAGATCTTGTCTATCCTGGGATGTCAAAGTGCTTCTCTACTGGGAACCTACCTTGGCCTCCCCCTAATTGTGAAGGAGGTTACTCTGCTTTTTTGGAATAATATTCTGGAGAGGATGCAAAAGAAGCTTGCGAGATAGAAGGGTAAGCTTCTTAGTAGTGTTGGTAAATTGCAATTGCTCTCAGCCTCTCTCCAAGGGATCCTGGTCTATTTCCTCTCTCTTTTTAAAATTACAGGCTCCATGGCGGAAAAACTAGCAAGAATCCAAAGGACCTTCCTATGGACTAGTGTTGAAGAAAAAAAAAGATTGGCTCTTGTCAATTGGGACACTGTCTGTCATCTTAAATGTCAAGGGGGCCTAGGGATTAGAAAGTTAACCAATTTAAACAAAGCCCTCATTTCCAAAATAGGTTGGAATCTTGTGGTTGGAAAAGCTTACTAGTGCAACATTATGAGGGCTAAGTATTTGAACCATGGGTGCTTTTCCAGGGCTCTTGACTTGAATTATCTTCCCACTGGGTCAAAGATATGGAACAATATCCTCAAATGTAGAACGCTTATTAAGGAAGGCCTTAGATGGAAATTTGGCAATGGGAGATTAATAATATTTTGAGAGGACCGATGGATTGGGGACAAACCCCTTGCCGACAATAGTTTCAATATTCTAAGGGAGTGGGCAATGCCCTTCTTTGGCACTTATATTGCTAATTATGTTACCCCCACAGGTAAATGGAAAAACCTTGATCAAAGTTTTTTAGACAGGCCCGACCTTCTTCCTAAGGTTGTTGAGCTTCAATCATTAATAAATAAAGTGATACTTCCTCTTTTTCCCAAGGAGGACAAGTTATTTTGGATGAAAAATCACACACAGGCCTTTTCGATGAAGACTGCTTACCACATGCTATTAAATTTTGATGGTGATGAGAATTGTTGGAAGAAGGTTTGGAACCCACAACTCATCCCAAAGATTAACTTCTTTTGTTGGGCTTCTATTCATGGTAAAATTTTGACTTTGGACAACCTTGTCAAAAGGGATTTTCAATTTCCCAACAGGTGTACTCTTTGTAAACAGGAAGCAGAGACAATCTCCCATCTTTTCATCCATTGGCAATTTGCTTCCCAAGTTTGGAAAAACATCCTTCAAAAGTTCAACATCCAATGGGTATTTCGAAAGGATATCCAAAAATTTGTTATTAATTGGAGGTGTCCTTCAAACCATCCCCTTATTAGGCAACTTTGGCAACAAATTCCACCCCATATTTGTTGGTGTCTGTGGAAAGAGAGTGTGATGTAGAAAAAAGGACCCTTTGCTTGACATGGGATTAATTCATGATTAATTGGACTTAATGAGGTCTTAATCTAGTGTTGTGAGGCATTTTATACGTCCACACTAGGTCTTGGACCCTTGCAAATCAAACAACATGCTTTTAATGATGTCTTGTAAAGTCTTGTAAAGGACTTTCACGCTTTCCTAGACTTAATGAACCTATTTATCTTTAATTCAACATTACAAAATGTGTCTAATAACATTATTATATCAATTTAGAAGGTTCTTAATATAAATATAACTCTAAACTAGTGTTATAGTGTGATTTACACATTCACATTGGTTTTTGTGCCCTTCTAGGCTATGTGGACCTAATTTTAGTATCGTAAAGTGTATTTAATCACACTTTCACATTGATTTATGTGTCCCAAACCCTATTTAACATTTACATCATCACTAATATGTCCTAATTAACCTGTATTGTGCATCTCGAGGCTTTAATTGATCAAACACTTGACAAGATGGCATTTTAGACCTTATTTCCTGATTCCTTGGCTTCTTAGGTGTCAGAATGGCCCTTGTGGGACCCATTCACCATGCATGGCGAATCAGTCCCATCCAAGTGGGACCCATTCACTATGTGTGGTGAATGAGTCCTATTTGGCCCCATTTTGACCTCTGAGTGGGAAATAAAGTGAAACTTGAACTAATTTTGCTTCTTGTCAGCCTATGATGAGATATTAACGGGATACTAAGGCACACTTTGCTATAATATAAGTTTTTTTATCCTCATTTTACACATCTTATCTCATTATTACATTCTTCATCATTAATTCATCTTTTATCTTCTCATCCAAGTCAAGCAAGCTAGGGTTTCTCCATTAGAAGTCATCAAGTTAGCTTTCTAAAGCATTCAAGGGCTGAATCTTCATGTATTTCTGTAGACTTTCAAGATTAAATCATCATGGCAAGATAATCAATTCCATTTTGCATGTTTCATTACTTTATTTCATCACTTTGGTTTAATTACCCAAACAAGGTTTGACTAAGGCAAACCCCCATGCCCTAGAACCTTCGACATATCTCTCTTTTGTCTTGTTTTTTTTGTAGATTTAGGACTCTTGGATGCTTAGGAATCATTTAATATTACATTTCAAAGTCACTCAAGTCATCTCTTCATCATTCAAATGAAAACATCAACAAAAAGTCATTTTCAGACCTGGATCCGGTAGTTTCAGAAGTGGAGACCTGTAGGAGACAGAAGTGCAGATCTAACTCCACAGAATCCACTCCTGATTTTAAATATTCCTTTTGGTGGAATAATTCACCACCCATGGTGAATGAGTCCCATCTGTAGGCCTGAAAAGTGGTTTTCTCAAATTTCAACTCCCGACAGTCAGAAATAGGTTTTCAGAAGATTTCACCAAAAGCAGGACTAATTCTCCATGCATGGTGAATCAGTCCCAATGGCCATTAATAGAGGTTTTAAGACATTCCAAAATCTTCCAGTGACATCAATATGCCTCCAGGTGCACTTTGTTCAATTTTATTCATCTTTGTTTTCATTTGCTTAAGTTTCTAGTTCATTCTTGCATAACACAATGTGTTTTCAAACAAGTCTTAAGGTAAATGCAAGAAGCTGAGTCCAAACGTGGAAGTTTTGCCTTAGGAAAAAATCGGCTTGCAAAAATGGGATCCCGCTTTTTAATAAGCGGGATTCCGTTTTTAAAAGCGGGATCCCGTTTTAAAACTTTAAAAATATTTTGGAAACTTCCAATTTTTGAAAACTTTCTATTTTTGGAAACTTGCAATTTTTGAAAAATTTCCATTTTCGAAAAGTTTTCAAAATGGGATCCCGTTTTGAAAACTTCCAAAAATTGAAAACTTTCCGTTTTTGGTAATTTTCAAAACGGGATCCTATTTTACAAAATGAGATCCCATTTCATAGAACCATAAAAAATGTTTTTTTATGAAACGTGATCCCTTTTAAATTAAATGGGTTTTGGCTTTTTTAATTGGAAATAGCTTGGGGACCCGAACCTAAGCTTTGGACCTGGTTTGACCTGCAACTTAAAGACCTGTTAATGTCACAAGAAAATAGTGACTTTGGACATATGTCTGAAGACTTATTTTGCAATTTTTTTAAAATTATAACCCATTATAGATGAGACAATGCAGATTCCAAATATGTAATTTTTTTTATAATTTGATTATTTTTTCTATTTTTCAATTAATTTCCAATGAAACTAGTCCATAAACTTGAATTATCAGGTTTTTTAGTATTTTAATAACTTTTGATCAACATAACATTTTGACAAACGGATTGCACGAGAACAAACTTCAAACAATTCTTTTCAATTTAAAAATTAAAAAAATGATAAGTTTAGGTCATCTTATGTGTGTTGTACACAACGATTTTTCAAAACGACAAATATGCCTAATAAAAATTTAACAAAAAAAAAATCAATAAAAAATTACAAAAAAATATAAAAAACAAGCTTCAATGAGTCACAAATCTTTTCCCAAAAGGATTTAGAAAAATATGATAATTTAGGTCAAAATATGGATGTCGTACACGTGCATGGTATGGTATAAAAAAGTGACTTTTAAACAGTGGTTTTTAGAAACACCTATTGAAACTCAATTTGTACAATCTGGGTATTGAAATAAATTACATATTTGGAAACTAGACTCCGAGTACTACATTTTATGATTAGTGACTTTTTTGAAGATTCTATCTCTAAGTGCTTCAAATTTTAAGGTTAAATGTGTCAAATTATGAAAATAAGGGAAAACACTTCCACTTTTTGGCCAAAAAGTGGACTCAACTTCTTACCAGCACCCCTTATTGTTTAGGTTTTGCATAGTTAATCAACAAATTCCATAGCGTAATTACACTTAGATCATTCCATTTACATCATACAACATCACACACATCCCAATTTGAGTGATACATAAGCATTTTTGGACCCAATCTCTATCCTTTTAGGTGAAAAACCTTAGAAGTGCAAGAGTAGTCCATTAGGGTCCCAAAAATCTATGTTTCAAAGAGGAATAACAAAATCTTCAGGGATAAGGAGAGTATTGTTGATAGTGTGTTGATAACCCTTAATAAAATCCTATTGGACAACATCTCTGTTTTTAAATGGAAGATGTCGAGCAGTCCCCCAACCAGTTGGGACAATGCAATTGCTAGAGTTTGGAAACTTCGTAGGGACTTCCACAAGTTTGATAATTATAAGAAGGTGGCCAGATACAACATAAAATGGGAAGCTCCTAGACCACCCTGGTACAAGCTAAATTTTGATGGGGCGGCTAGAGCTGGGAAAGTGGCTGGGGGTGGTGTCATTAGGGATCATAATGACAGTCTAATAGTTGCCTACACATGGAATTTAAAAGAACACAAATAATCAAATGGAAGGTATGGCGCTTCTGTGGGGTCTTAAGATTGCACTATCGATCGACATTCGAACCTTGGAAATCGAGGGTGACTCTCGATTGATAATTGAAGCCACAAAAGGTACAATGTCAACTGGATAGTTAGTCCAAGGAATAATTGATGACATTAGATCTCTCCTTACTAGGCTGGAGGAGTTCACTCTATAGCATGTTTATAGGGAAGGAAATACGGTTGTTGACAGCTTGGCTGCTTTGGGACTTGATGATGAGGGGCTACATTGTTGGAGGAAGGAATACTCCTTACCTCTTTTTACGTTGTCCCTCTTGAAGAATGAATCTTGCTTAGTTCACCATGGAAGCTAACAAAGTTGGCCTTCTTGCCCTGGCTTGGTGCTTACTAAATTTAGTGAGTGGTCTTGGCGGGGTTTTAAATTTTAAAAACTGGTCATTGTTATACGAGAGGGCTCATGAGAAGAAAATTCCATGTGGCATGTACTTTTCTTTCCTAGACACCACCGTGACTTTTCATGATGAATCTAACGGCCGGAAGGCTCATTATTTTTTGAACCTCTTCGATTTTTGTGTCATCTCCATCGGCCTCGCTGATTTCTCTCGATCTTATGTGACGTTCGGATTTATTACCGTCCCTTTTTTTTATCGTGTGATGAACTTCTCACACGAGATAACTTCCAATTTTGAGTTGGATACAGACGACACTAAAATTGTAATAATTTTAAGGATTGCCAATTTTTTTCTTGTTATTATTTCTTTGTGGACGACTTTAATTTGGGGTTTTATTGCAATCACTCTACAATTCTCATTCTCACCTATATTCTGCCTAACATTTGCTCTGTAACTACTTTCTCTTACCACCATTTGCTTGCTGGGAGCATGGGTGGAGACCATGTTTGTGTTGAGCCTTATAAATTCGACGAATGGAAGAGGGACGACACCATCTGACATATTTGCAAAGAGGGAGGAATTACCTAGTTCATGGAATGTATGCCGAGGTTTGACAAAAGCCTCTCTAAATAATTTGTCACCTCTTGGTCTACAAGAAGGGTGACAATGGGGAGTATTTCCTTTGAAGTTAACGAAGAAGTTATTGCTAAGGCCACTGGTGTTGCAATAGACAGGAAAAAATGGAAGAAAACAGGCAAAGTGTCTGACCAGGCCAACCTCAACCAATTCTTCCATGGGGATGAACAACCTGTTAAACTTTGTGGTGGCTACAACTGTGAGCAACTTCCAAAACCCTAGGATAGAGTGTGCATGATTGTGACGAAGTATTTCACTCTTTAAGGAAGATTTAGTGTGTATTACTACTACCATTTTCCTTTTCTCAATCATCTTAGGAATCACAACAATATTTCAATTCCATTTTTTCTTTTGCACTCTCTGGAAAATATTGTGAAAGATGTTGTTGAGGCTATGAATTTGGGTAGGATTTTTACCATTCTGCACCAGGGGCTCATGTTTATACTATCATTTTCACCTAGCCCTCTGCCCTGCTCAACTCATTGTTGTTGAAGAAGCCCCTGTCTCTTCCACTTCACTGTCAGCTAGTCTTATGGATACCCCTGGCCCCAGCAAGAAAAAGTGTATTAAAAACCCAGCCTTGAAAACCCCTCCCCAGGACACGTCCCCTATTGCTGGGTCTATTGAAAAAAGGAAGGACAAGAAACATAATGCCCCAACCCCCAAAATTAAATCCAAAGCTTCAAAGAAAACCAAGTTCAAGCTGTAGCAAATTGACTCTGACATTGAAATCACTGTCCTCGTAGGTCCAATGGATTAGTTTATAAGCCTAAAAAAGAGAAGAGTCCTAAGGAGGTCTTAGAGTCTGACAATGGTGGGGAAAGTGAGAACAATAGCAAGGATGAGAAGGATGTGGAGGATGAATCCCTTTCTGCTTCTGCAAGCAACTCCTCCCATGTTTCTGAAAGTCTAAAAATGCGTTCTTTGGGTGATTCTAGTGTTAGGGCCAAAGGGGTTATGACTAGGGCCTCAACCATTGCTAAAGGGAAAACCCTCGTGGAGGAAGCAAGTAACAAACAAGACACGGTCTAGGGGGAGGTGGACAATCTTAAAAACAAAATGGAGAATTTGGAAAAATGGCTTCATGATGTCACCCTCTTTGCTCTAAAGATCATGCATAGATCTGCCACCACTCTGTGCCTATTGCAGAAGGATAATTCCACTGACAATGTGTAGGAGGACACCGAACGCAAGGAACTTCTCAAGTTCCTCGCCAAGGATTGGGCTACTATAACCTTGATCAAGCCATGCAACGGAAAGAAAGATTAGCGATGTGGGATGTTTGACATTTTGGTTGGGAACGACCTTACTAGCCTTTGTGGTTTTTTGATTTCTCTATTGATATTTTTACGGTTTATATGTTTAATTCTGACTGGTATGGCCCCTGGTGGGCCTTGGTTAAGACTTTTTTAAAACTTGGTTTCATGATGGACATTATTAGTAGTATAGTCAATGGTTTAGCGATATATACTTTTTATACTGATGCTATGTGTAGGCTGGTTAGTGTTCTTAAGATGTTGGTTGGTAACATGGTTACCCTGCTCGTCATTTTGATGTGGTTTTTGATATGGAATGGTTAGGATGTCTAGTTCGATGTTTGTTTGCTGTTAATGTGCTGATGATGTTACTCTATTGTTGATCGCCTACAGGGCCTTGTATTAAAGGGACAACACCCTAGTTTTGCTGCTTTTTATATCAAAAACACGTGATATATGCATGCCTATAAAAAAATAATGTATGGAATCATTTTTCAAGTTATACTTAGGAAACATATTTATATGGTAAAAATAAATCTATTGTAGGAGTATTTAGGAAGAAAGAGACTTTTGGTGAGATGTAGTTCCCCTCCCATTTTCATCTTGTTAATGTGAGATTGGTGCTTTAGCTTCATCGTTTCTTCATGATTGTTATGGTAATTATTTTTATGGCTATGATTGGTGTGTATAAACTACTACATGTTCGAGATGAGATTTCTCAACATGTTGATTGGTAGCATTTTGTGCAATTATATGATTGGCTTATTATTATGCTTCAGTTAAGTGAAATACATTATTTATACTATGATTAAATGTGAGCTTGAATATTGATATTTAGAAGGAATGATTTGTTTAAGTATTTATATGATGGATGCACATATGTCATTTTATGCTTATGCTATTGGACCCCGTTGGGATCATTATGATGTGCTTAGACTATATATACATTGAATAGGTACCCTTGACGTGCATTGAATGGTTAAAGGCATAAGGTTATTCCTCCACTTGGCTACATAGGTTTGAGTGATTCCCCAATGATGGTTGATTTGGAGATGTCACATTGGGCCCCTTCATATCCATTCCCTGGTCATACTCAAATCGAATGTGGTATGTGTCACATTTGACCTTATGTGAACCTGAATCCAATTTAGGAGCTATTGTGGAATCCCTATATGCCATGAACATCTCGTAAATGTTTGATCTAATTAATGGTTTAAATTTCATATTTTCTTGTAATTGAAATATTAGGAATTTAAATGATTTTGATATTTATTATTAAAATATTCTTTGTACTTCAGGAAAGGGAAAATACAAGGAAAGAATCGAAAGGATTTATTTATCTATTGTTTAATTTAGATTTTGAAAATTCCTTAGGTTGGGAATTGCAAGTTGTGTTTGATTTAATTATCCTTATTAAATTATGAATTTCATAAATTTAAAAGAAATTACGTTTTTATGGATTTAATGGTTAAATTATATGTTAAATAATGTTTTAAAATGGATTTAACTGATCCAATTGGTTTTGGGAGAAATTAAGGGAGTTTTAAATTCCAAAATTTAGGAGTTTTGAATTCCAAAATTAGAAAATAAATTTTTAATTAAATTTTAATTGGGTTTTGAAATGGGTAAATAGGAAAAAGGTTTCTATTTTTTTATTTTTATGTGGTGAAATTGGGAAGATAGTGAGAGAAAAACTTTGTTTAAGCAATTTAGAAAATTGTTTATTGGGAGTGCAATTCTTATCAGAATTAGATGAGGTCAGATTCGTTGGGATAAAAATCAAGAAGGGATCATACTTGCTCATTTTCATGACTCCTCGATTGGCATAGGAGAATGATTAGGGGAGTGTAGAATCCTCCCATCTTTTATTTTGCAATTTGATTGGTGTAGGGTATAATTTTATTTAAAATTTGATATTTTTCAAAAATATGGGCTTACCATGCCAATTTTTTTAGGAAATGGGGGAAAAGTGAATTTTATATGAAAAGTGTGTTGTTGGGTGTATTTAGAGAAAAAGGGTGTTCTTATATTTTTGAATTTTGAAAAATAAAATTTGAAGAAAATTTTAATGGAGGATTTGAGAATTTTATGGTTTTTCCTTTTTAATTAATTTAGAAAATTTGAAATTGGGAACATGAATTATGATGAATTTTAATGCGAGGGAAGAAGTCTCTTATTCTTTTTCAATTTAAAAAAAAGGTTAAATTGGGAAATTGAATTTTGAATTTTAAAATTTTGAGCATTCTTTAATGGTGAAATTGGAAAATGAATGGTTTTCCTTTGTAAAAATATTTATAAATTTTGAATTTTTGAGTGATTCTTGATGAATTTTAATGTGAAATAAAAAATATTCTTAATTCTCATTGATTTATAATATTATTAGACCATGTTTTATTTAAAAAAAATGAATTCTTCCATTGGTTTTCATGTCATACTCATTGGTGAGTGTGAAGAACCTAGGATTAAGGTGCTAGAGAGGGTTATGGGAGTGGCTCCCAATGTGTCCTTGACCCAAAGTGACAAGTAGGTTGATCACATGTGGGGAGTCATTTAATCAAGTGACAACTACTAAAATATGGGTAATTAATTAAATGAGATAATGGATGCCCCTCTCATGCTTTGAGTGCTAGTACAAACTAAGGATGTTTGGGAAGACATGCCAACTCAGGGATCTTGGGTCTTGTAAGATCAATTATTCTCGTATGTACGAGAGGAGTACTAGATTTTGTGGGGTGCCATATCTTTGAGCACCATGATGACACTCCCTAACTAGCTCTCTAACATCTTATCCTAGTGTCTTGTGTGTATGAGATATGCCATTGGTGAGTTGGCCCAATGATGATCTTTGTGATACCCTTCCAGTGAGTTATACCATGTGTTATGCCCTTGGTGAGTTTTCCCAAGGATATATTCTTGTATGGCATTGGTGACTTGGCCCAATGCGGTTTTGTGATGTGACATTGGCAAATTTTCCCAATGATATATTATTTTGATCTTATATGTATTTTATTCTTCTTGTGCTTGGATGAGTGTTATATGATGTGTTTATGGAGTGTATTCATTGTGTGTGGCATGTGTGCAATCCTTCTCCCAATTTTTTTGGTGTGAGTGTTGTGCTTGTGGCCCAAGTGACTATCTCTTAGCATAGTGGGAATAAATCTTTTCAATGCCACGAGGTCAGGTGGTGTGGTAACCACCATTGTGTAAGGAAACTATGCAGCCATGTAATGACAATTTCCACATAACCCAAATCTGAAACATGCAAGTAAAATACTCAACATCAACATGCAAGAGAATAGACAACATACCCATCAAAGATGACACAAGATATACCCTGGGAAAACCCTCAAGAGGAAAAAAACCCAGCCTCCAATAGCATCCACACTCCATGTATTATTCAGCAATGAAAACCCATTACAATACATCTGCGAGACTCCATGAACACTTGAAGCACAAGCTATCCATGCATTCCATGTGACCAAGCATGAATCCACACATCCCATGCCATGCTTCAAACCCTCACACATGCACAAGCTCAACCTGCCACAACCTGTCAACCCTTGACCAACTTTTGATCCAACCCTAAACAACTACCCATGTGGTTGCTTTTATAGAAACAAGCTCCCACAAAACCACCAAGTGGTATTACATAAACCATGTGCCCAAAAATACTACATCATGTGACCCCACATTTAATATTGGGTACTTTATTATTTTATTATTATTCCCCAATATTAAATAATTACATTTTACAATTATGTCCCAATGTTACATACAACAAAGTGGCCCCAACATTATAACTCCTTGTGATGCACGTCACCTAGAAAACCCCTAGGTGCACCACACACATAATAAATAAATAAAATATTACAAACATTATGCAAGGTGTACAACACCCAATTCTAACACATTGGGGACCTAAGGTTCGTGGATTGAGGAACAATATAGAATCATGGATTTCAAGTTTCATTCATGTTGATAGATGTATTTCATTCGATTATATAGTAAAATTATTATTTTGGAACTTCTCTTTGAAGATGATTGTAACTTGTAAAAGAAAGGAATAGTTTGGTCATTTTACATGTCTCAATGTTGGTGTAGGGCATGATTCTTATGCTTATCCTTATCATGACATTAAAATGCTTAATCAAACTTAGGAACATTTCATTTTGTGTTTAAAATGAACCTTTTAGTCAAATTTCACAGTTGGGCTATTTGGTCTTGCACCTAGGTCGCCCTATTCAACTCTATGTTAACCCTTGACCTTCCAAAGAATTTCCTAACACTATTGGGGTAGTCTAGAGAATATTGGGGTGACTTGGTGGAAATTGGGTGGCTTGGTGGAAATAGGGGTGGCCTAGTTTTGTATGCCTAGAAAACTCAAAATTTGCATTATGTTGGAGTGGCCTAGTCCTATCTAGGGCAACCTTGTTTCCATACAAAAACTTGAGAGTAAATCCTCTTAACCATTGATAGGTGAGGTTTTTCTAAGACCTTGGAACTTTTCAAATAGTTTTTATGACTAATACTTATCTCGTTTCAGTTGTTTTGATCTTTAAACCATCAAAACCTAATCAAGGGCGACTTGGTTTTGTATGCCTAAAACTCAAAATTTGCATTAAGTATGTTGGAGCGGCCTAGTCCTATGTAGGGGCAGCCTTGTTCCCATACAAAAACTAGAGAGTAAATCCTCTTAACCATTGATAGGTGAGGGTTTTCTAAGACCTTGGAACTTTTCAAATAGTTTTTATGACTAATACTTTTCTCGTTTCAATCGTTTTGATCGTTTAAAACATCAAAACCTAGTCAAATTTTCTCCAACTTTGAACTTGATCTTTCCTTACTTTTTTGGGACTCTGTTTGGAAAAACTTTGCATACAAAAGTTATTCATCATAGTCCTAAGGACTTGGTAGTTCTTTGAATTAGTTCTCAAGTGCCATCACTGAGGACTTATGTCATTTCCTACGTCATTTTGCATGCAACCTCCTGATATGGCCTGGTTGTCAAACTTAGGGTTGGGGAGTTGATTCTTATAGTCTTGGGAAGTCTTGTGAAGGTTATAAGCCTTTGTGGATTTCCTTGTGAGTGTCCTCAACTATCCTCATAGGTCACGAGGTGTTATGGAGTAGTTTATTCCCTTGGGTGATGTCACTTTGTGATGAGATGCCTTGGGAAGTGTGAGGTTGTCTGGAAGTGACTTGTTGTCATTCTAATTTATGGTGGGTTGTGCCTCTTGGTTAGTAAACCTCTTGTGAAGGTTTTCCTTTATGTTTAGATTGGTTTAGTGTGTTTGGATGTAGATAGGAGGTTGATGAATCCCTCATCCCATCCTGGTGTGTTGTTATGAGAGAACATGATCATGGTTTATAATTGATCAACATGTAGGATTATCCTCTCTAGATCTCTCTTCTATTTTTTCATTGTGGCAGATTTATCCACATTTGTTCAATCTTTCGTTGTTTCCACCTTACTTATGCAATGATTAAGTTCCTTGTTGTTTCCAGCATTGTGTCATTGCGACACTTCTATGCACGTTGTTTACTTTAGTCGACATAGATTACTAGAATATATTAAAATAAGAAATTTATAGAAAATACTCCGATATTAAAATTTCAAAGTTAAATATAGGTGGAAGGATAGATTTTCAAACAAAAAATTTAATCCAAAATAATTTTTAAGGTCAAGAAGATTTTATTTAGATACAAACATTTGATTTTAATTTTTATTAAATAACAACTTTCAATTTTAATTTTGGGAAACTAGAAGATGTAAAGACTTATTATCAAAAGTTATACTAGGTGAGGAAAATATTTGTTGTCCCAATATCTTAGCCTCATGTCATCAATTAGATGCAAGGCCAAGGTATACCTGTAAAATATAATAATTTTATGCTTTTATAAACTTGAGTCCTTGCACCTAAATCTTGATCCCACAAAATTAGTAAGAAGCAAATGATTGTCAATGAAAGCTATGATATGTTAGTTTGAATCTTTTTAAATTTTAAGCATTTACTTAGGGCTATTACTTGATCCCATGCAACTAAATAGATGTGAGGTGAAATTGATAGATTTTGAGTGTTGATAATTTTTAGAAAATATTAATTTTTAAATTATGTTTATTAAGTTTAGCTTAAGGATTTATTGATGTGATAATTACAATGGGGGCATTTTCTTATTAGCTTTGGAATAAGATTTGGTTTAAAAGCTTAAATTGTTTAAATTTACAAGAAACTTTGATCTAAGGATCATGACACTCATGAAAATAGAAATAAATCTTTTATGTAGAACATTGATGTTTGAAATGATTTTTTTGGAGAGAAAGATAAAAAGAATATCAAATAAGATGCTACATAGTAAATAAATTATAAGATAATCAATCAAACGAAACTTAAATAGTATAATGAGAGCTAGAGTTGAAAAGAAATTTTATTCTATGTCTAGTAGGAGAAATGTTATCACTTATTCTCTAACATATTGTATGCCAATAAGATAGAAGAAAAAAGACATTGAAGAAGGCGCTCTGAAGATGGATTTCCGGAAACCCTAAGGGGCTGGTTTTTCGAGACGGCTTGTTGGTGGTGGGGGAGGTCGTGTCCTCCCCCACAGAGGTTTGACTTCCCTGTTCCCTGCGTTTTCTTATGCTATCATTTTTCCTTCTGCTAACTCTCTTCTCGCGTGCATATACTGTCTTCTTGTTTTGTTTTTGGCTCGCGTGCTTAGTCTCGGCCCCCAGGGCATCTATGGAGGGGATTCAGACCCCGGACCCCTGATCAACACCGGTACCAAGAAAGCGCGGTAAAACCTTTAAAGATGCGCTCACCGTGGTGGTGTGTTCATTCCAGAGGGCGCCTATTTTGCGGTCGCAAAGCACAAAGAGGTGGAGTTCTAATGGCGGCGGTGGAAGAGATGGTACACCCCCTGAAACCCTTGGTTACACCAAACTTGTTCCTAACCCTGGAATGAAAAATGTGATTAAAAATGAAAGGAATAGACTTAAAGATATTGCGATCCTTTTCGCTGCTACTGACATTAACAAGATTCCGGCCAGGAAGTATATTGACTCCTGGTTTTCCAATGTGTGGCTGGCAAAGTTCGGCATTCAAATCTCCTATTGTAGGTTGCTCCAGCGGGGGTTATTTGTTATCTTCCTTAAAAACAATGAAATGCAGACCAAAACCCTTGCCAAACCCTATTGGAATGTTGGCGGGAGTGTTTTTCATGTGTTGGCTTGGAACCCTACGGCCATCGCAGAAGAAGTCCTTGCCCTCTCTTGCCCCAGATGGGTGGTGATCAAGAATCTGCCTCCAGATTTCTAGAGTCTTGTTCCTACCTTGTTGGCACCGTTTGGTAGTGTTGTTCGGGTTGATGAGGCTAGGGCCTCTCTCCCGCACCTCGATGCCCATGCCCTTGTTTCTCTAAACCCTAGGATTGAAATACCACCCAGGATTTCCATAGAAGATGATGATAGGATCATTCGATGCCCTTTGGAAATTCTTGGTAGTATCAGTGTGTGTTATTTGTGTCGAAAAGAGAGACACATTCAGAAGAATTGTCCTTTGATAAAAAAGAAAACTGGTCCTGGAGAAAACAGCCAGAAGGTTAACCCTAATGTGGAGCAAACCAAGATTAGTAAGAATCCCACAGCTTCTCCCATGTCAAACCCTACCATTGGTACTGTTATGTGTAACCCCAATCCGTTTGAGTCACCCTTAAGCAATCCCAAATCACTGGCTAAGCCTGTGGATGATTTGCAGAAGGTTGCTATTTCACCCAATGGCCTCAACGTGCTCTCTGAGGGCCCCCCCACCAAGAATACATTTGCTGCTCTGGTGGGGACTGAGGTGGAGGCTTGCAATGGGGGCGAAGTGGTTGAAATGGGGTCTGCTGGGCAACAGGTTGCTACAAACTTCCCACTTGTTCCCTTTCCCCCGCTTGGATGGAACAAAGAGCAATTGGAAAAACTGAATATCCAGCAGCTTGCCATGCGAAAAATTAGGGAAAGAATTGTTAAGAATCTTCAGTCTGATAATAGTGTTAATAGAAATGGAAATCAAGCAACTTTAACACAAATGGAAAAGCTAACTAGTAAAATCACCATCGAAAAAGGGGGGGTGGTGGACATTCAATCTGGGGTCACTGATTTGGTTGGAATCCTTGGGGGAGAAGGGCTACTCAATGATCTTGCAGCTTCTAGATGTGCAGACAATGTATGCCCCACGAAAAAGGGGAGTGTAACTGAAATAATGGCCTCTGAGTTCCCTGTAGATCCCGTCCAAATCAGCGATGTTCATATTGGGTGTCAACCAAGCCTTGACATCGTTGTGGAGAAAGATGCAAGTTATAACACTCAAAATAATATTGAAATAATAACCCAAGTGGATCCCAACCAGCTTATACCCGAGGGTAACAAAAACCTTGAGCATATTGCAACCAATATTGATGCAAACACCAAATTCACTAGAACCCACCTTGTGGCCTGCCATAGCCTTGATTCAGCAGATGAATGTGGGGAGGATACTGATGAGAATATCACTGCAAAGGGTCAATTTGAGAATGTGTGCAACCCTAGGAAAGGACCAGGGAGGCCTAGGAAGTATGGTGACCCCCTGTCCAATTCCAAAAGTTCCCAATTGGTGAATAGCAAGAGGAAACATACTAGCTTAATCATCCAATCACCCAAGGCTAAAAGGGCAGAAATGGAAGACAGGCTGCCCAAATGCTTTGAACAGTTCAAGAGCAACCAAGAGGGAGCCACCAAGATGGTTGACCATGAAGCTTAATATAATTTCTTGGAATATCCGGGGGCTGGAATCCCCAGATAGAAAGTACATCGTTAGGAGATTTTTGAACATGGATCAAAAGAAGGATATTGTGTTTCTTCAAGAAACCAAGGCGACTGGGTTTACTTTGGAGGTGAACTTGAGATTCATCTGGAAAGAATCCCTTCAATTCTCCACCAATCATGAGAAAGGGAGAGGAGGGACATCCATTCTTCTCTCCAACAAGTGGAATCAATATATAACTGGTCAAGGTATATCCCCCTGCAACAAGGCAGTCTGGGTCATTCTTGAGAAGGATGGGGATAGTCTCGGGGTCTGCTCGGTCTATGCCCCTAATGATCATAGAGAAAGGTCCCAACTATGGCAATGGTTGGCGACACACTTACCCCATGTCCCTTGGGTGGTGGGGGGTGATTTTAATATGGTTGAACACCTCAAAGATAAATGGGGTGGCTTGGACATGTCTTGGAAAGGGTCTGAGAGGTACTTCTAGCAAAGGTTCAAGAATAAGCTCAACTTGGTTGACCTCTTGGAGTTGGGTAAAAGGGATAATAGGGGGGTCTGGTTTACCTGGTGCAATGCACAACAAGGTAGAAAGAGGATATACTGCCGATTAGACAGACTCTATGCAAACAAGGATGTGGTCTGTTTTATCCCAGGGGGTCTGGGCAATAGGTTAGTGTCCATCCCTACACTCTGTCTGATCACCACCCGATCGAAGCGAATGTCAGCACAATCAAGGCCAGTGTAGAGGTGGCCCCCAAAAAAGGTAAATTCATACTCAACACCCAACTCTTACATGATAGTGATTGTAGAGATGGGATCTCCTCCATCAGAGAGATAAACAATTGGTTGCTGAAAGAGGAAACTGCCATCGCAAGATGGGAGTAGAATGTGGATGCCTGGAAGAAACTTTTCTAGGTAATTGGGAAGAAGAGAGCTATGGACTCTAGAATGGAGGAGAATAAGTTGCAAGAGGAACTTTTCTCTGCTGAGTCTAGGATTCAGGCCGAACCTGACAACATTGATCTCAGTGGTGAGCTCACTCGAGCCAAAAACAATCTTAGAAAACTCCAAGCCCAAAAGACAAAGGGGCTTAAAGTTAGAGCTAAACTCAATTGGCTCTGCCACGGTGACAAAGGCTCTAAATTATTTTTCAATTATATCAAGGAGAAGAGTTGCAGAGAGCAGATTGGACAAATCTGGGAAGACGGGAAACTCTTCACCTCTCAGGATGAAATTCTAACTGAGTTCCATGCCTTTTACAAGAAGTTGTTCACCTCATAAGGCAATGAAGATGCTAATAAAGAAGCTAGAGAATTTATCAAAGGGATCATACCAAAAGAAATTGACAATGAAAGTGCTTCCAGGCTTGCTGCAGGCATCACTAAAGGGGAAATTGTGAGGGCCATCAATTCCATGCACAATGACAAATCCCCTGTGTGTGATGGCCTCTCAGTGGAATTTTACAAGACCTTCAGTGATTGGATAAGTGAGGATCTGTTACAGGTCTATCAAGAGGCTCTAGTGAAGGGATCTCTTGGAAAAAACATAAACAGGGGTATTATCAAACTTTTGCCCAAAGGTGGGGACAAAAGTCTTATTAAAAATTGGAGGCCCATTACGTTGCTTAATGTTTCCTACAAGATTCTGGCTAAAGTCCTTGCGCTTAGAGTTGTTGACATTCTCCCCAATTTCATAAATAGTACGCAAATCGGGTTTATAAAAGGGAGGTATATCTTGGAAAATCTGATCACGAGTTGGGAAGCGATGGACTGGTAAAAAAATTCCAAGCAAAATTCTGCCATGCTTCTTTTGGATTTTGAAAAATCCTACGATAGGGTGGAGTGGTCCTTCCTTAGAGAAACTCTGGAAGCTTTTGGATTCCCCAAGGATTCTGTAATGCGGTGGACACATTGTTGAGAGATGCTACAACCCAAGTGGACGTCAATGGTGTACTTTCTGATGAAATCAGGCTTGGTAGGTCAATTAGACAAGGGTGCCCTCTCGCTCCTACCCTCTTCGTGATTGCCTCTGATGATCTGCACTACTTGTTAAGGGATACAACCTCTTCATCCAAGGTTAAAGGAATTATTCTCTCGGACCAAAATGAGTTAATAAATATCCAATTTGCAGATGATACAACAATATTCATTGAGTTGGATGAAAGGAATCTGGATGCTCTTATGGGGAAATTGAATCTTTTCTGCCAAGCCTATGGGGAAAAGGTGTCTATTGCCAAGTCAACCTTCCTTGGTTGGGAGGAGACCCCCCTGCTTGGCTGCAAAAGTATGGGTTTCAATGGGGGGGGCCGAACAAGCTGGTAAGGTATCTTGGCATACCGTTTGCTATCAGCCCCAACCTGAGAGAAATGTGGCTTTGGATCAGTTCTAAAATTGAGAAAAAACTTGAAAGTTGGAACAGGTAGTACCTTTCTTTTGCTGGAAGGCTACAGGTGTGCCAAAAGATACTCTCGTCTTATAGTATATATTTTGCTTCTGTTTGGTTTTTCCTGTAGTTATCAGGTAAATGAAATCCAAAAAAGAATATGGGCCTTCCTTTGGTCTGATGGTAAAGGAAATAAGAAGAGGCATGCTGTGCTTTGGGAGTGGTGTTGCATGGACAAAATGGATGGGGGGCTTGGGCTCAAGGACCTAAGAACCCAAGGCATTGCTCTCGCCACGAAATGGATTGCAAAGGCCATTGTTGGTGGGGAGCCTTGGAAGGTCCTGATAAGAAACAACATCCTTCTTGCCACTCCCAAAACAGGAAAAATCTTGGAAAAATCTTCCCTTTTGTGATATTCTTATAAGTAAATACCCCATGACACCTGCTGGCTCTCTGGTGTTCAAAAGTCTTTGGCGGGCTTGGGAGCTTGTAAAGCATAAGCTTGAGTTCAAAAGATATAATGTCACCATCAATACTACTTTGAAGTGTTAAACTTACTGCTTGCTGTGGTGGACACTGGAGCACAACAACAAGCCCCTTGCAATGTTGCAAGGGTGCTCGGCCAAAATTTGGAACCAAGCAGGTATTCAAACCTTTCATGACATTCTTGATAATGGGCAAATTAAACCTCAGGATAAGCTGGTTGAGGATTTCAATCTGGGCAATGCCAATGTTAGAACGTATAATGCTATTTCTTATGCTTGTAAAGATGCTACTTTTTCGTTGAATTCTGTTGATAATTATGTTATTGTTGATGAAATTATTTGGAAGGATGGCACCCCCTTGGCTGAAATTAAAGCTAAGCTTATTTATAAAGGTCTTACTAATGGTAACTCTGTTAGGAACCATGTTAATGATTGTTGGAATATAAATCTGACTGATTCCGACTGGAAAAAAGTTCTCTCTACTATATGGCAGAATGTGAAGGAGCCAAAAAAGGCATGTTTTAGATGACAACTTTTGCTACAGAAAATTTCATATAAGTCTAATCATAATGAAGTGGATGTGTGCAGTTTATGCAGGACACCTAAAACAATTATGCATATTTTTTTTTAATGTCTCTATGCTAAAGAGGTTTGGAACATATTTTGTAATGAATTACTTATCTAGAATGACAATGGCAAGATTAACTGGTATGAAATCATGATTAACTGTAGAAAATTACCCAAAGAGTATAAATTATTTTGGAATTGTCTTACTTCTGAAATTCTTTGGCATCTGTGGAGGGCTAGGAATGAGGAAAAGTACCAGGGGTGTAGAAGGGGGCTTACTGAGTCAAGCAAGAGACTCACGTACCTCTCCATTGTTTTGCAGGTAACTGTGTCTATGGAAACTTTTATGGCTAAGTTCATGAGGCATACCTGGTATCACATCTCTGATGACTCAAAGGCGTTTCTAAAGGAATTGCGAGAATTCCAAAAGGTTTTCAATGAAGTGGCTGGGAATGGAGGAACAAATAGTAGGCCAAGAGGTTTTAAAATATGCTGCTCACCTGACGTTGGGGCTGCATGAACCAACTGTTCTTTTCTTCCATAAATCTGCTATTTTCTTCACTGTAGCACAGTCCAAAAAGAAGTGTTGGAACCTGTTGGAAAACAACAAAGTTGACAGTGGTATCATGGAGGAGTGGTATGGGCATATAGGGGAAGGAGGACACCCAAGCATTGAGAACTTCCTAAAGGCACTTGAAGAAGCACAAAAGGATCTTAGGGAAGAGGAGCTGAAATGAAAGGAGGCAGCAACAAAGGATTAGGAAGAGACAGAAGCAGTTGATTAACAACATCAATAGCTCGTGTCGTCTTTAACTCTTTGTTATGGACATGGTATTGTGTATACAAATTTTGAAAAACATTGTATAAAAGAATTCTATGTAATCCATTTTGTATGCGGGATTTCTGATCTTCTGTAAGTATATGGCTAATGTTTATCCTTTGTAAAAGGGGGGTTAAGATAGTTGCGAACTAAGGTTGTTTTTGTATTCTGTTTATTCCACTATATTTAATATAAAAAAAATAGTATAATGAAATGAGAACAAATGAAAAATAAAGATCAAGTTAAAATGCAAAGAGAAAAAGATTAAAGGTGAGAACTCTTTATCATCTAATATGCATAATTAAAAGACCACGTTATTATAGTATTCTTTTACTAAATAATATAATGAAATGGAAACAAATAAAAAAAATCAAATTAAAATGCAAAGAAAAAGTGATAGAAGATGAGACCTCTTTATCATCTTGTATGCATAAATAGAATGTCACATAAGTATTTTTTAGTATTCTTTTACTAAAGAAGCACTCAACCATTTTTTATTTTCTATTAAATTAAAGAGTCCAAATGAAAGAAAAAAAAGACAAGATACTAAGGAAGGGCTCAACAATGAAAGAAACAAAGACAAGGTATTAAGGAAGGGCTCTACAATTCTAAAAATTTTAGGCTTCGTTATTAAACTGAAGAGTCAAAATGAAAGAAAAAATGTAAGGTATAAGCAATTTTCTCTAATGCACTTATAAATTACCGATCCCATATTATTTTTTTTAGAACAAAGAAATTTAAAAGATTTTGAAAGTGCTACATATATATTTAATAATATACATAAAATACGCCGAAAGATATATATCCTTCTCCAAGCGTATCTATTTTTTAATCAATTTGTCACGTTAAAATGCAATAAAAAAAAGATATTTATCTACGGAATTTATATATATTATTAAATATATATACTAGTTTTAAAACAAAGAAATTTAAAAGATTTTGAAAACTACAAAAATGCACGGTTTGTTTGGAACTAGGGCTGAAATTGGGCCCCATTTTCTATACCTTTGAAAAGATCGCTAGAGCGGGGAGCGCGGAATCTTTGAAACCGTTAGTTATAAACACCGTTAGGTCTCGCGCACAGTTGGGATGGTGATTAAGTAGAGTTAATGGTTATAATTAATGGTGTCTGTCCCGCGCGTCTATCTTTTTTGGGCTGCTCTCCCGCCATGGTTTTCCCACTCAAAATTTGAATGAAGTTCGCAGGTTCTTTTCCGTTTGTTTATTATAGTTTTTTTTGTTTTGGGTGTGTTGGAAGTGGTTTTGCTGGATATTGGCATTAAAGATCTGAGTTTTCTTTTCTGTTTCGTGGGTGGATCTGTGGTTTGATCGGGGCTGTGGGCGGGTAAATGTTTCTTGTTTTTCTGGCCGAAGTTTGAGTGCAGTCAGCTATTTTTGTCAGGAGGGAAATCGAGGTTTTATCGTCATGGAATGTGAAGGCTATCATTCTGAAACGTGTAAAACTAGGAGACTGAAGGGCGCGCGCAAGGGAAGCTGCGATCTGTGATCTTGACCGTAAAAGATAGGGCTTCGTATGCATACAAATGGTTTTGATTGTGGTGTAGCGAAAAAGAGTGTGGAAATGTCTTCGTACTGTGATCCGGAGGGCAAGCCTCAGACTTACAGCAGGAAGGAGAAATCTTTGGGTTTGTTGTGCTTAAAGTAAGTAAAGATCTGGTTTAGAGTGGCGATTTTCGATATTTTTGTGGATCTGTGGATTTAATTTGAATGGCTTCCTGTGTGCAGTTTTTTGAATCATTACACACAGGAGAAAGTGGATTCCATTAGCCTCGACGAAGCAGCGTGCCGTTTGGGCGTTGAAAGACGCCGGATATATGACATCGTTAACGTTTTGGAAAGCGTTGGGGTCAGTTGTTTTTAAATTTAAATTTGCTTTGTGCCGTTGAGTGTTTTTCTCTTTGATTGCTTTTTGCTTTATGTTGATGCGCAAAGATCGCGCAGGTTCTGGTTAGAAAGGCAAAGAATCGGTACACATGGAAAGGCTACGAGGGAATTCCTAAGTTTCTCGAAAAGCTGCGGGTATGTCGAGAGCTTAATATCAGTGTTATTCGTGTTTTTGAATATTAATGGAGGACTGAATATTAGCATTCCGTTGCAGGAGGCAGCTCTGGAAGGTGATGTTTTAAACGGCGTGAAAAATCTTGCAGATTTGTCTGAGATCAAAATGAACAATGTCAGGGTAAGCAAGATTTCATTTGGCGTTTTTCATGGGGCTCCTGTGGTTTGAGCAGGCATTTGGATTTCTTTGTTAATGGCGGCTTTCGTGACAGGTCTGCGTGAACTCCGATGACGATGAAGAAGAGAATTCATCGAACGAGAATCGCCCGCCTTTGGATAACGTGAAACGACAAACAACAAAACACGGATTGAACAAAAGCAGCCCCGTTTCAGTTTTCGCAGAGCCTTCCAAATCAAAAGCAGGTAAAATATTAAATAAAGATCCACAATGTCGAAGCCAATCCATTTTTCTTTTTTCCTTTTTTTGAATAAAAAAGATCAAAGATCGCGCTGATCTGAATATTAATGCAGATTGCCGGCGCGAGAAATCTCTGGGCCTTCTTACACAGAAATTTGTTCAGCTTTTCCTCGTCACGCAGGTATAACCCTCACAGGCTTAGCCACATTCTTCTGCTGAGAAGTTCGCATTTTAATTTTTTTTCTCTTTATTTTGCATGATAGGCTCAAATTGTTTCATTGGAAGATGCCGCTAGGCTGCTACTAGGCGAATGCAAAGAATCAGCCAAGCTCAAAAGTAAGCCATGCATTCTTGCCGCCATTTTGCTTTGAATAAATTTAAGACAGCATTCGAACTTAAGCCCTGTTTAATAATATTTTTGACGCGATTTGAATTTAAGTACCCTGTTTTCTATTTATACAGCCAAAGTTAGGCGTCTGTACGACATTGCGAACATTCTGTCATCCCTAAATCTCATTGAAAAGGTAAATAAATGTATTTTCGAGTTTAGTCTTTTGGTTTGTCGGGAAATGATACAATGACTTAAATCCCGCCGTGGCCCAAACAGACTCACAGTGCCGAGAACAGAAAGCCGGCGTTCAAATGGCTGGGCGCCAAGGACAACACAAAGTATCCCTCTGGTAAGCTCTGCACTCTAGTACTTCTCAACTTCCAAAGTCTCTTCTGCAACTATTATTGAGGACTTTGCTTTTGTCGACAGAAACGCCAAGTAAGAAGAGGCAGTTTGGCACCGTACTGTCGAGCAACACAAGCACAACGGCTGCCCCCAAAACAAAGAAGAGCCGGCCGTTTAACAGAGACTATTTGGAAGCCCCTGCCAAGAACAGGACGACGCTGAAGCCTCTGCAGCCCCGCAGCTCAAATTTGAATGCAGGCGGGGCCATCTACAATCCCGTTGCGCTCTATCCACGCGAGCGCCAAGGCTCTTCCGGGCCTGTACCTGTGCCTGTGCCTGTGCCTAACATGGCCGTGTCTGCTCCACGAGTGCCCACCAGCCTAACGCTTGGAACGTCTGGAGGATGGAGGGAATGGAGCACAACTGATTCAAACAGAGCTTCAGAACAAATCGAGAAGAAGGCTTCCGGTTCCGGTTCAGCCTCAGAGACCAGATCTTCTCAGTGTTTGGAGGATTCCAATCTTAACAGGCACGGATTGTCATCAAAGGGCAGCGCTGCCGCTTTCTCCTTCGGTCCATTTTGCCCTTTCCGTCTGCAACAGCAATGCCTGGCCTCCATTTCATCATCCTCTCAGTCTTCCGACCGTGGGAACGATCAGTCCGACGAGAGCAAAGACGGAGAATGCTTTTCTCAAGATCAGGCGCTGACAACACCGTTTCCTCTGCACTACCAAAACGAAGGTACATGCAACGTGTGCCCTACGGTATTTTATTCTTTGGTATATGTAGAAAATAATTGTTGCCCTTTGACTTTTTTTGATTGAACAGTTTCCTTAGTGGGGGGATTCTTTGATTTAGATGTCACTTTTAAGATTATGGTATCAGGGAGGCAGGCCTAAATTTGATACAGTATATTTATAATAATATAATTTTATAAATTTAATATTATTTATTTATATTAATTATTAATATATTTTATATCATTAGATTAAATTTAATATTTTTTTTAATAATTATTATTTATATCAGAATAATAATTTTTTTAGATTTGAATGTATCAATTTTGCGGACTTCAAAATTGCCCCCACTAGACCCTATATAGTTTAAAACAAATTAAACCTCTCAAGGTTAAAATTTAAATCCTTTTAAATAAAGGCTACTGGATGTAACTACATCCTCCACGTATGATATGTGGACGGAAATACATTTTCCGACAACAGTTACAACGAATTAATCTCCACGTAGTTTATTACGGATTCGTGAATGCTGAATAGATGCTGTCCAATTTTTTTGGGCAGTTCAGAGAAATTATAGCCGTTGCACCGATTTATTTGTGGGCCGTTCTTTTCTTCCTAAACTACCACATTTTCGGCCGCAGTTGATCAACGGATGAATTTTCAATATTTTAAATGGTTATTTTACAGCAGGGTTACACGCAATTGTTTAGGTAAGTACTAGTGAAGTGTAAAGATTCTATGCAGCCGCTAGCATCATGGTTACTTGCAATAGTTCTAACTATAAATTTATAAAAGTCCACCAACACGTTAAAAATTTAAGCCCAAGGCAATCGAAGGGACTATGCTGTTATTTCAAATTTTAAACCGATTTTCAGCGTTTTGAATTTGAACTCTTTAAGTCTTAAGAGGTTCTTTCGAGTAAGGGTTTTCTATTTTTAGGTTTTTGATTTTAAAACGTTTAAAAGAAAGATTTTGAAAGATAGTTAGAAATTATGGAATATATATATAATATTTTTGGATAGTTTTATATCAAATTTATTTAATTCTTTAGTTGTTTAGCTATTAATATGGAAGCATGAGTTTCATGTTAGAATCTTTTAACTGAGAATAAAAAATAGAAGGGTATCCATTCAGTCAAAGTCATTCAGAATATTGATCAGCAAAATTATGTCATTTTATACTTGAAATTTCTATTTATTTTATCAAATATTATTTAATTAAATAATTTTTTTAGGGAGTGTAAGGTATCTGTGCTCTAATGAACCATTTGATCCAC
This sequence comes from Sequoia sempervirens, assembly GCA_007258455.2. NCBI lineage: Eukaryota > Viridiplantae > Streptophyta > Pinopsida > Cupressales > Cupressaceae > Sequoia > Sequoia sempervirens. Next base: position 439,664,394 of record VDFB02105785.1, on the reverse strand, counting down.
CAACCTGACTAGCACTCACATTTCATCCCATTTATCGAAATTGCGTTATAGGTTCAGCCCAAGATCTGAGCACCAGGTCTCGTTGAATTTGGTACACCATATTCAGACTTGGATCTTGGTCTTGTTCATTGAGAGTATTGCATGCCTAAAATTAGATTACTTTATTTATTGCAATACATCTCACTTAATGTTAAATGGGTTTGTTCTTCATCTCATATTTTACATAATTAAGCTTTCAATCTATACAAACATTTAACTAAAAAACACACACATACATACATACATACATATATATATATATATATATATATATATATATATATAAAACATAATTTATAACACATATATTTTCTGAATTTAAACACGGATTTCCGTTATGGAAGCTCTGAACTCATTTCATTCCACGTTGGATTAGATTTTAATATACTAATTGGTTCAATTTTTTTAATTTCATGTGTGCAGCACTTGACCAGATGTTCCTTCACTACATGAACGCATGGAAATCATGGTACGTGCAAGTTGCAACTTCTGCAACGGCCAACGCCACATCAACAGTTCATTCGCCAGCTCCTTCTGCACAAGAACCTTGTGACTCATCTACTGAAGATATCTGAGCAAAGGAAGAGATTAATTTAAACTCCTGATTGTAATTGTTTGTACAAAATATATTTGTACACTCCTTTGCTCACTTTGTGAATTTGAAGGCATTGATTCCGACGGCTAGGCATAGAATAATTGGCATTGGAGGCGTTCTTAGGAATTTTTCCTCCAGCAATGCTCAAGAATGATGTTTGCAGATCAATACTTCCAGTTGCTTACATTGATGAGCTAAGTCCTTGATCTCTGGATTTTACAGCAGAAGTTACTTGATTGAATGCCGATAGCTGCAGTGTTAGATTTTTCTATTTCTGTTTTCTCAATAGGCAAAATGCAATTCTTGAGGATTGGAATGATATTTAAAAATGCAATTCTTAAGGACTGATGATTTTTTTACAAAGATAATGATAATTGAGCTCTTCTTATGAGTCCATCAGGAATGTGGCTGTGTATTTCTGTATAATGTCTACATTTTGATAACGGGAAATTTGTTATTCTTATTATTGGTTCATTAAATATCGTCTGGCTAACAAATTTTGATATTAAGCATGATTGAGTGGTAAGTACGCGTAATACATGTCTCTACAAAGTGCTTCACCTGTTGAATACATTCATAGTCCCAAGAAAGCTGATCACTTAGAGAGATTATTAATATGGAAATGGTTTACCAAATTTGAGCTGCAGTGTCACAAGGAAGAACTTACCTGAATAATATCTCATGTTACATTGTCTGGCCTCGCCTATTGCATTAGTTGTTGAACTGGGATGCTGCAAAGATGATTCTATCTTGGAATCATGTAATTGGCCCCATCCTGAATCTTGGTTATCTTCTGGATCTTCGTGCCTCTGTTCTGCGGTTTGATGGACACCATAGTTTGTTGATATTGGCTTTCAAGTTGTAGAGGCCCTATTTCATTCTATTGAACATGCAGTAAAGATAGATATAATATCATGGCCAGAGCAAGAAGCATGGCAGAGAATATGTGCAAAGCATTATAGATAGCAATACAAAAGTCATACCTCTGATGACCCATAAACATAAATATGGTTAGAAAAGGACATTGAAGAGGGATCTGTAATTCACTTAGCATCTGGACCTCAATGAAAAGCCCTGTGTACTCTGTCGATAGATTCCTGCACACAATTAACATATTTAACAGTGTGAAGGCAGAAACATCTATGGAATAAATTCTCAGAAAAAGGGAAGCAAATTCTATTTTTTCTATTTGTACAATATTTAATAATTTTAAGTTCCCAGATAATATGTTGCGGTTACTTAAAACACATGAAATTGCACAAGATGCACTGTGAACGTTTCTCAGATCATCAGATCATTCAAAAAAGGTATTTTGAAGTCGTAAAAGTTTACCAATAGGCTTTCAGGTAGAATTCTTAGAAATACTCTGCAATTAATAATCAATAGAAATTGGGAATAAGGAACTACGACTCCTAAAATAACTTATTACAAACAGAAAAGAGAAAGTATCACCTAGAGAACAAAATTCTTACACAGCTTTATCCAAAATATGTATTGAATTAAATTAAATGTTCCTGTTCACAAATACTCTGTTAATGATACCTGAGCACCAAACGAGCCTTACAGCATAGTGATCATGGCCGGTGGCTCATCAAATTCAGCCACAGCTCAAATCTTATGCATCTGGCAATTGAGCAACAGTTATATGTCAAAGAACAAAAACTATTTCTTACCACTCTAATCTCACCGCATCCAGCCATAAAACACACTTTAAGAATTGTATGCTCTTGAATTTAACAAGTTAATTATAATTTTCTTCATTTGAAAATTTATTCAGTAACTCGAACTTCGAATTTGTTACTAGCAGCCAGTAAATTGCCGCCAATGTAAAAAAGGAAAAACTGTAACGACCTTAAAATTAGCCAATGAAAGGATTGCTTTTCTTGAACATGCTTCCACCGGTGAGAACAGGATTTGTCTCAATAATTAGAAGATTAAATACATACAAACATGGGTTGCAGAGATCTTAAGCTGATTAAGGGAGAGGAGTTAATGGTGGGTATAGTATTTGACAACCTTAGATTCACTTTTGTGTAATAAAAATCCCAATAAATTTGCACTTAATGTCCAATATGTGAGTCAGATTCATAGACCACCCTTTTCCAACCGAGGGAACAAGCTCGTTCCACCACCAGTAGAATAGCAAAAGCCTCCATAAAGTTGTTAGTATGAAATCCCTTATAGGTGGAGAACAAAAACACTACATTGCCCTCACTATCTTGGCTAATACCACCAATCCTAGCATGCCCAAGATTCTCTCTAAAAGAACTATCCACTAGATTTAGAGACATATCATTAGGATCCACAACAACCAAAATGATCACATTTTGTCGAAGCAATCTCTTGAATCCTACTGCAAACCTTTTCCCATAGCCAAGCCACTCCCAACCTCATATCTTGAAAAATCCTCCTATTTCTTTCAAGCCAAAGGTGCCAAATAATAAAAGTAGGGCCAATAGTCCAAATAATTTGGAGAAAAAAAGTCTGAGCCAAAGGCCTATCCAAACTGCCCCAAAACTCCACCAAAGAAGTAGCATGAACATATGCATGACTCCAAACCCCCCACCAATAGTGCCAAAGCACCCTGGAATAAGGACACTCGAAGAAGTGGTGAGAAGAACATTCCTTACTGTTATGACATAGCACACAAATAGAGGGTCCCTAGAAACCTCTCTTCCTTAGATTATCCCAGGTAAGACATCTATTTTGAACAACCAACCAAAAAAAGAAATTACACTTAGGCCAAGAAAATGTATTCCAAACCTTCTTCCACTAGGGAACCTCAACCTGCCCATACATTTTTCTATCCAACTCAAGTAACCAAAGACAATTGAAAATTTGCCTTTCGGATCCGGGCCTCATGTCAAGACATCCCTCTCCTTAAGGGACTTACACATCCTCCTAGCCAAAATCTTAGCAAGCTCCTTATGATCCTCCTCTGAGCCACCTGGCAACATTAATGAGGGTCCTTCTAGCACAACAACTCCATTGGGCCTAAGGCTTGACTAGACTTAAAGTTTGCCACTCTACTCCAACTAACATCAAGAAAACAATTGCAAAGGGATTGCAAATAAGGAAACATCTTTAGAATGGGGGGAAAACCATCCCAAGAGTCATACCAAAAGAGAGCCTCAAAGCCCCCATTACAAATCTAAAAAAGGCCCTCCTTAATAAGCTTCGCTCCTCTTTTAAGAGTATCCCAGATCATAGAACCCTTACCCAAAAGGCTCAACCGAGGCATTTCCAAAGGGTTTACTCCTTGAAGGTACTTAAAATAAGAATTCTGGCCGAATCTTGATCTTGGCAGGTGCACCATCTCCAATATAATTTAGTAGCAAGGACCTGACCATTCAAACCAGCGGGCTTAAATCCCAGACCACCCACCTGCTTCGGTCTGCAGATATACTCCCACTTAACCAAACTCCACTTTGAAGAGGACAAATTACCTGCTCAAAGAAATTGTCGGGCAAGGGAATCAAACTCCTTAATGAAACACAAGGGAGCCACCTACATAAAACACCTATAAATAGGAAGAGCCTGAATCACTGACTTCAATAGCGTCACACGTCCAACCGTCGAAAGCCACCTGCAAGTCCAATGGTTGACCCTCCTACGGAAATTCTCCAAAACATCTTGCCATATTTCCCTGCGATGAGATCCCACAAAAATGGGAATCCCAAGGTAATTCAGTGGGAGAGAACCAATTTGGAATCAAAGAATCCGAGCAATCCTGCTTTGAATAAGCCAAGGGGTATTGAAAAAGAATATAGAAGACTCGTCCTCATTAATCTTCTACCCCGAAGCAGCCAAATAAGTGTCCAAAGTTCTCCTTAAATTTGTAGCTTCATTAATCCGAACCATACCCATCAAGGCAGTATCATCCACAAACTGAAGATGAGAATGCAGGGGCAGGCCATTACTCCAACTCCACCCTTGGATCAACTCTTGACCAACTTGAGCCTTGATGAATCAGCCAACCCTTTTGCCATAAGAATGAATAGATAAGGAGATAAAGGATCCCCTTGTTGAAGACCCCTTGAAACCCCAAATAGATCAGAAGGCTCCCCATTTCTAAGAACAAAAAGGAAGTAGAGGTTAAACAACTCATAACCCAATCCACCCACTGCTTGTCGAAACCAAAAGCCAAAAGAACTTTTTGAAGGAAGGCCCATTTAACTCTATCATAAGCTTTAGCCATGTCAAGTTTGATGAACATGGATTTTTTCTTAGAAGCTGTCATAAAATGAATAGCCTCAGTAGCTATCACAACCCCATCTAAAATTTGTCATCCAACAACAAAACCCCCTTGTTCCTTAGAAATTAAAGAGCCGAGCTACGACTTAAGCCTATCAACAATCAATTTGGTAAGATTTTATAGATCACATTACACAAAGCAATGGGCCTAAATTGATCAAGACTATTAGCACCTTCTTTTTTAGGAATAAGACCAAAAAGTAGAATTCAAGGCCCTTAACATTTGTGTCACACCTCGTCTTGTTGTTACTGATTCACTTTTACCTTCACGGGTAAATAGGATGGTAAATGCAATCATGATTTTGATATGCTTGCTAAAGAATGGAATACTAAAAAAGGTATTATGTGAAAGTATTGATAAATGCTTAATATGGATTTGAAAGAGTAAATATGTTTACATTGATTGCTATATGAATATGCTTAAGTTATGATGCATATGATTTATTGTGAACGTCTAACTACCATTGCAAATGTGTTGAGTTGGTTCAGGGACAAGTTCAAATCCTCCAGGTGGAGGGGAAGTATCACTCAAGAGAAGTGATTGGTCGGATAACCCTAAATGAAACCTATTTGAGCTTACACACACACTCACAATAGAATGGTTGAGTCTAGTCATAGTGTTGGGAATTAGTAAGTCATCCTTTAGTGTGAAGTGTTTGAATTAGTAAGGGTCATGATTATTGTTGAATGCATGCTTGGATGATGTTTATATGTTTGGAACTTATGAGTTCTTCCTTATATTACAATGCTTGATTTATGAGTGGCTATATGGGTATACTGATATATGTATAAGTATGCATATATGTATATAAGTTATTTAATATGGTATTATTGTGAATATATCACTTAATCGCAATCGTTCAATTATCAAATGGATTATTGCTTTATTGCTTTGAATGATATGTATATATGTGTGTTTGGATATATATATACATATGCACACATGAGCATTAATGCTTATATATAGGAGTATATATATATATAATATTATTATTGTTATATGAATGTTAACTTGTTCCTATTCATTTATATATCGAATGTATATAAACTTGTTTGACATGGGATATATATATTAGTATATATATACATACATACACACACATATATAAATATAGTGTTAATGCTATTTATTGATATATATATATATTTACACATGTACCTATTAAATATCTATTTATACATAGTGAGGTCGATTTATATGCAAATGTATTGAGTAACAATTAAGGACGTTGGGAAGTAAACCTTAGTCGATGCTTATGAAATGAGTCTTTAATATTTAAACAATGAATTACTCAAGTTGAGAATACAAGTATATCTATGATACAAAGTGATAGAATATAAAGCCAACCTCATAAAGTATTAATGAATGCTTGAGAATAGGAAAAGTAAACAACAAGGCAAGAACTGGTCAAAGAACCATTTATGCACTAAAGCAACTCATCTTTCCTCTGTTTCTTAGCAAAGCTATGACTAAGTTGATGTAGTAAGGTGTTGCTTGTTAGCAATAGACTGTTTCAATGAGAATGATTGCACCAAAGTAATAGGAGGTTGGCTGCATACTTGGCGCCAAATTATGAAGTTCTATTTTATGTAGAAGTCCATGTTGGTTGCAATTCAATTGCCATCATTTTAACATGAGCACATTTGAATTAGTCTTTTTTTGCTGTCAAGTAGAAGGGTCTATCTGTAGCATATAGTGTTGAGTTTACACTTGGTTTGTTGCAACCTTTTAGCTAAGTGAAGTGAGTCGACTTGCATGGAGAGTGCTGTCAATCAACATGCCTTTTCTATAGGCTGCAAAGTCTCCATTTTCATGTATAAATAGAGAGGCTAGTTCTGTCATTTGAACGCATCATTATGTTGCATTCTTCTGCAAACTTATTTTTGCTACATTTTTTTCTGAGAGCTGAGAGTTATTGTGAGAGAGTTGTGAAATACTTGTGAGTACATATTGTTATCTTGAGAAAGGAGCCATAGTGAAGTATTGCTTTGAGAGAGCTAAGTGAGGGTAGAAGTTGTTGCTGGAAGGCTATACATCAAGTCAGTCAAATGGTTAAGTGTATTACAGGCATGAGGATCTAGTCTTCTCTTATTTGTCTTTATTTATGAAAGAATAAGATTTGAATGCTTTGTTTGAACTGCTTGACAATACATGCATTAGGAAATCATGGCATTTTATTTGGAAAGGAAATGAAGCTACTTTATGCTTTTCTATGAAAGTGTTTGTACATACTCCACAATAGGAGTGTTTGGTTTTCATTGGTATTACATACCAGAAATGACGAAATATGAATAAGGGAAGTGTCTTAATGCTCCTATATACCCTATATGAGAATAAGATACTGATGTTCTATACATAAATAGTTTAGACTACGTGTATAGTGTGAAATATGTCAATGTCATGAAGCGACTTGGTACTATTATCTGATTATGCTAGGAAACCTTGGGAATGATAGGGTTAGAATTACAAAAGGGAAGGTATGAAAGATATGATGTGACGTTATGCAAACCACATCAAATATCTTTATTTAAATAATCACTTGATCATTCTATACTCTTGAATGGAACCCTAGGTTTAGATTAACCTATTAGGCTTGAGAAGTATTATCTGATTAAAGATGAGATCTTGGGTAGAGTTTTACCTACTAGGTTGGGAATTATACTTGACTACTCATTGAAAGCTATGGGTTGGGAATAGCCTATTTGGTTGAGTTGTTCAATTGGTCTTGATTGGAACATATAAGGTTAGATTAACCTATATATTTAGACTAGTCATTGGTTGATGACTTTATCCTAATATTAGGATGTATCAAGGTTAAAACATACCTTTGTGATTAAGCCAAATCACTTGAGTTTATGGAATTCCATATGTTTGGAACGTAGGTGGGAAATACCTAGTAAGTTGGAGTTGCTACTTGACTAGCTACATTACACTCTTAATACGAAGTTATAGTATTGACAAGAGTAGACTCTTTGTTTAAACCCTTTTAATTAAGGAGAATACGTTCTTGAATGGAATCATCTATTGATATGATTATTCTTCGATTGAGGTCATTCATTAATGTGTTTATACTCTTGATGAGAAACACTTATTGAAGTGATATATTACTGAAGGGAGTCAATTATATATGAGTACTTAATCTATGATTATGATGAGGCTTATGTAGCCATACTCTAGATTATAAAGTTATAATTGGGACTAGATTGTCTTTTGAAGTGAATAACTTGTCTATGCAAAGTTAATTTGTAGACTAGAAAAGCTCCTATGTTATACCTAGGATAGGAATGTCCATTGAAGGGGTAACTCATGCTTAGGCTTAATTGGTAGAGATACCATTGTATTTTGGGAAAAAGGGGAGTAGGTTATTTCCAAGGTTAAAGATTGCCCATTGGAGGAAATTACCTAAGCATAGTATACAAATGGTCATAATCCAAACTGAGCTATAGAAGTGTATGTGAATAGGAAGACTGTCACTTGAAGTACTGGGTGAGAATACTTTGGCCAAAGTAGTGTAAGTTGTCATTGTTTACACTGTTAGTTCAATGTGTTCCATTTATGCATTCTAGCCCAGTATTTTCATACTCATAGGGAAGATGAACATATGAATAGGTTCTGGTTTTGTAGGACACAACACTAAGCTCAGATAGGCTATTGTTATGGGGCTAACCAACCAATCTCTTTGTCTAAGGCTAGGGCCATCTCACTTGTGAGGTAGATGTGCGGGAGATTGCATTTGAGTCCATGGTTGGCAGAAAAGAGCTTGAGTGATGCTTCTCCTCATCAGTTGGCGATCGAGGTTTACGGATGTTTATGCTAGCATTTGGGACAACTGGAGTGTATGCACCAGGGAGCAAGGACATCCAAAATGTATGCACCGTTACAGTGGCATCGGGACCAGTTTGTATATCTATTGCCAGATGAAGCTCAAAAGAGCTATGTATGTATCATGTACCCATTTATATGGAAGGATGTATTATTGAATGACAAACTTGAGTTCATTCAATATGACATCTAAGTTATGGAAAGATTGACATCTATGTTATGGAAAGATTTGTGAAATTACAATGGAATGCAATGGAAGTTTGGAAATAATGTTATTTCAAATGTGCATGTAATTTACATTATGGAAAGAAAACTTTTTATTGCTATGTTTTGGCATCATGGTTTATTCACTTGAGGTGAAAACTTGGGAAATTTTAATGAGCAAAACACCAAGGTTGTTACAATTTGTTTATTTTCTTGAGACTCCTGCACCACTTCTAAGAAATTCAACTTAATAATTTCCCAAAACTCCTAGAAGAACTCAATAGGGAAGCCATTAGGACTCAAAGCCTTGCCTTTTTTCATTTGAAAAACCACTGAATCTAATTCCCACAAAGAGATAGAGAGCATGAGGGAAACATTCATCTAATTAGAAACCATCATAGGAATACAGTCAAGAATACAAGTTTCTTCTTCCTTATCAGGGGGAGAATCTTTGGTAAAAAGGGACAAAAAGAACATAGAAGCCTCACCAAAAATTTCTCGCAGAGAAGACAAAAGAGCTCCCATAGGAGAACAAGAGAGGTAATCAGATTACCATTCCTTCTGGCTCTAACAAAGTTATGGAAGAAGGTAGTATTTTTATCTCCTTCCCGAAGCCACTTAACACGAGACTTTTTCTTCCAGAAAATCTCCTCCCATTTCCCATTCCTCCAACTCCTTAGCTGCAACAAATTCCTCCATACTCAAATTATTAGTGAGACCATGATCCCAAATTTGTTGAGTAATCAAGTCCAGATGAGCTTGAGCACCAATCTTATTGTGATGCAAGTTGCTGAAGCACAACCTATTCCACTTCTCAAGCCTGCACTTAACATACTGAAGTATTTTAGCAAAATAATACATAGTGTTACCATGAGCAGGCCTCCCTCTATGCCACCAATCAACCATCAAGTACTGGAGAGATTGATCTATCAATCACATGAGTTGGAACTTAAAAGAGGGATTCTTAGGAGCACTAACAAAGACAATAAAAAGTTTAATTGGCCAGTGGTTCGAACCCTTCCAATCTAAGATCTCAAAAGAGGTAGTCCATCTATCCCCAATCCAATAACTCGAGAATAGGAATCTGTCAACCCTTTCTGAAATAGCCCCACCATTACACCTTTTATTGTTAAATTAAAAAAGATTCAATAAATTTATGTTATCCCTTAAGAGAAAAGCCGAAGGATCCAACCAGGCAATGCCACCTCTTTTTTCCCCCAAACAAGTGATCGCATTAAAGTCTCTTGCCAAAACACAAGGAAGAAGGGGAGTAATAGACTCACGAATAGTATTTTGTTTAGGAATGCTATTCATACCCCTCACATTCTATGAAATGACTATCATTTATGTGAATGAAAGAAGTGAGAATCAATAGCCTTCACCAACCCAGAATCCATGAGAGTTTCCCCAATAATTTTCACCTTCTCCCGGTCCTTCTTACAACCCATTCTAGATGGCTTCTCTGAAGGCCCCTTTTTGAGAGATTTTTGTTGTAGACCCAAAGCCGACAAAGAGCTACTTCTTTTCCCTGAATCCAAAATCTCCTTTACTTGAGATGAAACTGGCTCTACTGAGGCATCCACATCATTTATAATTAAAACTTCACTTGAATCAGGAACATTCAGCCCTAGGGAAGAAACAACGGGGGCTATTTGATCCTCTAAATCACCTACCCGAGGTGGAGATTGTGTTCCATGATCATTAACTTCTGTCAAAGCCACTCCAAGAGGCCTCACACCCGAAGTCAACTCATTTGGGAAACCCTCCTCCTGAACTAAGTCCTCCAAAGCATCAAATTGATTAAAGACTCCATTCAATTGTCTATCCTTGAGGGTCCTCTTTAGACCTCTACCTATTTTGAGGCTTAACAAGAATAAAACCTTCCTTGTCTGCATCCCTTCAACAATTAGAGCCTTAACTTTATCATTCCTAGGATTAGATCCAGAATTAACCTTATTTGCAACAAACATCTTATTGAATTGGGGGCACTTCCTTTGCAGATGCCCATACTCATGACAGATTCAACATCTAAAAGGAAGGGTTTCATAGTGCACCTGCTAGATCCAAGAAGAGGACCCAAGATAAATATCCACAAATTCTCGCAAAGGGTTATTTAAATCAATTTCCACACAAATATGAGCATATGAAATTACCTTATTGTCCTGAGTTTTTCGGGCAACGCCAACTAGTTTTCCAAGTAAAAGGGCTATCATATGTAAAATGTCCTTCCTCTAAAATTCCAGTGGAAGCCTTGGAAGAAAGACCTAGATGAGAATCTAAGAAGCGAGTTCCTTAGCAGAATTGAAACCCAAATGCCAGGGTTTCATGAAGAGGCCCACCTGATTAAAGAAGTATGGGCCACCTTCGAAAGCCCTATTCTTTTTTTCCATGCATGTGAACACAACCATAAAATAATTATTTGCAGCCAACATTAATTCCATATCACTTTTTGAGTTCCAACTCATTTGAGTCCAAGATTCAAGAGTTGGTAGAGAAGATGAAGACCCATTGACTTGCAGATCAATGCATGCTTGCTCAAGTACTCAACATCCTTCAAAACATAATTTGACTAAATCATTAACACCGACTGATCTTGAATTCTTTCTAGACACCCATTAGTTTTCTTGATCCTATGCACACCTCCACCGGAAGAAGAGCTCACACCCACTGACGATTTACCCAGATGCTCCACAAACTTTGCATGTAGAGAGGAAGATGAAATATCCATATCCAAATCTTAGAAAACCACCACAAGAGGGGAATCACCCTGTTTCTCCATTGCAAAACCAAACAAAGACAAGGAAAATAAAAAAAGCTGAGAAGGGTTCCAAACCACACCAATACCGTTCCCCAAAGTAAGCAGCACCAAAGAGGCAAAGAACGATCTCCAAAGAAAGAAAAGAGACCACTGCCACAACCAAATAGAAGAACAAACAAAGAAAAATCCACAATAAAAAGCATAGATAGTGGCCTCCATGCACAAGAAAAACCCCTCACCACACTTATCTTGCTATCCTCAGGCACAAGACAACAAAAAATGACTCCCCACATGCCTAAAAACAACTCAGAAAAGTAGGAACAAGCATGGCTATTTCCTCTAGCCCGTGCAGGAACAAAACTTTGACACCATCAATTTTTCCAATTTTCTTGTTACCACTAGAGCATGAATCAACACATCTCTATCACCATTTCCCAAATTTCCAACATATGAAAATAATATATATATATTTTCTATAAGAGAGATTGTATTGATCTAAGAACATTTACAAGCGTCTACCCAACAGGAATTTGACCAAATGCAAAAAAATGACCCCAAATTTCTATTGTCCCCTAGCCAAGCCTTACCATTTGACAAAACCACTAACCAGAAACATGTAGCCCTAGCCTGCCACCACCATTGATTTCAAAAATATCTACATAATTTTACAAAAAATGGCTCTATGCTGAGCTTGCAATCCCCAGAAAACCATACAAAATCCTTACAAAAGATTAACATAGTGCTATTTTAACCAAACCTAGACCAGATGACCTTACAGGAGGAAACAAGGAACACCCATCACTTACAGAAAGCCATTGGATTTTGCAAAAGCATTGAATTCTTGGACCCATTTGAAATTGCTAACTGCCTCCATCCGAAACACCTTCTTTAGAAAATTCACCACAACCGCTACAATCATCCTATGCTTTACTAATGCTAGCCCCTTTAAATCCAGAAGGAATGGATTGTTGGAAATAGGATTCCATTTAATTACAATCCTAAACATGATTTCATGTATCTCCTAAGTCCTTGGAAATTGTTCCCCAAAACTAGGATTAGAAAGAGATTAAATTCGAAAGAAATGAACATGTAAATTGATATTTGTAATTAATTCTAAATGATAGGAACATGTGGGGATGCCCAAGAAGAGCTCCTACAAAATAAGAGCACATGGGGTGCCCACATGGAAGGTGGAACCCACCTTGAGTTCAGTTAACTGTTTGGAGAAAAGATAACACTTTAGTAATGCATGTAAAGATCCTAGAAGTTAGGGATTGATGTTTACATGCATGGAGTTCAGTTCAGTTATCTATAGTTGCATGTAGTTAGTTTCAGTTGAGTGCTAGTTGACTTCAGTTGACTTGGAATGCATGACTAATGACTTGAGTTGCATGACAAATAATAGGTGATACATTCAGTTAAGTGGGGATGATCAATCATGCATCATGTTTGCATGAATTGATGGAGAGATATGTTTCTGTTAAAAACGATTGACTTGGACCCACCTTGGGCACCTAAGTTGGCATCTTGGAGTTAACACCTTTTGCATGAGAAGATATTTACAAGGCTGAGTCAAGTGGGCCCATTCTTGGGCACCAACTTTGAGGAGAAGCTTACAAGATATCTTCGTAATCAACGTTGAGTTAATTCTTCAGTTTGGGATGCCCAAATTGATGAAGGATTTGGTTTGATATTGTTTTTCATGGAAGAAATCTACTTGCACAAGAATGGCATAGATATTTGTGAGGACCTTTATCCTCGTAATTTTCAACTCTTTGGAGTTTACAATGTTCATAATTGTCTATTTATTGCATCAAGTTGAAGATAGTTCTATCATATTTTATTGCAGGTTGTGAAGAAGAATTGTTGAAGGCAAAAGAAGCATCTCAAGCAAGGATTGATAAAGAATTATTATAATCTTATTCTAAGGTTAAATAATACAAGAACTATTGATTCTGGTGGTGGATTTTTTCTAGAAAGGGTTTCTCCACGGTATATGATGTGTCACTTCTATCTTCTGGTCTTATTCTTCTACAATCTTTTGTCTATTTCTATAAATGGTAAAATGAATCTAGATAGATAATCATCAACAAATAAATTGTAAGAAAGAACACTTAATTAGATCTACAATATCATAGTTTTACAAAGTATTAAGCTACATAATTACCTCCATTTTCAACATGGATAAAATTTAATGACCTCACCCTAAAATTTTAGTAGGTCCAAATCTCATGGACGTGGGATGCCTTTTCCAGACAACACAACCTTGAGGATCTCCTCCAGTCCACCTAGCAATTCTTTCTTGAAGAGCTTGCAGACCAGTGTCCTCGCCTTTACCTTGGACGTGCGGTTATCCAGAACAAATTCCAAAAACCTTGAAGCAATTTGCGTGTTTGTCCTGAAATTCTCTTTATACTCCAAATGCCCTTTACCAAGCACCATCTTCACGGTCACCACAGTCAGAGGGTTGATATTTAGCTAGATGCACTTGAGGCGCTGATCTATGACCTCATGGAAGACATTTTACCAATCCTTGCAATTTAGGGATATTAGAGTGTCTGCTCCAAAACACACCAACATATCCATAGACATTTCCACAATGAATTTGGAACGCTCCACCATCGTTGCCTCCACTACAAAGTGTTTCACCAATGAGAGAAGACGAAAACTAAATGAATTTATTTAGCCTTGCCAACTTCACAAATAGAAAGATAAAGCACCACCTTCTTTATTATGTTGTACATAATATGTGTGCCAATCTAAAAATCCGCCAGAACACCTGATACTACTGTCATTCGGATGAATGAGTTTATGGAGAAATGATGCGAATCAATCATGACAAGACCACTGAAGCCCACACAAATTCATCATGGGTACCTACACATTTAGTTTCATAATGACGTTCGATTCATTGTGGTACGATCCAACGTAATTCGGGAAAGCTTAGCCTCTCTGCCAATGTGGCCGCCACTTCACTTGCCACCACACCCTCACTCACACCAAGATGAACTCTCCACATTGTGTGGAGATTCGCCCACCCAACCTCCCACACATATGAAAATAATTTGAATACAATTATAATATTATAATTTTATGGAATTAGAAAATATGAATATGGGATTAAAATGATCTGAAAATAAACTTTTTCAATATAATTACAAGTTTTACTTTAGTTTTAAGTATGGTCAACTTTTTTTTCCCACCAACTTATAAATAGGATTAATTTTTTTTTTTCTAAAATAAAAATTCTATATATAATTACAATTTTTAATTTAGTGTTGAGTATGGTTAACTAAATTTTTTTCCCATCAATTTTTAACTTTTTAGGTTAATTTGATATTTTTTAATTTTAATTTTTTAGAAATAATATGAACTATCTACATATAGTTTTTATACTTCTTATATAAAAAAATTCACTTCCACTATTTTTTTTTCTCAGATCAATTATAAATCCATAAGATCATTTATTGGAAAAAGGTTCATAATTTAATCATTAAGATTTTTTTTGTTAAAAGATTTTTATGTCAAATTTATTTATTTTTTCAACTTAATCTATTTGATGTCTTTTAGACTAAGAACCAAAAATTGAAACAAATTAGTTAATCCCCCTCTATAATACTATAACCTTATTATTTTCTAGTACTTTTTTCATCAAAAAGAAAATATAAATTTTTAATTGTTAAAAGACACTTGATGTAATTTCCACATCAAACCTTACTATTAAAAACTTAAAAATTGATATACGAGACTTGAAAATAATATATAACTAAAAAGCTTGCTAGTTAATTAGGAAGATTGTGTTATTTTTTGAAGAATATAAATGATATTGAATTTGAAATGTTATATATCTGCTTTAGGGTTGACTTTGATTGAGTTATATATTTTCTTTTAACTTTGGTGCTCAATCAAGTTTTAATAAAAAATAAAAAATATTCTCTTAAAACAAATTAGGTTTTATATAAAATTGTTTAATTACATTAATGTATAGTTATATTATTATCTAAGTATATTATTATAAGGTTACAAATTATATATATTGTATTTTTTCTTGTAGATACATTTTGATTTGTTTGTTTCATATGTAATCACTTGTGTATGAGTGATATGTTTTATACAAAAGCTAATATTATTCAAAGCTTTGATTAAAATTGATTTCACACATCCCAAGGATTTAGATCTAAAAATCATCCGTTCTTTGACAGTTTAATATCAAGGGTGGTTGAGAACCACAACTGTAAATTTGACCCCAAACTTTCAAATTTAAATTTCAAGATCAATCCAACTCATATCACTTCCTACTAGTCAAATTACTTGTTGAATTGAGCATGAAATGTGCAATTTACACACTAGGGCGTTGTATAAAAGATAAACCTTATTTCCTTTTAGAATTCAATCTATCTATTTGATATTTAGGTATTTATTGGCACATTTGTTGCATAAAAATATCATCTACATGCAATTAGGACAAACTAGGCATATTTCATTGTTGCTTGGCATGTCTTCAATCCTTTTTTCTAAACTATTGAATTGGTTCAAGGGTTTGAAAATGAAGAATAACACTTGCACAATATACTCTTGATAGGCCAAAACTTAGGTAAAGAATATGAAAATTTTCAACTTGGTCTGAGTGTCAAGGGGTGATCCCACAATAGTGGTTTACAAATTTTGGCCAAACTGGACACTAAAATTATTATTTTTAACTAAATCTTCACATTCAGGCACCTATAGCAGCTAAACCGTGAAGAATTTGAAGATGATGCAAACTAGAGTCTTGTCACATTTTGTTTGTAGATTCTAAAAATATTTTTTTCAAAATTTTTGGAATCATATTGCACTTATTTTTGCATCTCCCACATAAACTAGTTTTTTTTTGAAAAACAACATTTTTAAAAGTGACGCACATCGTATAATGCATAACTTTTTTTCCATGAAGGATAAAATTCTAATTCTTTCAAATTTAGATTTGTAACTCTGATATCTAGTCCTTCCACTTGGTTAGATAGTTTTTTATTGAATATTTTTTCTTTGATCAAGTTTCAAAGTCAAACCAATTACAATTCAGCCATAGCGTGACCGTATAATGCGTAAATTTTTTTGTATATATCAAAATTCAATTTTTTTTTTGTTGGATCAAGGACTTCAATATCTAGTGCACTCATATTTTTCAATTTTTTTTTATAATCTTCTATTTTTCCACATGTGCAAAACAAAGACCTTCATTTTCGATGAAAAACCTATGTTTAATAAAACTACAAAAACAAATACATAATAAAACCAAAACATATAAAAATTATATTCGTTGGATAGCTCATTTCAAAGACTACTTGATTCTAGTTGGGTTTGTGAAGATTCCTCCATTTTCATCCTCAACCCGAGCTTCAGAGCGTAGAAATTTAGGTTTTTTTTTTAATGTTTTAGGGGGAGAATGAGGAATAAGGGGGGTTCGTCCAAACCCTGGTTCAAGCAAACCACCCTCAATATGCATTTCATTTTGTTATTTTTGGTGGGAAATGTGGGCCCAGTAATTAATGGGTTCGCTCGAACACTAGTTCGGGTGAACCCCTTTTGGGTTTGGTCAAACTTGTAGGTTCATTTGAACCCCTAAAACCAATTTTTTTGCTATGGGGTCATTTTTTCTCAAATTTCCTTCCTCCATCAAATTGTAAACCACTATTGTGGCTTCACCCCAAGTTGGGGATCATAAGCTTGTGAAAGGTATTGTGGAAGTCTACACAAGGGCTGAGAGTCATGAGATGAGTGACTATGAATGCAACCTATGAGAATAAACCTTCAACAAATCAAACTAATTCTGGCGACAGGAACTGTACAAAATTTACATCAAATTTTGAAACATAAAATTAACCACAAATCATCGAATTCATGAAATATAAAACACAAGAATCAATTTAAATTATTTATAAATATAAACACACATAAATTAAGATGGCTGAAATACCAGTTTGAATGTTGCAGAACATAACCAATAGCATAAAACATACATACACACAACGTACCTTGCAAAAATAAAATAAGTACATTCAATTGATTGTTGAAGAGTGGGCGCCCTTCCTCCCAGTCAACCGATTAAAGAAAGATTCATAGAATTTCTAAAGTTAACTCAAATGATAGTATTCAAAAAATAATATCCATTCTTCATACATGTTCCTCCTGCGTGATAGCTTTATAGGTTTTTAATACAAATAGAATACATGCTCAAAATTTAAAGTCTTATTGTCAGTTTTAGAAAAGAATGAAATAGAGCCACTCTTTCAAAACTGATTCCATACTAAGTAGAAAAAATGACAAAATTAGAAGTTTGTGGGGACAATCTTCACAAGGAATATTAACATTAGAAAATCAGGACCATCTCTGCTCACAGCTTCAGGAGATAATACGTGGAGAGTGAATCTATGATATTAAACCAATTTTATAACAATATGTTAACCATGACTTGATGACAAAATAACCACGATGAGCTATGAAAATGATCCCCACAGTTATAACAGATCCAATAATATGGATAGAAAATGCCGAGGCATCTTAGTTGGCAATTGAGTTGGCACGTTTGTTGTAGTAGCTACGGTGGCTTGCATATGGAGGCATGTACAAGTGATGTGTTGGTGAGATGGTCACATTAATTTGTATTTGTAGTAGCTATTTTGCAGAAACATTGGAGTATTAACTTAGCATAATATATAGACCCTGTTGTAGCAACAAAAACCCAGAATAATTTGATAAATAATTTATTGTCCAATGCTCACAATATAATAATTAATTTTTATTATTTTATCTCAAATCTATATTAAATACCTCTTATGTATTTTAATCATATGCAACATAAATGGTATAATATGATAGGAAAATGGAAAACGAGAATGAATATAAAGATGTATAAAATAGGTTGAAACATGGTATAAAATAGAACATAATTGGCTCTCATCAACTCCCATAATATTTATAAAGGCCATCATTTGGATAGTAGAAGTGCATGTAATTGCAAGTTACAAGAACATAAGTCATTTCCACAAATCTTGCATTGAAGCCACAAGGATCAATTCTACAATTGTAGGATTGAATCAAAGCATACAATAGGGTAGTTTGTAGTCATTCAAATTTGTATAGTTCAAATCTAAATGTAGATCCCCAAATTAATTTCTATAAACATACTTTACAAAGTACTTCATTGATGCTTCTAAACCTAAATCCCTATTCCTTTATTATTTCAAAAATTGTGGCTTGTGTTTTTATTGACTCAACTCATATATATATGTACTTGTTTATTATTACACATTTGCTATAATTTTCCCTAATATTTATGTAGGCTAGTTTTCCTTACAATTTATAATAGTGAAGTTAACATTCCCATGTTAATTCCTACTTAGTTTTGGGCCCATTTTGGGGGATTGTTTTAATATGATTATGTAGTGACATGTTGCACACTTTGGTGTTCAATTTGGCTCCTTACCTAATCCTTATCCATCCTTATTTACTCTTGTCCACACACACTTCTATACATTCGACCTTATCAATTAGTATGGGGGCTCAACCTCATCAACTCACTCTAATAACCAGGGTGGTGCATCTTCTTTTGGAAACAATAAAAGAAATAGACCTTTTAATTAGCAGAAAAGCATAATTAGTGTATCAAAATATTATAAGGTCTCAACCATAGCACCTTAGAAGCACAAATTGTTAAAAAAATGGTCCAACTCTTTATACAATATTATACAAAAAGATATTAAAAGATAAGCTAATTACACTTCTTGAAATTAATCAACTTCCAATTGATCAAACTTATCCAACTTGGCATGATTCAAAAACTTTTTTTATCACTTTCATCATGTTATTGGATATGATACTAAGAGGTGTATGTGTCTTCACCATTTGGTGTAGGACCACATCAATGCAAGTAATATTCAGATGTGTGATAAAAAAGAAAGTACTAACAAAATGGTTACCAAGTTGAATCAACAAATTCAAATCTATACAAAACCATTCTCATCACATTCTACCAACTTCATAACAAATGATACTTAAACTTCTACTTCTCTTAAACATACTTCAAAAACATTTGTAAACATGATTGGTGTTAGTACACGGTCAACTCAGGTGTGTGGCTTCCATATGCCTATGATATATTTCTCTTCTAATGATCTACCCTATGATATATATAATGGACCTCTTTACATACTTGCTCATTTCAATGAGAGAACCTTTAATGGCGTTCTTGTTGATCTTACCAGTAGGGTCAATGTTATAACAAAATAAATACTCTTTATCAATGAATTTCATAGACACATATGATAGCACTCCAGTGATAATTCATAAACACTATGGTCTTTCTCTACCTATAATGGGTTCTATTACTTTGTCAGTCTAGGTTGGACCCAAGTTAATGGAGACCGCATTTGTTGTTATCCTTGGATCCAAATTATTCAGAGTGAAGCTAGGAATTCCATGGATAAATTGCATGAGTGTAGTTGCTTTAGTGGTACACAAGTGTCTAAAGTTTCCTCATGATGGTACAACACATACTATCTAGGATAATGAATACAAAGCACATGTATCTCATGTCATATTTTCTCTTGATTATTTATGGAACACTCCTTTACGACCTTTGTAAATTCATGGAAATTTATTATTCAAAGCATATTCTAAGTTCAAAGTAGGTTGTTCAACATCTTCTTCATCCACAATTCCTTCTTCTTCTTAGGTTATCGCTTCCCTTTTGGTTTCCCAACCACAACACCACCCATCTATCTTGATGCCAACCCCTCCAATGGATAAGGATAAATATGCTCCATTGGGTAAACCTCCCATTCCCCCTAATGTTTCCCAACCTTCGGTGGTGCCTCTTGTTCCCCCAAATGTCAAAAATGGAAACCAAGGAAAGGAACCTATGTTGGGAAAATATTCTCCTAAGATATTCTTTCCTCTTATGGTTCCTATTGTTCCTTAACCTATTCCTCTAGTAGAAAAAGGATATTAATCCAATGTAAATAAATCTTCTCACACACCGCTCATGCCTCATCCTCTAGTGGCTCCTTCTGTTCCTATGAATGTCCTGCAATAGAAAGAGGAAAGGCACCAATGATGCAAGATATGTAGTATGCATCTCAGATCTCTCACCCTCTACCTATCAAGATTATTCTTCCTCCTATTTTAGAAGTGAAGAAAACCTCACAATAAGAACATAGTGATCCTCTTACTGTAGTTCATGGACCCCATCATCAACGTAACAAACTTGTGCAAGAGCATAAGTATCGTTGATGTGTGTTGGATCATGAGCACGTTGATATGCAAATGGAAAATTTTGAATATCCTTTTCTAAAGAAACTACCTTCATTTTGGTAATGCATTCTTCCCCTTCATCTCCACCATTAGTTGTTTCTTCTGCACCAACTCTTGTTCCTTATCGAGACCTCAAAGAACCTCACCCAAAGAGGGTGCAAGTGGTCTTGGCTCATTTGATGCAACCTCCTCTCATCCCACATATTTCTAATATCCCACCATTTATTGAACCAATATATATGACAAAATATATGTAATATTGATTTGAATTCGAGTGAATTCATTTTACAATATCCGGTGTCAAGAAAAACCAATGATATTGTTATTGCTGGACAATTACAAAACTCGTAAAAAGGAGTTGTATGCATTCAAAGTCACCATTTTATTTGAAAAATAAAAACTATACAAATTGAGGAATGTCAATAGTTATCATAGCCTCAAGAATTTGAAATGAACATTTGGTTGTGAGAAATTAATAAATAAAAAAAAATATTCAAAAAAAAAGTGAATTTGGGTACCCCAACTTGGCAGGGTCCTAACTTTCAGCTTGTTGATTGGATTGAAAACTTCTCTACCTTGTTGGTGAAGTCTCGAAGAGATCTGATTTAAATCCCTTAAATCTAATGCTTACACTTGTAGATGCCTAAATTTGACCACTCCCATATGGTCAAATTTACCCTTGCATTCCTCTGTCCTACATCCCTAAGCCATATTAATTAAATAGTTTATTATTTGGTTAATATTTTATCTCAGCCTAGTTTCCTCCTAAGGTATTTAATTAATCAATCAAATACCTTACCTTATTCTTATCTAAATTAAATAAAGGGTTGATTTATTTAATTTATTCATTTTATCTAAATGAATTAAATCAAAAATTAATTCATCTTCTTCTCTCTCCTCATGTCAACATCCTCCATAATCCCTTCTAATCTAGATTAATCAAATTAATCTGTGATTAGGATGTGCACATCCCTAATCATAATTAGGATCACATCCTCCATAATTTTCCACTTGCCTCTACTCCTTCATTAGCCTGTCTAATCACACATTTGCACAACCTTAATCATGGATTATTCCCTAACCTCACCTAATGCCATTTATGACATGTACCCTTAGTCAACCTTCATAAATAATTTCACCTTTTGGAGAAGTCACCCCCTTTCCCATGTGAATTTAAAATTCACATTTATTCCCCTCATGCATTTTAAGGAATTTTTAATTCCTTCTCTCATCCCCATGAAGATTTGTGAGGAATTTTTTATTCCTCACTTGTCCTCTCAAGGTACATGTGGACAAAGACCTCCTTTATGGGGAGATCTTTTCCACTCCTAAGGTACTTCATAGTACCTCCACATCATCTCCACTTCATCCCATTTTTTCCACCCCATCTGACACATGTTAGCATGAGATGAATTGTAAGTTCTTAACTCATCCTAGCCATTGATCTCCTCCACCTTGGATGCATCTTAGCCCTCCATTGGTTTAGAGGAAATTCCCCTAAAAGTAGTGGAATTTCCCTCATTTTTACCATCACTCTAGCAATCACCAAGCAAGCATTCAACCAAGCCAACACTTAGAAAATTTTCATGCACTCACACTCATCCAAGCATACCTCCATTATTGCAGCACTTTAGAGCCACCATTTCAATCTCCATCATCTTAGCTTCATTTTTCACTAGGATTTAATCCATTTTTCTAATCAAGGAGCACACAAATTGACTACAAAATGGGCCAACCAACTCAACAATTCAAACAAGGTAAAAAGCATTATTTTCTTGTATTTTGTTTGAATTTAACTTAGGCCAATCTTGAGGTGATTTTTAGTGTTTTCCTTGCTTGCATTCTTAGAATAGGAATTTCACTTGCACACATTTTTGGCATGCCCAGTGGGACCCACGTCATGTGTCTACTTTTATGTTTCTTGTTGTTTGAAGTTTTGCAAGTTCAAATTTCACGCAGAGGGGAAAATCCACCCTCAACAGGAAAATTTGTCTGACGCAGGGGCGAACTTGCATTAAACATAGGTGAACTCATATACACTTTCCCTCAGAAAGGCGAACTTGCAAATCCTAATCCAGACCACAACTTTTAGAGGCGTATTCGCTCAGGTGACTCAAACGGGTGGATTTGTTGAAGGAAGTGGCGATTCTGATTTGATTGCAGAGGCGAATACATTCCCACCTCTCCACTCAATAGGTGATTATGATATCACCTATTTCCTAAAAGGGAAGACTTGTATCTAGGAGAAGGGAAAATTTGCTTCACGCAGAGGCGAACTTGAGGTAATCCAAAACACTGAATTTTTTAATTTTTTCTCTTGTTTGATTTTAGTTTTGGATACTAATAAATTGATTCATTTGTTTGTTCCTGTGAGATTATACTAATGTTTGTGCAACTAATTGTATGCCCAAGATCGGTGCTAAAAACTACTAACACGTGTGTTGCAGAACGAGCGGTCGAAGCCCTTAGTTAGCTCTATTTGTTGTCTATTTCATACTAGTTAGGCACATGTAAACTTAATTAAAGGGTCAATTAACTTGTTTGTTGTATTTGGGAGTGTGTTGTTGATGTATGCTCTCCCCTTACATCGTACGGTGATCCCGGGGGACCAAAAATTGTAACTCGTTCTAGTCTAGTTGAGTCTACCTAGGAATACTAGTGCGCATATGCTCTCCCCTTGCACCATGTGTGAGCCTAGGGAACTACATAAACATATAGTATTTCCTTCCCTATAGGAGACCTTCCTGGACTTCATCACCCAGGGGATGATCTCAACCGTGTGGTACTGGTGGGGCATATAAAGGGGGGAGAACTAAAGTTGTACCCCAATCCAGTTACATGTCTAGCGAAGAGTTGAAGCTAGGGTGATACCTAGATAAGACGTGCAAGGTTGGTCTAGGTTTATAGTACCTTGCTGGGGCTCTCAATCCATACTTGTGATGGGCTGGTGTTCATGATTGTGCCTCATGCACCCTCCTAGTGTTTCGAGGACTCATGAGAGAGCCTGTATTAGCCTTGATAGAGATGCATGTTTCAACCATGCCTTGGTGTAGTGCAGGGGATGCAGATTGTACCCCAAAGTTACTCACCATGTACTCCTTTAGGTTGAGATAGAAATTATCATGGTGAACTACGATAGTTCTCAAGGAGAGAGAGAAGGTGAGCCTGTGGCGTTTGTTGACAATCTTGTTCCATTAGATCTCTAGCTATCCGCCTTCATGAGAAAGGGTGGTCCAAAGAACCACCCCGATATCATAGAGTATTAACCTTGGGGTGTCCCCTCAAGGTGGTGGGCCTACATTGAGTTAGAAAACCTTTTACTACTAATTTTAGGCTTGTGCTGTCTAGAGTGTCTTCTCGCGATATACCAGTGCTTGTCGTCATTTCTAGTCAGTCCAACCCATTACTTCTTATTTTCCATGTTTTCAATCCTTTGCCATAGTTTTCCCCTGCCCTTAGTGGTGAGTTTTCTTCTCACAGAGGCAAACTTGCATTGTGGACAAGTGATCCTACCCTGGAAGGGGCAATTCTATGTCTTAGTCCAGTCAAGTCATCCTTTAGGAGAACTCTCTCTTGTCAGGGGCGAATTCACTTAAGGGTCTCTTAGATAGGCGACCTCGTGTCTGATCATTCTTTTAATAGGAGACCGATCATCCTCATAGGAGATTCTGTATTCATGTCTCACAGTCATCAATCCATACATCTTGTGGAATAGGTGAACCTTTTGTCCATAGGGGCAATCTCGTTTCAAGTTTGTACCACCCTTGTCCATACATCCCTTAGAATAGACTAACTTGTTGTTTGCTAGGGAAATCTCGTGTCCAATCTATATAACCTTCATCCATATGCGTTAACAAATAGGAGATCCTTTCATCTGCATAGGTGTTTCTGCATCCTATGCATTCATCTGAGGAAATAAGTGAAGTCGTTATCCAGATAGGCGATTTTGTGTCTGTTTATCCATACCAAATCCTAGATAGGCGAACTTGTTTCCTAGTTTGGTGATCCTGCTAATCCTTTCAGTACAGTCCAAGATAGAGGCAAACTTGTGAATAGGAGAGGCGATCTTGTGATACATAGAGGCGATCATGTGATCCTTTAGATAGGTGATCCCGTTACTTGGAAGGGTGAATCTGTTAAACACAGAGGTGTATCCATATCCCATATAAAAAAAACCAAGAGTAAATCCTTTGGACCACTGAAAGCCTATTTTTTCTCGATTCCATTCTTGTGATCGAAATTTTTTTATCACCATCCATCTACTCGTAATCATCATTTTAGTTTGTCTACATTTTTTAAAAGTCGTCAAATCCTTAATTAAATCACATAGATGCATCTTAGGACATCCTTAGACTGCATATCCATCATCGATTTATCGATATGAGTCCTTTAGGCATCATTTTGGGGATCTTTTATCCAATTGGGTTAGGAAACTAACCCTGATCATCATCCTTCACGCTTACTTAGGATTGTTATCCATCCTAAGTCAGTAATCCATTGCTGCCTAATCAATCTATTTCCATCTTGAGATAGATTTTGTGTCGTAATAATCATCCTCATTGTTTGATCCAATCGTTATCATCTTGTATCATCTAGTTGTACTCTTGAACTAGGTTCAGAGTCAACCCTATCGATCCTATCCAATCAATCATCCTATCTAATCAATCAACCAAATCCAATCATCAATCTATCATTATCCTAGAAATCCTCTAATCAATTGATCTATTATCTTAGCAATCCTTTTAGTCATCATCTAGGACACCACTTAACTGCATCTTAGGACTTAGTGTCATATTAATCTCCTGGTCCCTTACACTTTCATGCTCATTACCACTTGATCATAGGTAAGAAAACTCAAGGAACAACAATAATCTCAAGGTGGTCAGCCTCAGTATCCCCCGAATCCCCCCACTAATGGCGGTCTGTCACAATCTAACACTGAAGTTCACACACAATCTATCCAAGAAGAAAGCATGGTTAACCAACCTGAGCTCACCATCGATGAATATGTTAGCAACCCCACTAATGTGCAAATTATGGATCATCTTCTTAATGAGCGTGGTGTAAAAATATTAGCCTCGTTACTCATGAGGGGTATTAATTCACCACCAGGATTTGTTATGTCCCAGTATTTTAACATTACACCCCCTTAATCATAAGATCCAAAAAATTCTTAGGTTAATCCCAACTCATCGGTCCCACAAATCCCCCCAGTTTCACTACATGACACCGGGTACCAACCTAGATTTGGAAATGACATATTTTATCAGATTTCACCCCCTCCGATTTGGATTTCAATCATGGGTGTAGTGCCTGATCCCAACAATCCGCAAGGTCCTGGTCTTAATAGTCCTTAAGCCTTTACCACTCACCAAGATCCAAACAACCCTCAAGGGCCTGGTCCTGTTAACCCACAAGGTATGAACATTTCACAAGGTCCCATCCCCATACCATTTGCACCACTGCTTCCAAAACATCAATCAAACCAGTCACTAGGGAATATTGGGGGTAATCCCTTCACTGCTCCACCTCCTCACATACCTCCTGGCTCAACGCACACATCAAACTTTCCTACTCATCCATTCACATCCCAACATCCACCCCAAGGGAATTTTCCACTGTAGCAATTGCTATCACAACCACCTTATCAACAACCACCACAAAAAAATCTTGTCACAACCTCCTTATCAGACTCAAATCCCATCACAACCTCCTCATCTGACTCAAAAATCCCATTGCAACCTTCTCATCAGACTCAAATCTTGTCGTAGCCTCAACAACCACCCCATGCATCAACCTCAAGGTAATCCACAACAAACACCACCTCAAACACCCCATCAACAACCTCCACCTCAAACTCAAATACCATCCCAATCTCACCAACCACAACACCAATCTCAGGGTAATCCATCACAACCTCCTTGTTAATCATAAGTACCCCCTCAACAATAATTATCTTATCAACTACCACTTCAAAAATCTAAAATCCCATCACAACCACTACCTCAACAATCCCAAATCCCATTTCAACCTCCTCATCATTCACAAATCCCATCACAACCCCCATATCAAATTCAAATTCTATTGCAGTCGCAACGATCCTCTCAACAAATTCTAGGCAACCTGCTTCCCAATACCTATACCATTCTCAAAGCACTTATTATCAACAACCCCCTACATCCAATCCCAATATCAATTATTATTACTATAATCCACAACAATCCCAACAATTTCCATTATATGGTAATCCCCAACAATCACAACAAAACACCTACTATCAACAATCCCATCCACAACAACCTCCATATGCTTCCCAACAAAAAGCTACGTACACCTACCAATCCAATCCATTTTACTCCTAGAAACCACCATCATATCAACAGGGTGCCTCTTCATCATACTAACAATCCCCACCATCATACCAACAAACCTACGCCAATCCTCAATCTATGTATCTTGATCAATACCAACAAGTCCATTCATAGCCACCTCCACCATCATATGATTACTCCATTCCATCTCCACCACCATCACATCAACAATATTATCCCATACGATCAGTCCAATCCAGTAGGTACCAATTAATAAGGAGTGGGAAGATATAAAATCTTCCCTTAAAGACTTGCAAGTGGGGACATCCAAGAAGTTCTTCAGATTTGAGGAAATTTTTCCTTACCCATTTGATCCCTCCATCTCACTTGTCCCCTTCCCTAAGCATTTTGAACTGCCAAAATTTGATAAATACAAAGGAAGGAGTGACCCAAGAAATCACTTGCAAGATCTATACAGACATTTCCAAGAAGTCTTGCATAATGACAACTATCTCTTGTGGTTGTTCCCTAGCAGCCTTCCACTTCATCCCAACCAGCTCCTATGAGCTCACAATACAATATCCTTGATCATCTGGGTAATAATATTTCCCAAATATCCATTTTGAATTTTCTAAGATCTTCCCCAGTCCACCAAGAGATCCTTCCAAAAGCTCTATAGGATACACATGTGCCCAATGATATTGATCCTACTCAGTTCCAAGCCTTGGTAGGACATTTTTCATCCACATATCAGTTAGGATTCAACCAAAATGATATGTCACCAATCGATTCATCCCATAACTATTCCTTACACATTGAGGTCTTGGTCACCTGCCATAAGGTAAAACAGGTCTTGGTAGATAATGGCTTTGCCCTCAATCTATAAACATTAAAGTTCATAAAATAGGTAGGATATACTCATGTTGACTTGGATAACCAAACCATTACAATTAAGGCCTATGACAATGTAGAAAGGGACTTAGAGGGTATTATTTTTCTTCCTATACAGGTTGGTCTTGTGGTGCAATACACTACCTTCCACGTCCTTGATTTGGATTTTCCATACAACCTTCTCCTCGGCCGACCATGGATTCACACCATGCAAGCCGTTCCATCTACCTATCACTAGTGCTTGAAATTTCCATACAATGGGGTCAAAGTAACTATCCATACAAACCCTCAACCTTTTGAGTACTGTTGTGCTCTAGAAGCTTCTTTCCCCCACTCTTGATATTGCCCAAGAGTAGAAGTGGGGGCACCTCAGGCATTGCCATCCAAACCATCCTCCAATTCATCATCTAATGCATCATCCATTCCATCCGCTATATCTGAATCCACCATTACCAAGGTCTAGATCATTCATAAAGGCTGTGGAGAATATGAGATGCATATAACTCTTAATGTGGCAAATATACCTCCATCTCCTCGAACCTATGGCCAACCTTCTCAATTAGCATCGAAGGAAGAAATGAAGACCAAAACTATCAATTCTAAAAATGTGGGTTCCACCACCTTTCAGCCCCTAGGAACACTATAATATCAGACAGAGGAAGACATCAGTCAATGGATCTACAGAGAAGAACCTGAGCCAACACCTTCTCTCATTGAATATTTCCAAGAGGTTTACCCTCATGCTTTAAAGCTTGTAGAAAAATACAACTATCAAGGGGGAGGTCTTAGTGTAGAGGAACATGAAAGATTACAACCCATTGAGACACCAATTTGACCTAAACATTTGGGCTTAGGCTACATGACAGGAAGCAAAAGGGTAGCACCTCGAATAATTTCAACTCGGATAATGATTTCCTTGAAGACATACCTAAAGAAGAAGCAATCATACTCTCATACGATGATGTATATCTCCCTTCCATTTTTGATTCCACCTCATTCCTTTCCATCAACCTTTCACTCCATCACCCCGACCTTATTGATTGGGACCTATGAGGGTGTGCACCTATAGACATATTTCCTTCATAGGAAACCTATGTACATCTCATGGGATTGGGGGAAGATGAACACCCTAACCGCAAAAGCAAAAGGAAACAAAACAAAAAAGAGTCATTTAGTGAAAACCTCCCCGAGGCACTTCTTGACTCGTCAAAGGTAAAAATAAAGAGTGTATCTTCTAGTGAAAACCTCGATGAGGCGCTAGAGGATGGGGATGTTCATCTTCCCCTTGTTGGAGCTCATTTATCTGAATGGTCTTCAATTCTGATTGAGGAGACGCAAGATGTTAATTTGGACACAAAAGAAGAGCCCAAGATTACCTATGTGGCCAAGTCATTATCAGAGGCAGAGTATCCCATCATTGTCAATCTACTAAAGGAAGGGATCATTAACTCTGCATGGTATTATTCAGATATGCCAAGGTTGGATTCCGTATTGGTTGTGCACCATTTGGACATTCATCTAGATGCAAATCCAATCAAACAGAAGCTCAGAAAAATGCATCCTCAAGTGGCCTTACTTGTCAAGAAAGAACTGGAAAAATTGTTGGAGGCTGGATTCATCAGACCTATAGATTACTCTGATTTGATTTCTAACAATATACTTGTGGCTAAACCTAATGGGAACATTAGAATTTGTACATGCTTCCGGGACTTGAATAAAGTTTTCCCAAAAGATGATTTTCCGCTTCCTAACATTGACATGTTGGTAGATCTCATAATAGGATATGCTTTGTTATCCCTCATGGATGGATTTTCTAGCTATTATCAAATTAGAATTGCACTTGAAGACCAACATAAGACTGCATTCACTACCCCTTGGGGAACTTTTTGTTACAATGTCATGCCCTTTGGCCTTAAGAACACAGGGGTAACCTATCAATGTGCGATGACAGTCATCTTACACAACCTTATCCACATCATAATAGAAGATTATGTTGATGATATACTAGGGAAATACAAGACAAGAGATCATCCTAGGATCCTAAGGAAAATCTTTGAGTGATTAGAAAAATACAAGCTACACTTGAATCCAAAAAAGTGTGTTTTTGGTGTCACATCAGGTAAATTGTTAGGATTCATAGTATCTATAAGGGGCATTGAAGTGGATTCAACAAAAGTCAAGGCTATAATGGAAATCTCCCCACCAAAAAATCTATAACAGTTAAGAAGTTTGTAAGGAAAATTACAGTCTATCAAGCATTTCATCGCCCAACTTGTTGATAAATGCCAATAATTTACACATCTCTTGCATAAGGACATAACCTTCAAATGGGATCCTGAGTGTTAGCAAGGTTTCAAAAAAATCAAGGAATATTTAGCCAATCCACCAATTCTAATGCCTCCTATTCTAGGTAAGCCACTCTTGCTATATATCTCAGCCACATCAGTTGCATTATGGGCACTACTAGCACAACATGATGAGTTATCCAAAGAATGTGCCATCTACTATATCATCTGTACACTTGTGGGTTATGAGCTTAATTATTCACCCATGGATAAAGCTTTCTTAGTAGTTGTTTCCAGTTCACATAAGTTGTGTCACTATATGCTCAGTCATCCTATCAAGCTCATATCAAAAGTTGACCCACTAAAATATATGTTATCCAAAACATCTTTAATTGGCCGCATGGCCAAGTGCGTTATGCTACTTAGTGAGTTTGACATAGAATAGGTGGACAATAAATCAATCAAATGGAAAGTGATAGTAGATCAATTAACCGATGCTCCTTTGGTAGATGCATATCCATTAGTAGCCAAGTTTCCTGATGAAGGGGTCCTTACAGTTGCAAAATCGGATACATGGACACTATATTTTGATGGGTCATATACTCATAATGGAGCTGGTGTAGGTATTATTTTTGTCACTCCTCAAGGTAATTACATTCTGAAGTCATTCAGGTGAGCATTCCCATGCACAAACAACATTCCTAAATATGAAGCTCTAATCATCGACCTAAGAATCACAGTCCAATGGAATATCCCTCATCTCTGCATCTTTGGCGATTCTCAACTCATAGTCAAATAGGTCAATGATGAGTTTCAAACTAAGGATGGCAAGATTCTTCCTTATAAGCGCATGGTGGATGATTTCAAGAAATATTTCACCCATATCTAGTTTGAGAAAATTCCTAGAGTACAAAACACAATGCCATGGCTACAATTGGCTCCTTTATTGACATGCCTAAAGAATGAATAGATTGTGATTTCCTCATTGAGCAACTATTAATCCCAGCGTATGATATTCCTGACAATGAAATGGTGTGCGATATCATGGGTCCCCAATCACCTTGGTATCATGACATCTATGCCTATTTACATGGCAATATCCTACCGCCCGACCTTACTCGTATCCAATGCAAATCATTCATTCAATGCACTTCCCGATACACAATCATGGGAGATACACTTTATTGTAGGGGGTATGATGGCACTCTCCTTTAGTGTCTAAATGAATCAGAATCCGATGTTGCATTAAACAAAGTGCATAGTGGTGTTTGTGGGTTTCATTCTAATGGGATGGCCTTAGCAAAGAAAATTCTCAAAGCAGGATATTATTGGCCCACTATAGAACATGACACTTGTAAGTTTGTAAAGAAATGTGTACCGTGTCAACATGCAAATCTAATCCATGCTCCTGCACAGGATTTGTAGCCTATCATTGCACCGTAGCCTTTTTCACAATGGGGATTTGTCTTAATTGACAAGATTTACCCTCCCTCATCCGATTGTCACACCTTCATCATCACCACCACTAAATACTTTACTAAGTGGGTGGAAGAAATTCCACTTTCCCAAATCATTGGTATTTAGATTTCCAAATTCATCCTCTAGCATATCCTTTGCAAATATGGTATCCCCTCCACTATCATTACTGAAAACAACAAGCCCTTCAAAAACTAGTATATGAAACACCTTTGTGAAACATATCATATCCAACACCGTTTTTCAACCCCTTATTACCCTCAAGGTAATGGACAAGCTGAAGCAACCAACAAAAATCTTATCAAAATCCTCATAAAGGTTGTCAATAACACTGGTTGAGATTGGAACCTCCACCTTAATCCTGCCCTTTGGGCATATCGCACATCCATCCGCACCCCCACTGGAATTACCCCATATTCCCTTGTTTATGGTGCAGATGCTATCTTTCCGATTGAAGTTGAGATCTCATCACTTCATATCTCTCTAAAGAATTTAATCAATAATGACGAAGATGCTCGAGTCGCACGGTTAAGTCAACTTCAACTCCTTGATGAAAAATGCATCAAGGCCTATAATCATCTCCAAGCATATCAAGACCATCTTAGGAGAAGTTACAACAAGAAGGTTCGTGCTCACCAATTCAACATTGGTGATCTAGTCCTGAAAGAGAATCAACGTACCCAACAAGATTGAGAAAAGAAGGGAAAGTTCAAAGAAAATTGGTTGGGTCCATATGTTGTCATTTCCAAATATGGATCTGGGGCATATCAGCTTGCAACACATGAAGGGGTACCCTTGGAAGAACCCATCAATATCATGCATTTGAAATGGTTTTACACCTAGGTAAGTTGGGTTATCCTACCTCAAAAATACAGAAAAAGTAAAAAAACAACAAAAATACAAATAAATAAATAAATAAATAAATAAATTCAAAAATAGTAAAGAGAAATAACACGTCCTATGGTGAAAACCACCCTTGGTGGCGCCTTGGATAAGTACGATTGGTGAAAACCTGACAACATGTGCCATTCGTAGGGGGCTTAATCATTACCTATCTTGCATCCTATTTTCCTTATTCTTCCATCTGTCCTATCAACATATCCCATCCTCACATCCTATTGCATCCTACCCTCACATCCTATCATCCCACATCCTATCATACCCATCCTCCCATCAACATCCTATTACACATCACTTGGTATATTTTGATTGAGCATTGGATGATTCAGATTGGCTATCCTAAATCCTGAGCTTTTATCTTGAATCTGAGATTTTCATCACCTGTATATTGGTTTCATCTATTGGTATCGTGTCCTCATCTAGGGTCCTTCATCTAGTCAGTCATCACTAGGTCTCATATTGTCTTTCGTCCATTTTGTCGAACTATGATGCCTCTGTGTTTTCAAGTAGGCAAGGATAATCATTTGATTAACCCTTGAGGCATTTGTCCTTCTCTTTGTGTCAATTTTCATTATCCATCAATGTTTCCATTGTCCTCTTTTTTCTTTTATCCATGGCCAATTGGAAGTCTTTTATCAAACTACGAGGTCTTTGCACTTTCACATAGGCAAGGCCATCAATTGATGAGCCCCTGAGACCCTAGGTCTGTCCTTAGGGTGTGTCTAGGTTTTGTGTTGTGTCACCAACTATGCCCCTATCTAGCTGGTTCCTAACAAATAAAATTCATTAGTACCGTGAGGTTTAATCAGTTTTGAGTATCCTGTCATGTCAAACACCTAATCTATCCTCCATCCTTGGTCCTGTATAGGAGAAAATTTACACCCTTTATGCAAATTCCCCTTTCATGCACCCTCACCTTAGAAAATCAAATCTGAAAGAAAAATTCCACATCACCCAAATTCCTTCCATACATTTGGCATCTATCCCTTGTGTCAGTGAGAGAATATTTATCGGGGACACACGTGCGACACATGAACGTCCACGCTGCGCACTACTACCCCTAATGGATTCATGCATCTGATGTTGGTAGAGGTGTTACACACCTGATTGGGGTCAATTTGTAACATCCCTCTTTGACCAAACAATCTCGAAAATAGAAAATTATTCTTCATCCTCCTTCAAATTCATTTATTATTCACTCAATCTATCCCTTTTTCACATCTCCTAGCAATTCAATCTCACTCTCTAGCATTCACTTCACTCTCAAGCAACATTTCAACACTCCATTGCAACAACACTCCATCAAATCCACATTGCAAATGTGAAGAAATCTATAGAAGCATGAGCTCGGAGTCTTGCGATACCTCCCTTCATCACAGTTGCAGTTATGGTGACTTTGCCAAGTCCATATCTCCTCCATTGGAAAGTGAGCTTTTGGGTGGAGGTGATAACATTTCACTCCTCTCCTTTGTGATTTGGTTGAGTAGCTTTGTATTTTTTTGTAGTGTGTATCACTCTCTTTCTTTACTTTATCACATATTCTACTCCATTGCATTCTGGATGTCCATGGAGGTGGAAACACCAAAATGGGGGTTTGATTGAGGCAGGCCCCTATATAGCCCCAAAAATTTTCCCCTTCTTGCTTGTGTGTAGGTGAACGTACGTGTGGAGCTAGCTGGCGAACATGTGCTTTTGTGAGATTATCTTCATCACCTTAGCTTTCATTTACTTGCTTTATCATCTTTGTCTCTATTTATCATAGTTTATCATTCTGTTTTTCCCATCAAAACCAACTAGCTAGTTTGCTAGTTAGTTTTGAGGTAGCTTGTATTGTGTTTACTTTTTTTTACTGTATGGACAATAGCATTCCTGAGAGATGCCAAAACACTGCGCTGTCATCCTAGAAATGCACTATTGTCCTCAAATAGAGCGTTGTCTAAGACACAGTATCGAATCCACAAAAAAATCACCTAGCGCAAACCTAAGTCGAGGATCTGTAGAGTGGTAGAAGCACATTATAGTGCTCATCATTCTTGATCCTTATCCCAAGGCATATTTTAGAGTGAGGTAAGTTAGATCAGCCCTCTGCTGTCGACTCTCCGTGACCTAGAGCCTTCATGTGGTTGGTCCCCCTCTTTTAAATTTTTGGTGAACCTGACATGAACCATTTTGGTTCTGTTTGGCAGTACTGAAGGGTCCTTTCCTTGTGTTCTAGGAGTATTCTAAGTGTGATTGTTGTGAGGTGTTTTTCCTTACATCCCAACCTATGACCCTTAATAAGCATAGTTGGAAGGTTCCATAGGTGATGCAGAATGAAGCCTTAACTGGGTCACTTCCCTATTTCAACCTTTTGGGGGGCTTTGTGACAGTATCGTTTAGTGTGCGTGATGGCCTCTTTTTTGCATCTACCTATCCCCTCTATGAAGCCTATGAGTAGTAGTACAGGTACAACCTTCACCTCATAGGACCTATTGATGGGCTTTAATAGAGAACCATATCCTCTTTATATCCCTACGCAAATCAATGGGAACACTGTAGTAGGTGTTCTTGTTGACTCGACATCTCACGTGAACATTATAATCGAGGAGATCATGTTAATTAGCTTCCTGCATAAAGATGGGTATGACGCACCTTTGAGCACCATCCGTACACATAATGGAATTTTCGTACCTCCCCTTGGTAGCATTGTTTTGTCAATGCTTGTCGGACCTAAATCCATAAACCTGCTATTTGGGATAATACCTGAATTTGAACTCTTCAGAGTGAAGCTGGGTATCCATTGGTTAGTAGCTATGAACACGGTTCCCTTGATTGTGCATAAATTTTTGAAATTTATCCATGAGGGTTCCGTGCATGTGATCCATGACATTGGTTATAGACCACTAGTTGCGCATGGTAGTTATTCTTTAGCTCACTTTTAGCCTTCACCCATTGGTCCTCTCCCACCTAGAAAGGACCTCTTGTACCAAACATATAAAAATTACAAGAAAGGGTTCTTAATTCCTAAAGTGAGGTACTCTCCATCACCTTATGCTATTTCACATAGGGCATGCCTAAAAGCTGACAGTGATGCCACCAAGGTCCATAGAAGAGAAGAAAATCCCTCTCAGGGTCCCTCTTCTTCCTCTTCCGCTATCTAGCTTGATGATTCCTCTCACCCCGCTGTGGTGCCATCAGATTTTATTCCATGTTTGTGAGAGAATCCTATGGTGCCCACTTGGAAAAATCCCAAGGATCCTACATTTGAGCTTCCTATTCTATCTACGGAGCCTAGGCCCATTCAATATGGTAAGAGAAAGGGTCCCTGTGGGGAATCCTCTATGTCTTGGCCTCCTCGGACTCCCATTGCTTCTGCTCCCAAAGCAGTAAACAAGAAGAGGCCCACTGCTGAGACACTAGAGCTGACTCCCTTTGTTGTTTATGAACCTTCTCCTCTTGCTCCCATTTAGGAGCCTATCCCTCTGCCACATATGGCTATAGTGGACACCCCTATGGCTGAGCATGATCCTTCTATCCCTTCATAGCTCCTGGCCTCTAGCTTGAAGAATAACAAAAACCACCTTGCATGTGAGCACAACCATTGGTGAAAGGCTCTGGTGGATGAGCAAGTTGCTTTGCAGAAGGAAGGGGAGATGACTGCCCCTGCTTCAGAGCCTCCTCTTGTGTCCTCCTCTCTCCTCCCCCCCGCTTCTGTTCAATCTAGTTCAGTCTCGCTTCTAGCTCCTATTGTGTGTGTGAATGTGCCTGACCCCAAAAAGGTGCAGGTGTCCATTGATCCTTCAGTCAAGCTTCCCTTGTTGATGTCCCTCCCGAACATCCCACCATTCCCAAAACCCGTGGACATGTCGAATACATCGGTGGTATCCACCGCAATTTTCTCCTCCTCCTCCATGCCTCTTTCCTTATTTGTGGGGAGTTCACATCCCCCTATGAAGAAGAAGGTAGAGGTTGGCCCTTCTAGCAATGGAGGGTGTAAGAGGAGCCCACCTTCTCCGAAGGGTGGTCTTACGCTAGCTTGTTTCGTCCTAGTAATGAAACAAGTCCCAGCTTCCCCTAGGTTTGTCACCGCTCCCAAGTCACTTAGTGAGCCAAGCGGTGAATCTCATGCATAGTCCTCTCCATTCATTGAGGTAAAACATGGCACTCCAACAAAGTTCATGTTCAACTCTCTAGATGAGGTCCTAACCTTGTCAACGATCTTCGTGAAATCGCTAACCATAGCTCCACAAGAGCCTAGCGGAGAAGACCTTGCAAGGCCTTCTTCCTTAGCCCTTGTTGTAGGAGGGTCTGAAAATCCTCCCCTTAATATTCCACCATTGCAGGTTCATCCTCCTTCCCCTTATAATGATCTAGATTGGGAAGCAAATGACCTCTTGGTTGATGAGTGTTAGGAGGAGGCCTCTTCTTTATCTTTAGATTAGATATGTGTGTTGTTAGGTGTTCCTATATGACCCTTGTCACCCTTGTTGGTGCATGGATTCAAGAGTGATTTTGTGTCATGAACCTTCTTCTATCTGTATCATCATTTTTCCATGTTTGTGTTTGATTTTTAGCAAATTTGGGATGATGCAAAGTGTTGGAGGTATTTAGGCTTCCTTTCCATGTTGACCTAATTTTTTATTTTTACTGTCTTCTGTGCATTCTTCTTGATTTGGTGGGGATTGATGATCTTTTTCTTTGCACCATGGTTACCTATTATTTATATAATCATGAGCAGATTTTACCTTGCGAAATTAGATCTGTGTCCTTTGATTGTGATTATTTCTCTTTCACTCTTTTCTTATCTTTCTCTCTTCTTTGGTTGAGTTTTCCCTTGTATGTGTGACAATTCCATTTCTATGATGCTCTAATTTTTAGAAACACATTCATTGCCAATGAATCTTTTCTCGAGCATATCTACAAACTTTTTTCAAGAATCGCATTCACAACTTGGACCCCTAATGGAGCATGTTTCCTTCATCATGGCTTTGAAAAGAAATAAATTTAAAACCTTCTTCCAAGGTGGGAGCAACCTTGACCTTCCCCTCACGAGGGGGCATTTTCTTCCATTCAAATTCCTTGATGAAGTGAAAATCTTTTGAAAGGATTCCTTGGTGATGAAGTGATTTGAGAAAAAAATGTCTTTTTTACACTTTCAAACAATGCATCCCTTGTGTGGACCCTTCTTCACATCAGGTTCCCAATGGACCCCTTTGAAAGCATTCCAACTTGTCAACGGTCTGCATGATTGTCCACTTATTTTCCTGCATGGCCACTTTGTTTTCAAACATGTTCTATTCGTGGATCAACATGTCGCTTTGTAGGTGCACTTGTGAAGCTACTGTCTGACTCTATGGAGTCCCCATCTTTGGGCTTCCTTCATGTGAGAGATCTTGGGGGATTCCTACTTGCGGGTCTACAGGCCTTCAAGGCACTTACTTCTTTGGGTTTCCTTCATGTGAGAGATCTTGGGGGATGCCTCCTTGTGGGTATGCAAGCCTGTGAGGCGCTTACTTCTTTGGGTTTCCTTCATGTGAGAGATCTTGGGGAATGCCTCCTTGTGGGTCTGTGGGCCTATAATGTGCTTACTTCATGGGGATTCCTTCATGTGAGAGATCTTGGGGGTTGCCTCCTTGTGGGTCTACAAGCTTGTAAGGCGCTTACTCCTCGGGGCTTTCTTCATGTGAGAGATCTTGGGGGTTTCCTCCTTATAGGTCTGCGAGCCTGTGAGAGGCTTTCATCCTACAAGACTTGTCCATTGATGGTACGAGGGCCTTTGATGTACTTTGTGCATATTCATAGTTCTGTGGGGCTTGGAGTCTTTTGTTCGAAACTCCTCAGGGAGAGTACTTGTGGAGTCCTTTGCCTGTCTTGTGCTTTCGATCCTGCCAGATCATGATCAACTTCCTTGATGGTTCAGGTATAAATCTATAACCCTACTAACTCTTCAATCTACTTTATCGAAGCACTCATCAGTACTCGTGCTTGCTAAAGTGGGGGAAAAATGTATAGGAGCGAATTTTCACCCTTTATGCAAATTCCCCTTTCATGCAACCTCACCTTAGAAAATCAAATCCGAAGGTGAAATTCCACATCACCCAACTTCCTTCCATCCATTTGGCATCTGTCCCTTGTTTCGGTGAGAGAATATTTGTCAGGGACGCACGAGCGATGTGTAGACGTCCGCGTGGTGTGCTGCCATCCCTGATAGATTCCCACGTCTGAAGTTGGTAGATTTGTTAAACACCGAATTGGGGTTGATTTGTAACATCCCTCTTCAACCAACCAACCCCAAAAAATGGAAAATTATTCTTCATCCTCCTTCAAATTCATTCATTCTTCACTCAATCCATCCCTTTTTCGCATCTCCTAGCAATTCAATCTCACTCTCTAGCAACATTGAACACTCCATTGTAGTAGCACTCCATCAACTCCACACTACAAGTGTGAAGCAAGCCATAGAATCATGGGATTGGAGTCTTGTGAGACCTCCCTTCATCACAGTTGTGGCTGTGGTGACATTTCCAAGTCCATATCTCCTCCATTGACAAGTGAGCTTTTGGGTGGAGGTGGTAACGTTTCACTCCTCTCCTTTTTGATTTGGTTGAGTAGCATTGTATTGTTTTGTAGTGTGTATCACTCTCTTTTCTTTCCTTTATCGCATATTCTACTCCGTTGCATTCTGGCTACCTGTGGAGGTGGAAACACCAAAACGAGGGTCTAACTAAGGTAGGCCCATATATAGCCCCAACAATTTTCCTCTTCTCGTTTGTGTGTAGGCGAACGTATGTGTGGAGCTAGTTCGAAAACATGCGCTTTTTTGAGATTATCTTCATCATCTTAGCTTTCATTTACTTGCTTTATCATCTTCCTCTCTATTTCTCATACTTTATCATTCTGTTTTCCCGTCAAAACCAACTAACTAGGCTGTTAGTTAGTTTTTAGGCAGTTTGTATTGTGTTTATTGTTTTCTGACTGTATGAACACTAGCATGCCCGAGAGATGCCAACACGCCACACTGTCATCCCAAAACTACATTGTCATCCTTAGACATAGAGTTTTCTGAGACACAGTACTGACTCCAAAACTAGCTCACCTAGCCCAAACCTAAGTTCAAGATTTGTAGAGTGGTAGAAGTACATTATAGTGTTCATCATTCTTGATCCTTATCCCAAGGCATCTTTTAGAGTGAGGTAAGTTAGGGAAGCCCTCTGCTCTCAACTCTCCATGACCTAGAGCCTTGAAATGGTTGGTCCCCCTCTCTTATAGGTCTTAACATGATGTATCCTTCCTTAAATCAGACCGCATCAATCCCATCCATCTACTAATCATATGGAAAAGGACATTTGAATTTTTTTGTGATATTTCAGTGCTCTTGCATTTTGTTTATCATTTGAGCTTCCTATTATACTTTGTCAAGGTCACCACGATGCATCATATCATGGCATTCTTTTCTTGGTAGAAATAGGGGCATATCTTTATTTTTGGTGTGATCTTGTCTTCTTGGTTGTTCCATGTAGTACCCACCAAGATCCATGTGGTCTTGTATTACGCCGGGGCATCCTTTGTGCTTGTGGTTATTCCAACATTAGGCCCGAACACAACCATTGCAACTTTGGGGTGTTGGGGTATCCTTCTTGTTTGTTGTGTTTGTTTTACGCATTTGAAACTAATCGGCCTTGGTTCTTCATACCTTGGCGTATTGTGTCCTATGCTATTACAAAAATCAGTGCTCCTAATATGGAAAAATGGCATTAGATTTTCATTTCATTTATCATCTCATTGCACTGCATTTATCCCCATCCATTCTTCCTCTAGCCTATGGTTAGTTATTTTTGGTTGCGCAAATGTTATCCCCCTGTCTATTCTTCCTATCAGGGTTCCTACGGTTTTGACAGGTACACTATCACACCCATCATTATTCAGCTCACTATGCCTGATCACTATCATCTAAGGTCATTTCATTTCATCTCTCCATTTCATTATTGCATTCTCATTATCATTTCATTGCATTACCATTTTCATTATCATCTTAAGTTGTTTAGATTAATATAGATTTCTTATTCTAAGCATCTTAAGCTCATTTCATTTCATTTCATTATATTATCTTTTTCATAATCATCTTATGTTGTTTAGATTAATATAGATTGGTTATTCTAAGCATCTTAAACTCATTTTATTTCATTTCATTGCATTATCATTTTCATTATCATCTTAAGTTGTTTAGATTAATATAGATCTGTTAGTCTAAGCATCTTAAGTTCATTTCATTTCATTTCAGTAAATTATCATCTTAAGTTTAAATTAATATGGATTTGTTATCCTAAACATCTTAAGTTCATTCTCATTATCATTCTAAGTTGTTTAGACTTGTTATTCTAAACATATTAGTTCATTTTTCTATATACACTACATTACATCACATTCATCACATCCATCCATAACATGATCACATATGCATACATCATATATTTCCGTCCATTTCATAATTTCCTATCACATCATACATACATAATTAATCATTACAATGCAACCATACATACCGTACTCAATCATCATATCATATCCCATATGTATACATCACATCACAATAACATTGTCACCTGCATCACACACCATTAGTGTCACGTTCATAGTAGACATCATAAAATCATACACCACATACAATCACATCCTCTATCAAAAAGCGTTAGGCATAATGCATCTCATTCATATCATCCACATAGACATAGGAATAAACCATCATAATTGCATGCATAAATCACAATCATAACAATACACATGAGCATAATAAATATCCACATCACATAATAATCACATAGTGTTGTCAATGTCTATCACATAACATATATATAGTGTCTATCACAAGTCCATCCAAGGTCCATAATAAAAAGATAGTAAAGTCCATCCAAAGTCTATAATAAAAGTTCATAAACATCTGTAAAATTCCATCAAATAAAAGTACGAGTGTAGGGAACTAATGAAATATAGATGAATACATCTAACACATCATGGTGTCCTGAATAAATAATCAATAAAGAAAGAATGAATGAATAAAGGGATCAATCTCTACAATATGTACATAAGAATATGTAGTCTTCCATACAAATCATCCACCCTACACCTGTCAAAAACTAGAATCATGTATCTCCCCTCTGCCTACCCGCAACTCACTGCATCTGATCTCTATGGGGAGTCTCCTCTTGAACCTTAACCGTGGGGGGTGTCTCTCAATAGTCACTATACCCGCAAGTGTGGGTGGAACTAGAAT
Source organism: Sequoia sempervirens (assembly GCA_007258455.2). NCBI lineage: Eukaryota > Viridiplantae > Streptophyta > Pinopsida > Cupressales > Cupressaceae > Sequoia > Sequoia sempervirens. Next base: position 439,622,317 of record VDFB02105785.1, on the reverse strand, counting down.
GTGAGGGTACTGCTAGCCTCTATAGGGCTACTCTGATGTAGGGAGATACCATCTATGAAGGATTTGGGATGACCTAATAGTATGCTAGCATGTATTATCCACCTCTCCTATTGCCTGTGACCTAGCCATCTCCCTCTCCAAGTGGTACATGTCGCTCTATTGAGTGATCCTCTACCTATCCTACTTTTAGGCCTTATGTACTAATCTCATCTCCTCTACCTATGACTCCATCTGCTCCATCCTCTTCGCGGCCCCATCCCTCTCACCCTGTAGAGTCTACACTTGGGCCTCAGCTGCCTCTACTCTCTTCAGTTTTTCCCCTACCTCTCCAACAAGCACCTCTGCACACTCTGCTCTCTCCCGAGCCTCCTCCCTTTCCCTTCGATCCTCCTCTAGTTTTCTTTGCAAATCATCTCTCTCATCCTCCATCTACAACATCCTCCCACCTGTCTCATCTGCTAGCCCCATGAACTCTCTATCCTTGTCCCGTTGTGCAACCTCTGCTGCATCCTGCAAGCATTATACCTCAACTTGCAGTCTCCCCATCACTATCTGTAGGTGATCCCTATTGGCTTCAGACTCCCTCAATCTATGCTCTACTATCTATAGTCTGGCTAGGGATCCTATCAATAGTATTTTTGGGTCCTTGGGTAGAGGCGCTTGATATGGCACCATGGCCAACAGGTCCACTATAGGGGCATCTACATCCATCGCCTTCTCCTCTCCCCCTACCTACCCCATCAATACATCCCCCTCTCCCCTTTGTCTGCCATCTCTCCTCCTCCTTCGTGGTCTTGATTTCTCTTGCTCATCCTCCTCACCAAATCCTACAACCGGTACAATCAAGTGCACTATAGTGATCCTCGTAGGCATATGTTGGGCCCACCATGTTGCATATCGCATTGTTGTTCCTGCGTCATCTGGTCCTCCCCTCCATAGCCATATAGTAATTGGGACTACCTCCCACATCTTCCTCGCATACTCTGTTGTCAACCTCTCTCCCCATATGGCCCTAGAACCCCTACAAATCCTTTGAAACATTTGCAACCCTAGAGGAATGTCTTATTGTAGCCCATACTAGTGAGTGACCCTATTTGGCCCGTGCAACTCTACAATGAATGGATCCCAGACTATCAAATAGCATCGTGACTAGAGATAGCCCCTCCATCACCGGTCATCCTCCCGTCATCCCTGAAAATGCTGCCCCATATAGGGTCTCTTGGTAATGTCCCCATCTACCAGTCCATCTATCCTCCGTCGCCACTCCTCCAAGCTCCCTATCTCCTAGTAGTGTAGCCTCCAACCTTACTCTAAACCCCACCAATAGGCCACTGGAAGCATCTCATTCTTGGCTCCAAAAATAAGAATACCTAGTTGTGCCACTCGAATATGCTCCTAGGTCCATACTTGAAGCAATGTGACATGTGTCACGCTGAGTGCCCACCTATAGAATACCACGTGCATATACCAATACAATTGGGCCAATACGCATGACCCCCACAAAAATACATCGTCTCTCCTCTCAACGATGTGTCGCACAATCTCAATCATCTTAAGGTTGAAAAATTGACCACTCATGTTAGGAAGGAGGATCCCGCTAATAAGTACGCAAAGATATAGAGGTAATGGTGCTTGCATTGTCCCCAAGCTCACATCGATATCCAACTACTTCCCTTGGATGGGAAGGTCTACATTTTTGAACACCGCTCGTAAGCTCCTCACCACTTAACAGGAAGGCACCACACTAATTAGGTGTCCTCAGATTGACAGTTTGAGAATCCTCCATACAACCTCCAAAGTCACTATTATATCCCCTATCAGGAGATGGAATGCCGACATCTCGAAGCTCCATCACTCCATCAAGGCTATCAGTAAAGGTTTGTGCGCCCGAATGTTGGGATATCCCAACATGTGGAGTAGTCTTTCTTGGTCCAGTGCCGCGTGGTCCTCCTAGGTCATTGCCTCAAGTGTCACCTCAAGCATGACTGAGTGCCCCTCTCACATCCTTAGAGTCTCAAATATCTACATACATTCCAACCATTCTATCAAGATTTCTAACACTTCATAGCTATCTTCTTTCTTTTTCATCCTTGCCTTGATTTGGTGAGGTTGCCTCTATGTAAGGCAGGTTTTCCTATTCCCCTTTCTAGCGCATTTGCTTGTCCAACTCGTGAATTTTCCTCTATGGTTTGTTTTCACGGGTTCTCCTATTCTACAAGCGCACTTGCCCCTTTCTTGTCTGAGCACAAATTCACCCTTCTTATCCTTAGAGGTGAACTCACGTTCGCCCCCTTCTCCCCCATTGGCAAGTGTGCACTTGCCCTTGTACCTTTTCGTGCAGAGTGGCGAATGTGGCGAATTCGCATTCGCCTTTCTTCCCAATGGATAGATTCACATCTACCTATTCATATTTTGGGTGGATTCGCATCCGCCTATTCCCCTTAAAGGAGGATTCGCATTTACCTTTTTCCCTTTTTTGGGGATCATGCAATCACCTATCCAACTTTTCCTCCTCCCTTGTGTTGTGCAGGTTCACCCTTTCCTGAGAGAGGCAATTTTGCAATTGCCCCTCTCTCCACGTATCCACCACTGCGGTCTACACACCTGCCCCTTCCCTCACCAATTTGTAGGATGGGTGGATTTGTTTAGCCAGATGGGAAAATCCTCCCTTCCGTGGTGAATCTGTTTCCCTAGCTACCCACCCAAAAAATTCAAACATGTGTTTAAAATCCAAAAAAAATCACAAAGCACAGATTTAAGTCCTACTTGGCGGGGTGCCACTTGCTCATAGTAGTACGCACGCACCTCCTCTCCTCGGTGGATCAACTCATCGTCACCCTCTATGTGGCTCATCTCGTCAACCATCGCTGTCGTACTCACTCTCTCTCATTCAATCGTGTGATGACAAGTGTGCAAATGAAAGTTAGGTGAATAGTGAATTTTCAAATTTACTATTTATAATTTTCATTTTTTACCCTATTTAGCATTTTAATTTTTGGGTAATTTTTACCCTTTAATTAACCTTTTTTAATTCATTTCCCCCTTTTCTTCCGAGGGTTGCCATTTGCATCCCGTGCACCTATTTTCCTCCGTTCAAAATCCATTCTTCATGATTTTTCGTGCTCTATCGCATGGTACCCTCCATTTCTCCATATCGAGAAGTTTCCCAAGGCCCCTTTTCTTCCCTATCTTCCCTCTTGAGCGGGCATACCCTACCATATTTCTACAATCTTCTTTCCTACTCATTTTCCTGCGATACTGGGGTATCACCTAATATTCTTTTCTTCTATCGAGTTGTCTGTGTTTTATTTTTCTTCGAAACTATTCTAACAGTATTTTAAAGAGGGAAAACATATAGACACCTGAATTTGACCACTCCCATATGGTCAAATTCACCCTTGCATTCCTCTATCCCACATACCTAAGCCGTATTAATTAAATAATTTATTATTTGGTTAATATTTCATCTCAGCCTAATGTCCTCCTAAGGTATTTAATTAATCAATCAAACACCTTACCTTATTCTTCTCTAAATTAAATAAAGGGTTAATTTGTTTAATTTAGTCACTTTATCAAAATGAATTAAATCAATTTTTAATTGATCTTCTTCTCTCTCCTCATGTCAACATCCTCCATAATCCCTCTAATCCAGATTAATCTAATTAATCTATGATTAGGATGTGCACATCCCTAATCATCATTAGGATCACATCCTCCATAATTTTCCACTTGCCTCTAATCCTTCATTAGCCTATCTAATCCCACATTTGCACAACCTTAATCATGGATTATTCCCTAACCTCACCTAATACCACTTATGGCATGTACCCTTAGTCAACCTTCATAAATAATTTCTCCTTTTGGAGAAGTCACCCCCTTTCCCATGTGAATTTAAAATTCACATTTATTCCCCTCATGTATTTTAAGGAATTTTTAATTCCTTCTCTCATCCCCATGACGATTTGTGAGGAATTTTTATTTCCTCACTTGTCCTCTCAAGGTACATGTGGAAAAAGACCTCCTTTATGGGGAGATCTTGTCCATTCCCAAGGTACTTCATAGTACCTCCACATCATCTCCACTTCATCCCCTTTTTTCCACCTCATTTGACACATTAGCATGAGATGGCTTATGAGTTCTCAACTCACCCTAGCCATTGATCTCCTCCACCTTGGATGCATATCATCCCTCCATTGGTTTAGAGGCACTTCCCCTAAAAGTAATGGAATTTCCCTCATTTTTATCATCACTCTATCAATCACCAAGCAAGCATTCAACCAAGCCAACAAAACAAATTTTCATGCACTCACACTCATCCAAGCATACCTCCATTGTTGTAGCACTTTAGAGCCACCATATTGCATCCAATATAATACCCACATCCACCATTGCAATCTCCATCATATTAGCTTCATTTTTCACTAGTTTTTGAGCCATTTTGCTAATCAAGGAGCACACAAATTGACTATCAAAAGGGCCAACCAACTCAAAAATTCAAAAAAGGTAAAAAAACATTATTTTCTTGTATTTTGTTTGAATTTAACTTAGGTCAATCTTGAGGTGATTGTTAGTGTTTTCCTTGTTTGCATTTCATTTTGTTTTGAATTCTTAGAATAGGAATTTCACTTGCACACAAAACTATTCTATTTAAAGGACCGACGATAGTCTCGACCCGAAATTCCACTCCAAGAACCTCTAAAAATATAATTTACTAAAATATAGAAAATATAAAAAAAATGATTTTCGATATTTTCCATCCTTTCTTGTGCCAAAATCTCAAGGGTGCTCTAGATCATTCCTCCCCCTTGTGAGGAAATGGGACCCATTGCATCAATGCTATGCAATAGATGAGGAAAACGTGTGGCAATTTTCTCCTTAGTAAATCACTTGCTTTGGTGAGGTAGTTGTCCTGCCTGAACTACCTGATATAGAGTAACCTATGTGTTCCTCAAAATTCTGTCATAAATATCAATAGTCTGATTAGTGACTAGTGAAATAGTAGTCTCAAGATTTAATTCACTAATCTGAATTTTCTCAGCCACATTCTCAGTATCCAACAGAGGTGGGAAATATGTATTTAATAGTTCAACATTGAAAACATGGTGAAGCCCAAGAAATGGTGGAATGTTGAGTTCAAAATAATTCTCACCAATTTGCTTTAAAATAGTATATGACCCATACTGAAGAGGATGGAGCTTATTATGTGGTCCTTGAAGTCTTTCCCTCTGAAGATCAAGCCATATCTTGTCACCAATTTGAAAGTGATGAGCTATACGATGCTTGTCCTGTCACTCCTTATACCTTTGATTGGTTTGTTGTAATATTTCATGAACTTGTTGTTGGATATTGCAGATTTTCTCAACAAACTTAGAAGCTTTTTCCATCTCCTTCTCTACATGTGTTAACAGTTTACTTGTCATGACTAGAAGTGCAACATCCAAAGGAGCCAATGGTTGGTACCCTAAGCATACCTCAAATGGATTGTGTGCTATAGAATTATTCACTGCACAATTATAACTATGTTACACATATGAAAGTCTCTCATCCCATGTTCGAGGATGTTGAGAGTGATATTGTAGACACTTAAAAATTTCCTAAATGATACTACACATTTGAATCTGATATATTAACATTCTTTCATCCTGAAATCCATATTCTTTTCACTTGTTTGATTAAATTAACCTAGTTATTAAATCAAATTCCTCATTTTCATCTATTGATCTAATTGGGTTAATTCACCCCCTCTCACACTAACATTTCATCCTGTTTAAATTGAATAAATCAAATTATTTAATTTAAACCCTAAGTCCTCTTATTTAATTAAATAACCCTAAACTATTTAATTAAATATCATATTTGCATCCCTTTTTCATTAAATAAATCAATAATTTAATGAATATCCTCACATTCTCCATCTTGAACATTCAAATTTAGTTTTAATTACTAAATTACTAATTTCCCTCCCATCCACTTGGATAGGTAATATTCCAAAGGAATATTCTCCTATTTGGCTCCAAAATTGGAATGATTTCTTTCAAACAAACTTTGTAACAAACTTTAAAAGTTATTACAAAGTGTGTTTGTTTGAATCATTCTTATCCCTTGATCTTTTCTTGATCCATGTGATCTTTGATTGTCATCCATTGATGAGAATCCTTGATCCATGTTTCACCCTCCTTTTCATCTTGACCATTGATTGACCAAATCGATTTGAGCCCTTGATATTTCATTCTCTTTCCTATAAATACGTCACTATTTGGAGAGAAATGGATCCATATTTTGATATCAAACTTATGCTGTTGAAACTCATATCCACTTGCATCCATATTTATTATATATTTAGCATCTTTAGTTTAAATTTTGATCATAGTAGCTTAAACATCCATTAATGGCTTCCATTTTGGCTTAGTTTGCATCATTATAGTCTAATTCGCATCAATGAATTTCATCTTTGAACTCCAACTCCATTTAGCATAGATTGCATCATTATCATCAAGCATTTAACATTTAGCATTTATCTTCATCATGTTAATATAGCTTTTGCATCCATATTTTGGTCATATTGCATCAATTTTCATTAGTTTCCATCAATTTTAATCAATAAAATCAATTGGAAAAGCTCATATTTTCCAAGGGATTGGGAAAGGGTCACCATTCCACATCAATGCGACACCACTCCCCCAATAGGATAAAATTCAAGGTCTTAAAATAGATGTTTTTCAAGCTTTCATGTTTTTATCATGTTAGTTTAATGGCTTCTTGTTTTGGTGATTTTGAATATCTTATTGGGATCATTGCTTAGGGGATTAAATAGGATTTAAATATGTATAGATCTAGTCTATTTATTTCACACTATGATTATGATCATAAATACATCCATAGAATGTGAATAATCATATGATTAACCACTTTAGTCTAACCATTTGTCTGCGGATGGAAAGTAGTAGACATGGTGAGCTTGGTATCCATCATTTCCCAAAGTGTAGACCAAAATTTACTAATAAATCTACCATCTCTATTAGAGATGATACTCTATGGAAATGCAAAGTGAACCCAGACATGAGAAAAGAACATCTTGGCAGTATCCTCTGCTGACACCTTTTTCTTGCAAGCTACTAGGATCGTCATCTTTGAAAACCTATTTACCACAACATACACATAGTCATGGCCATGTCTATTAGTAGGGAGGCTAGACATGAAGTCCACAGAGACTGATTGCCAAGGTCTTTTTGAGATAGGAAGATGCATATACAGTCCTGCCTTATTATTTGCAAGCTTTGCAATGACACCGACTACACAAGACTAAACATAAGAACTAACATCATGTTGCATCTTAGGCTAATAAAAGTACCTTTTTAGTACAACAAGAGTCTTTCCTACCCCAATGTGTCTAGAGATACAACTATAATGTTCTTCCCATATCATCTTTGATGGTTCCTTAATAGGAACACATATATGACCCATGTGACAAAGAATATTGTCTTGCAAATAAAATCTAGGGACTTGTTTACCTACTGTCATTTTTCTACATAAGTATCAAAAAAATGTGATTCCGTGCTATACAAGTTGGGCCAATTTGCGGTTTGATGTCCACAAGAATCCAACACCATAGTTAGTGCATCAATCGAAGGTCTACTCAAGTAATTTGAAACCTTATTACTACTACCCTTTTTGTGAGAAATATTGATATGAAATTTTTGTAAGTAGGTTGACCATCTTTGATGCCTATAATTTTGTAATTTACCTTGTGTTTGTAAAAATTGTAGAGGTTTGTGATATGTATGGATGATAGTCTCTTTCCCTAAAATGTAGTGCTTCCATTGCTTGCACGCCTGCATAATAGCATACATTCCCTTGTCATATGTAGGATATCTATAGACTATATCAAAGAATGTTTCACTATGATAAGACACCAATGGCCGTGTTGCATAAGTAATACCCCAAGAGCATACTTAGAGGCATCTGTCTCAATCTCAAATGGTTGTTGCAGGTTTAGAAGTGCTAATACTGGTGCTAAACATATCCTTTTATTGAGTTCCAAAATGCTTGTTGTTGTACTTTTGTCCAAACAAAATTTTATTTACCTCCTCCTCTAAGTACTCAGTTCATGGGTCAAGCCAAGTGAGAGAACTCAAGTATAGACCTTTGATAAAAATTGGCCAGCACCAAAAAGCTGCGGAGTTCTATAATGTTTTTAGGATAAGGCCAATCTTTGATCACTTGTATCTTTTTTGGATCAATATGAACACCTGCACTATCCATGATGTATCCTAAGTATTGAATCCTTTCCATACCAAATGAGAACTTTCACCTATTAGCATAGAGTTTATGTCGTTGCAAGGTTGAGAGTAGTTTTTCCACATGTTTTAAATGTTCCTCCCACGTCCTGCTAAAGAGGAGTATGTCATCTAGATGGGCCACAACAAAAGAATCAACGAAAGGCTTGATAATATCATTCATCATTCCACATAAAAGTGGAACGAGTGTGTAAGAGAGGGGGACCGCTGCATGCAAGACCCTAGGTCATGGAGGGTCAAGACGCGAGAGGCTGCCCTAACTTACCTCAACTAAGTGTATTGTTTAGGGTTATAAGGATGAGAATGATGAGGACTATGATGCCCCAAAATCACTCTACAATCGCAAGTTTCAATGTGAGGCTAGGAAAGTCAAATTTTAGGTCCAACTCTATGCCTCAAGGAGCTCTTTGCCCGAGGATGTCAGCACAGACTTTGGATGACAACGCGGTGCGCTGCCATCTCTAAAGCACTCTTTAGTCTATACAATCATACAACAACAAAGACAAGGTTGAACTCACCAAAATGACTAAAAACCTAGCTACTTAACTAAAAGGCCAAAATGACACTAGAAATTAAACAAAGTATTCTCTAATATTATAAAGTAAATAAGCAAGAGTGATGATTGTGTGTGTGAAATATTGGATCAATTTAAATGAAAATCAAACACATATCAATAAGACATTAAATCAGGAAAAACTAAAAAAGAAAACAAAATATGCAAACCGTTACTGTAGCTTTCTCGAAAGCGTCTTATCTCTCTCTAACTCCAACGTTTTTTTGCTTCCAATAGCTCTCAGATCAGCATATCAAGCTAAACAAAAGGACAGCATGAAGAACGAGATATAAATGAAATGCACACTATGCAAAATGCAAAGATTATGCTATGATGAAAGTATGGCTGTGATGCTAAAAGGCTGTAATTGCATAAGTTGATTGCATGTATGTTCGTGCGAATGCGTATGAAAGCATAGGTAGGCATAGGTAGCTGTGCGTAACAAAAGCTTGGATTTGCACCGGCATTTATAGAGTTTTCGAAAGGATTCGATTGGCTGATTCAATTAACGGCCCGGATTAAGCTTGTTTGAATGGACGGTGGCATATTTTCAAAAGTGGAGAGGGAGATAGAAGGTTTCCCTTTTCCTTCAATTTCCGTTATTGAGTTTCAAAGGGAAATTGCCATTTCGAAGGGTGAGTTTAGAATTTGGAAGGGTGAGTTTATAATGAGTTAGAATTAAATAAAATAAATTTATTTAATTTGGAAGTGAAGACGGATATGGCAACTCGCATAATTAAATAAATTATATTTAATTATGTTTTAGAAATGAAAATTAGAGTGAGGAAAATATTAAATTAAATATTTAATATTTAATTTAATTATGGGGTGAAGGGAATATTCCATTATTTGAATATTTAAATATTCAAACTTTGGAATGATATGATAATCAAATATAAATAAATTATGAGAATTTATTTAATTTAATTAAGAAGAATATGGGAAATGTCAATAATTAAATAAAATTATTTATTTAATTAAGGTAGAAGAATTAGAAAAATGAACGATATAAATAAATAATTAAATTTATTTATATGTAGATGACCTTGGGAGAATTAATTAAATAATTCATATTTAATTAATGTAGAAGAATTAGAAAATGAACAATATAAATAAATAATTAAATTTGTTTATATGTTGATGAATTTAGGAGAATTAATTAAATAATTCATATTTAATTAATTAACAAGCTTAATCATGACCATTTTTAGACGTATACATTTTGCCCCTCTTTGAAGTGATGTGTAAAACACATTGCTTCAAAGAAAAATAAGATTTTGCCCCTGATATGCTTTCGATGTTTCTGCTGATGATGCCCCCTCGGGAGGTAAATCACGGATGAGAGAGAGTGGTTTAGCTCTCGACAAATGATGGAAAAGAAATGTCCCATTTTGAAAAATAAAGTCAAAAGGCAGCAATCTTACCCTTGTTTGACCTTTAAAAGGTAAAAAAGGAGAAAGAGACAAATCATTTGCACTTTTTACTTTGGTGAATACTGTAGCTCTGAGAGTGACCTTGCGACATGGAGATTCCTTATCATCGTCATCGATTCAAGAGATCACGCCGATACCAGAGGCCATCAGCATACGGACCACTGGTGAGTCGATCTAACCACCTATGCTTTCAAATTTTTTCATCTGAATCAAAAAAATTCATTTTTTCGCGGATTTTAAATATGAAAATGACGTTTTAGCGCATTTAGGATAGTTTGCGTGCTTTCGATAATTTTTATGGTGCTTAGAGTTAAAACAAAGGCACATATAGGGTAGATATGAAATAGTTAGGGCAAAACCAGTTTAGCGCATGCGATGAAAACTAATGCGCATATAGGGTAGGATAGGAAAATTTAGGAGTAAAGCGCATATAGGAAAAATAGTAGTGCATATAGGAAAATGTGCATCGGGCAAAAACAGTGGCACTTAGGTTGAGTAAAGTAGCACATATAGGAAAACGCGCATAGGGGGTCTGTTTGAGCGCATCTAGTGAAAAGAACAACGCATACAGGTTTTAGCGCATCCCATGAAAAGAACGACGCATATGGGTTTTAGCGCATAGAGTCCACAGAGTAGCGCATATGGTAAAAATAGACATAATTGAAATTTTGATGATAGTAATGCAAAAATGATGACTTATATTGCTTCCTTAGTCAATAGATAGGTAAATTATCATGTCATCATGCTGATATGGATAGAAATGATAGAAGAATCTGATGATTGATTGATAACTTTGCTTCTTAGAGTAGAAAACAAAGAGTAATTGAACTGATAACTTTGTTTCAAAAATAAAGAGTAGATTGAACTGATAACTTTGCTTCCCAGAGTAGAAAACAAAGAGTAAATGAACTGATAAATGATTGATATGACTTCTGATAAATTTGCTTTCTGCGATAGAAAACAAATAGTAATTGATGATAGAGAAGATTTGATATGATAAGTTTGCCTGATAGGATTGATTGTGTGATATGGGTCATTGATAGGATGCATTGATATGAGTCATTTATATGGATCTCTGATAGACAGGTCACTTGATATAGATCACTGATATGAGTTATTGATATGGGTCTGATACAGTTCACTGATATAGGTCATTTGATATAGGTTACTAATAGATATGAGTCTAATTGAGTTTGATTGATTGAGATTGAATGATTGGTATGATTCTAATTACGTATCCTTGTGATGAAAATAGGAGGTTTTCAAAAACCTCCAAATTAGAGAGCGGCACTCGGCAGGGCGGGATAGGATTCCCGAGTTGACACCTGTTGAGATAGCTTTGATAGATACATGCAGTCTGAGATCCCTGTTGGCTATGCCATCGATTCGGGTCAACAGAGGTTTGTTGATGACACTAGCAGAGTGATGGCATTCAGAGCACAACACCTTTCATATGCCGACTGGTGAGGTTACGGTGACTCCTAAGGATGTATACATGATATTAGGTATCCCAATGGTTGGTGCCCTTGTGTATTATGATCACAAGGAGCTCGGGGGTACAGATGCTTTGAGGAGGGTGTACGAAGATGCACAGATTGCTAGGTGCTGGGTACCATGGGTTGACTTTCAAGGATATCTAGCTTTGCCTGTAGTTTTGGGTGCGTTCATTGGAGGTCTCCTTTGTCTGAATCACCGGGTAAAGGGATTATCAGTGGGATGGGGTAGGATTTTGGAGCAGATGTTGCTACAGCCACAGAGATATGCATGGAGGAGTTACATGCTAGCACATCTATATCATGATTTGCATCAGGTGGTGTACAGGGGTTCTTCCAATTTGTCCTGTGGTGTGACATTGTTGCAGATCTGGGCATGGGAGCATCTTGCTATGACGAGATCGACGTGCCCCAGAGTTAGGCCACTAGGTAGGCCTTATATATATGTATGCTATGTTCCTTACCTAGCCCAAGCTGGGCAAGGTGGAATATTGGAGACGACTGCTAGATGATATGGATATAGTGGTATGGTGACCATATATTGATTACGAGCCATGGGCTACAAATGATATAGAGATGCCATATGTATGCATTCCGCGGTTCCTGATAGGGAGGACTCCTTTTATTCTTGAGAGGTTTATGGCGTTGCGGGTATAGAGGCAGTTTGGATTTACGCAGGGGATGCCACAGGGAGTTGCACACTATGCCCGGAGCAGAGATGAGGCCGGATGGGGGCCATGTATTTCTTATCAGACAACATATACTGAGTTCATGTCATTAGCACCTGAGGCATGGGTAGACATGCGAGATATTGTGGATGCCGGTATGTCTGATGAGTATTCTGCATATTTCCACATGCATCCTTTTCCATGATTTACTAGTCCTGATGAGCCAACACCCATTCTGGTAGCACCATAGCTAGGGGCAGTGAGACAAGAGGATGTGGCCGATGGCGAGCAGAGAGCAGTTGGAGGAGAGGAGGTGGAGAGTGGAGATGAGGAGGAGAGTTCTAATGGGGATGATGGAGATGATGGCAGGGAGGAGGGACAGGTGTTGGGGAGGTCGAGGCTGGATATTCTGAGGGGTGTCTAGATCATGCGGCGGCTGAGGACAGGGATTGGGTGACAGACAGTGATCCAAATGGGATGCTCATTTCAACAGGGGCAGATAGCCACACTTCAGGCCCAGGTGCAGACATTACAGGGACAATAGGGACAGTTACAAAGTCAGCTGGGGTAGGCACAGGCATTTATTGTACAGCTATAGGCACAACTGGCACAGGCTCAGGCACAGGCACAGGCACAGGAACCTGCCCCAGACCCACAGTTAGCCCAGGTGATGAAAGAGAGAGATGCATTTAGACGGAGGGCAGTAGAGGCTGAGGGTGTTGCTCAGAGGCTGATGGGCACCATAGAGAGTGCATCATTGTGGGATGCCATTGCAGAGGGCATGGAGATGGCGAGGGAGGCTGAGTATTATAGAGTCAGGTACGAGGAGCTGTGTCCTCTAGATCGCAGAGAGCCATACCCGCGGTCCCATAGAAGGACCAGGAGTAGATCATAGACACATACACAGAGCAGGGGAGTGAATGGACCTCGGTGGGACCCAGACACAGTCACCAGTGGCAGACCACCTCCTTTCGGACCAACTCCATCAGGGGCATCGACTAGTTAGCAGATACAGTGCACATATGTGTACCATTTTTGGAGCATGTATACTGATTTTTTATCATATCTGATGTATTTTGCTTTGGAAATTTTTAGTTTCATTGGACATTTGGACATTTGTATCATTTTTTATGAGTGATGATATGTAGCGGCGATGATTATTTTTTGATGATGTGATGTACATTTATGATATGATGATATGATATGCATTTATTTTCATGTGTTTTATGGATTTTGGTATGCATTTGAATGATCTGATGACTAACATGATATGCAGGATGATTCGATGAGAATATTTTTATTATGATGATGATGATTGATGATGCGTATTGATGATACGATGCAGGTGGATGACTTATGATGTGATTATGAAAATGTATATATGGAATGTTTATTTTTTTGGATTTTTCAATGCAGGTAAAAAATGAATGTTGTGTTCATGCTATGCATTATGAATTTTGTATGATAAAATGGTATGATATGATGTAAAATGATATGAATACTAATATGAAATTGAGATGAGTAAATAGTGATGAGATGTATGATATGTGATGAAATATAATGATTTGTAATTAGAATGAACGAATAAATGAATAATAATGGATCTATAATGATAATGAAATGATAAAGAAATGAAATGATAGTTAATGACATGAAATGATAATTAATGATAAGAGAATGAAATGATAATCATAAACGATGAAATGGGGTGATATGAGATATTAATGAAAGTAATGAGAATGATGATATATGAAAGAAATGAAATGAATGATGATGCAATGAAATGAAAATGAAATGATGAAATGATAATGACCATGAAATGAATGATAATGATGTGATAAATAATGATAATGGTAACGATAAGAAGATGATGAAATGATAATGATAATGAAACAAGGAAATGACAATGATAATGAAATGATTAATGAAATGATGAGATGATAATGAAACTAATATGAATGATAATGATAATGATAATGAATGAGATTATTATAATATGATAATGGTAATGCGATGATGAGATGATAATAATATGAATGATAATGATAATGAAAAATGATGAAATGCCAATGAAACTAATATGAATGATAATGAATGAAATGATGAAATGCTAATGATAATGAAATGTTAAATGATATGATATGAAATGGAATAAAAACAAATGGATAATGATATGAAATGAAAATGATAAATGATATGGAATGATAATGAAATGATATGGATAATGATAATGAAAAGGAATGATGAAGGAATGATAATAGATAAATGAAAATGAAATGCAAATGGAATGATGATGAAATGATAATGAATATGAAATGCAAATGGAATGAGGATGAAATGGTAAATGAAAATGAAATGCAAATGGAAGGAGGATGAAATGGTAAAAAAAATGTTCAAACATCCTCCACAAATAGTCCAAAGAGACATGGCTGTTGTTTGATGTGATTATTATCTTTCAAAACTCTGATGCAAATCCACTATGCAGACATGTACAATGATCTAGTATGAAATGCAGGCCTAAATGAAGTGAACCTTTTGTTGAGCTTGTTGGTATATTTGTTGGAATCATCATAGAGCGTTGTTAAAATGTTGGAAGTATGTACAAGCATCAGAGGGGAAATTAGCACCAATGATGACCTGAGTACAACTTTCATGATTTTTGATATAGCAAGTGAACACAAGCACCTAGGTATAATTAAACCGAGATGACCTGAGCATTTCTTGCATAAAAAGACAAAGACTAACCACCATCTGATGCAAATTTGGAACTGTCATCAATGATAAGCTTTCAATCATCACATCTCGTGACATATTTGCAACAGATAAATGATTAACCTCCAAATAGCAGACAAAGAAAAAAATCATCCTCTTTCCTTGCCACTCTAGTTCAGTACATCATCGAGTGTGCTCCAGAGAAATGATATCAAAAATTAAACAACCATTGTTCAAAAATGAAATGCTATGATTCCAAACATTATTCAGATTATAGATCATCCAGCTATGAGTCATGATAAGGTATGCAACTGAAATCTACTGTGATAAGGATCAATGATTGGATGTTTTGGTTTGATTTGGTTGTTTTGTTCGCGTGGTTGGTTTTGATGTCGTTGTCTAGCTGTTTCAGTAAAACCTAAAAGTTGGTTGCCCCTAGTATCTTTTGCCCTCTGTATTGACACAACTTGCTGAAATGAATATGTACAATAAATCAAGCCATGGTAAGAGGCTATCGCTTGAGGCAAATGATGATAACATGATGCTGGTGTGGCCCTAAGATGATGAAAAAGATACATGAAAAGGAAGGCCAAAAAGTTAAGTGCAGAACGTGAATTAATAGATGGAGAGCTACAAATAGCGTCTGTTTTCCAGATTTTCACTATTTGTTTTTATTGCATTTTTCTTGTCAATAGACTGCCTGTCGCCAGGTTTTCACCCTATGACTTTTTTTTTTTTTCTTTGATTGCTACCGAGATGCCTGTTTGCCAGGCTTTCACCAAGGTAACCATTTTTTAAGGACTTTTTCTGCTGTTTTGGATTTCTTCAGGTCTTTTTTTGATTTTTTTTGTATTTTTTCAGGACTTTTTGTATTTTTTTTTGTATTTCTTCAGGACTTTTTCTGATTTTTTTGTATTTTTTCAGGACTTTTTCTGATTTTTTTGTATTTTTTCAAGAATTTTTCTGATGATGATAACCGCTTTAGATATAATACTTTTTTAGGTGCATGCTGTTGATAGGTTCATCAAACAGGTCTCCTTCTGGCATCGATAACTTGTAGGCTCTTGAACCATAGACTGCGATAACCACATAAGGACCTAGCCAATTTGGTTCAAACTTTCCTTTCTTCTCTCTGTCTTGCTGATTACGTGGGTTCTCTTTCAGAACAAGATCACCCACCTGAAAGGTACGTGGCTTTACTTTGTGATTATAGCTGTGAGACATCATCTGTTGATATGCTTTTAAATGATCAGCTGCTCTTTGCCTCCTTTCATCTAGGAGTTCCAGCTCTTGGAGTCGGGAAACTCTGTATTCATCATTTGTTGTGAGACCTTTCAATGATACTCCAAGTGAGGGAATCTCAAATTCTAAAGGTAATATTGCTTCTGATCCATAGACAAGAGCAAATGGTGTTGCTCCTGTTGGCGTGCAGACACTGGTTCTGTAGGCCCATAGAGCGGAATTGAGTTGAACATGCCAATCCTTCCCTGAATCATTCACAGTCTTCTTCAAAAATTTTAATATTGTTTTATTTGAGGCCTCTGCTTGGCCATTCCCTTGTGGATAGTAAGGTGTTGAATATCTATGCTGAATGTGAAATCTCTCACAAAGTTCATCAACATCCTGATTTTTGAATGGACGTCCATTATCTGTAATAATGGAGTTGGGAATGCCATACCGACAAATGATATAGTTGAGTATGAATGATGATATTTGTTTGTCGGTAACTTTAGTAAGAGGGACTGCCTCAATCCACTTGGTAAAATATTCTGTAGCTATGATGATGAACTTATGCCCGTTCGATGAAGAAGGATGAATCTTGCCCACTAGATCTAACCCCCATTGAGAAAATGGCCAGGTTGGCGTGAATGGTTGAAGTTCCTATGCAGGAGCATGAATGAGATTCCCATGAATTTGACATTTTGAGCATGTTTTCACAAAATTAAATGATTCCCTTTCCATTGTAGGCCAGTAGTAACCCATTCTAATAAATTTCTTGGATAAGGTCAGTCCACTCGAATGAGTACCATAGATGCCAGCATGAACTTCTTGTAAAGCTTTGTCAGATTCCTCACATTCAAGACATCAAAGTAAAGTACCATCAAGACCACGGCAATAAAGGGTGTCGGCGATAAGAGTGTAGCGAGCGGATTGGCGGATAAAATTGCGTTTTTGGTTACGGGATAAATCGGGTGGCAAGATATCGTCTTTGAGGTAAGCATAAATTTTTCCGTACCAAGGTGAATCGGATCCTACCAACTGGCAAATGATTTGACTTTCAGGTGTATCATAAGCATGTGTAAATGATTGTTCCACCAGAAATTCATAACGAGTCTGAGTTTCTGGGAGTTGTAGCAATGACGCAATCATAGCCATGGCATCAACTACCTTGTTATCAAGCCTTAGAATTTGTGTGAATTGAATATTCACAAAATATTTCTTGAAGTCATCCACCATCTTTTTATATGGCAGCAATTTGTCATCTTTGGTCTGATAGTCATTATTGATCTGATAAATGACTAGCTATGAGTCGCCATATACTTGTAGTTCTACAATCCTCCATTCTAACGCTATTTTAAGCCCAGTGATCAATGCTTCATATTCAACTATGTTGTTGGTGCATGGAAACATCAGCCTATATGATCGAGGAATAGTGTGTCCTTGAGGGGTGACGAAAAGTATGCCTGCCCCCGATCTATGTTGAGTGAAAGAACCATCAAAATATAAGGACCATGGTTGTTTAGATTCTGCAGTAAAGACATCAGCATCTAGAAATTCAATGTGCAGGGGATGATCTGCTTGTAGTGGTGCTTCAGCTAGTTGATTAGCAATAACTTGTCCTTTGATTGCCTTGCGATCAACATAATGGATGTCAAACTCACTCAGAATCATTACCCACTTTGCTAACCTTCCTGTCAATGATGCTTTGCTTAATAAATACTTGAGTGGATCAATCTTTGAAACTAGATTGATTGTATGGGTTAACATGTAATGCCGAAACTTATGTGAAGCAAAAACTACTGCCATACAAGCCTTTTCAATAGAAGTGTAGTTGAGCTCATGACTTGTCAGTGTTCTACTGATGTAATAAATTGCACGTTCCTTTCCTGTAGAGTCTTCTTGTGCTAGCAGTGCCCCCAGAGATGTCTCCGTTGCGGCAATGTATAAGAATAATGGTTTTGTCTGGATTTGGTGGTACGAGAACTGGTGGAGTCATTAAATATTGTTTTATTTGTTGAAAATACAATTCACATTTGTCATCCCACTTGAAAGGAACATTCTTATGCAGTAGATGTGTCAAAGGCAAACTTTTGTTAGCCAATTGTGCAATGAACCTTCGTATAGACTGCAGTCGTCCTTGTAATGATCTCAACTAACTAATGTTCTTTGGTGGAGGCATTTCCATAATTACTTGTACTTTTGTGGGATCTACTTCAATTCCTTTTTCTGAAACAATGTACCCCAAGAGTTTTCCAGATTTGACCCCAAAAACACATTTCTTGGGGTTGAGGTGAACTTTGAATTTCTCTAATCTTGCAAATATTTTGGACAATATTTCAAGATGTCCTTCTCTGGTGTATGATTTTTCCAATATGTCATCTACATAATCTTCCATGAAGATATGCATCATGTCATGAAATATTGTAGTCATGGCTCTTTGGTAGGTAGCCCCACATTCTTTAGACCAAAAGGCATGATGTTCCAACAATAAGTTCCCCATGGACATGTAAAAGTTGTTTTCTCTTGATCTTTAGGTGCAATTTTGATTTGGTTGTAGCGAGAAAAACCATCCATTAATGAATACATGGCATGGCTAGCTGTCAGATCAACTATAGTATCGATATTTGGTAGTGGGAAGTCATCCTTAGGACATGCTTTATTAAGATCTCTAAAATTTGTGCATATTCGCACAGTTTTATCTGGCTTGGATATAGGGACAATGTTGGAGATCCATTCTGCATAGTCGATTGGTCTTATGAAGCCCACATCAAGGAGTTTTTTAGTTCTTCCTTAACCAATAATGCAACATGAGGGTGCATCTTTCTGAGTTTTTGTTTCACCGGCTTGGCCCTTGGTTTGATAGACAAATGATGCATGATAAGATCAAGATCAAGACCAAGCATGTCAATGTAAGACCACACAAAATTTACTTGATTTGCTTTCAGGAATTCCATGAACTCTGGTATTTCTTTCTCTGTCATTGATGCAGCTAACTATAGGATCCTTGGTTTTTCAAAGGTCTCAAGATTGACAACATTTGTAGGCTCAATCAAAATAGGCGATCGCTCATGGTAATGTTTTGGGAGAGTGTCAAGATTCCCATCGTTTGGTGCCTCAAAGAGGTTTTCACCATCCAATACGCTCTTTATTTTATCTTTTGTTTGATCTAATACTGCCAGATTCTAGTTTTCACCATTAGATCTCTTTTTTTTGTTTTTACTTTTGCAGCTGGGAGAATTGACACTCTCCTGATCAAAGACTTTATATCAAAAATCGTTAGTAGAACAATCATTTACATCTTCTGTCGAAAGGAAGTTTACAATAGCTTCGTCACTTGGGAACATAGGTATATCAATATGTTTAGATGAATCCCAATCAATGAGATCAGGATAAATCAAAGGTATTGGGTCATTAGGTTGCGTGAAATCAGCTATGGTTATGGTCATAACAGAATAGTCCATAGGATCCGAGGTATGAGGTGGGTCAATGATGATACTGTCCTCACGATAATCTTGTTTGTTTAAATCTGACTCAGTATCACTAGAATCATAGTTAATTTGCGATTCAGATTCTTTTGGTTGGGACCCTGAACCTTCTCCTTCAATTAGAGTTGGGGCATACTGGTGTATTACATCAATCTCTTTGTCCCTCCATAATTGATCATTGTAAATGGTGTCCCATTCATATTCAACAGAGTCTGTGTCAGAATTGTTATCCACAAAGTTTAGAACTGTTGCCAAACATGCTTCTCGTGAATCTGAGCCTTCTTGCAATGTGAATACAGTACCATGCAGTTTTTTGGATGTGCTTTCTTTGGAACGAGTATCATAACCCAATCCAGTTTTCTCTTTTGCAGTAAGTCCATGAAGGTGAATAGGTTCAACTACTCCCTCTCTCCTTTTTCCAATAGGACCTTTATCATAGCCCATCTTTTGCATGATTGAGTACCCTTTTCCATATTTTTCCGTGGGTAATTTGACATTTAAGACTGCTTCATCTTCATCTTTATAGAGCCAGTTTAGAATTTCTGTATCCTCAGGATTTTCCATGGGGAATTTTTCTTTGATGAATTGTCCATTAAATTTTGTGATTGGCTCTATTGGTGGTTGCTTTGATGTTGATGCTGCTAATATTTGATGTTCCCTGATAGACAGTTGTCCATGTGATCGAAGTGATGTAGGTAAATTGGCAAGACAAAGAGAGTATTCTCCAACTCCATGGTCCTTAAACTTCAATTTCTTGCAAAACTATTGGTCAATTGACTGATTTGTGTGTCAATCTTTAGAGAAGTCTTAGCACGAGCTTCTCAATTGTTAGGGACCAAAGTATCTTGACTGGATTTTATGTTGGCACAAGTTTGAATATTGGAATTATCTGCTGGTATCGTGATTTCTTATCCATCATAAGGAAACTTAAGACATTGATGATAGGTTGATGGGACAACTTGCATTTCGTGGATCCAAGGATGACCCAACAAGATGCTATATGCAAGATCATGGTCCAATACTTGACAGAAAGTATTCTTTATAACAGGGCCCACTCTGGTTGGCAGCATGATTAGACCCTTGGATGCTCTTTCTTCATCATCATAAGCTTTTATGGTAATCTTTCTTCTAAAATCAATGGAGTCCTCAGAAAATCCTAAGGCTTTAACCAACTTCATGGTATAGATGTTCAAACCAACACCTCCATCTATTAGAACTCTTCTGATACGAAACTTGTGAACCATGACTTCTAAGTACAATGATGAATTATAGGGATGAGTTATGGAAGCATCAACTTTTTCAGAGAATGAAAGGCAAGTGGGTTAGGACAAGTGTCCTACCATGGCTTGAAATTGGTTCACATCCAAATCAATTGATACACTAGTTTCAATGAGGGCTTTTTCGAGAATTTCCTTATGCGCTGGGGAAATTTTCAATAGTTCCAGAATAGAAATTTGAGTGGGGGTTTTCCGAAGTTGATTGACCAAATCATATTGATGTTGAGGTGTAGGTTCAGTGGATTTTGAAGAGGCGCCCTTTAAGATAACTTTAGCTTGCGCTCTTGTTGTTGCGTTGACTTCTCTATATTCCACCTTCTTGTTGACTTTAATGATATTTACCCGCTCGTCGTCTGTGTAGAGATGATTGATTATATGATCATCATTGATATGATTCACATTTTTTTCAGAAGACTCACCCTTTTGATAGTTGGGAAAAGGGTTGCGAAATGCTTGGTGGTCTGCGTTGGATTGTTGATGTCCTTCTATTGTAATGATGTCATTGTCGATTAAGTCTTGAATGGCATTTTTCAAGGCTTGGCAATTATTTGTGCGACGACCTTTGCACCGATGATAATCACAATAGTATGCATCATTCCATGATGGAGGCTTTACATTGGGTTCATAGTTTCGTTGAGGTGGTAAAGTAATGACATTTTTGGCCATCAACTCTTTGAATGTAGATTCTAAAGATTGACCCAATGAAGTGAAAGTTCTTCTATTAGAGAAGAATGAAAATCTTTGCGGATTTGTATTCGAGGTGTTCCCTAAGGAATTGTGATTGTTATTGGTTCCTCGATAACCTTGGTTGTTGGAAGTCCCTTGATTGGGAGTAGAGTGTTGATTTATATTGTTCCTTAGAGGAGGAGGATTATTTCCATGATTTGCAATCGAGTTGACATTGTTGTTGCAAATGTTTGGAGCACTGAGGAAAAATGGCTTGGTCGAGGCATGATTCACGTCAACAACACCATCATTCACCATATTTTTGTTGCGAGTCCAGAATTTGGACTTGTCCTGATTATTGTGATGGTTGGATGAGCTAGGATTTTCTTTGTCATGTTTTATTATTCCTCTTTTGACCAAAGCATTTTCAATGGTTATGGCATCTTCAATCATTTTCTCAAAAGAAGAAGGACAATGTAAGTTCAAATGATAGCTCATTTCTGAATTTAAATTGTTAATGAAAGTAACCATCTTTTCCTTTTTAGGAACAGGACGTGGATATTTGGCTAACATTCTTCTCCATCTCTGAAGAAACGTAATGAAGGATTCACCAGGTTTTTGTGCAACTTTGCAAAGATCTATCATGGTGATCTGATGTTGTATGTTGTAGGCATATTGTGATATGAATAGGTTGATCAATTCTTCAAATGTCCTAACGGGAGGTGTAATCTTAGATAGCCATTCCATAGAGTGAACTCCAAGGCTCCTAGGAAACAATCGCATCAAGTAAGTGTCTTCGTGAGCGAATTCCAATGTCATGTTTCAGAAGTCTCTAACATGATCGATTGGATCCGATTTCCCATTATAGCGATCAAATTTTGGCATTTCACAATGCGTGGGAAAAGGAATCATGTTAAGACTTCGATCGAAAGGGTAAGGACAAATGTCCTCTAGAGTATATTTCTTTGTGGTTGTTCCCCCTTGTAGTTATTTAATTTGTCCTTGTAGTGCCTTGATTTGTTGGGTCAAAGCACTAAGATCAGAAAGGGGTGTTTCTTCAGGTTTGTTTTTCAAGTTTTCAGTATTAAAGTCATGAGGCAATTTAACTCCTTGATAAGCTAGATATAGAAAATATTTTTCTTTATCTCGTTGCAAGATATTTTCTATGGCTTTATGAAATTTTGGATCTTGCTCAGCCTCTCTAAGACGTTCTTCATCTCGTTCCTCATCACTATCCACATGGATTTTATCTGTATAGTTATGAAATGGGTTTTCTTCTCTGTTGTCCATGTTGTTGTTGAAAAGTGGATTTTGATTTATGCTGAAAAGAGGATTACTGCTTTCTCCTTCTTCTTGAGTGTTTTGAATATGAATTTCTTTTTGGATTGCATCCTTCAATTTATTGTGTTGAGATCTTGTGGAGATAGGCATATGATTTTAAAGAATTCTTCTGAACTTAGATCACAGTTTTGACAAGTGCAATGGGAATGATATTTTGATTTGATAAGATGTAGAATCTTATGATATGATCAAGGATGATCCTAATTTCTGATTCTGGCTTCCAATGATGAAGGATGTCAGAATCTTAGTGGGGAAGTTGAACCAAAAATTAGAAAGATGTTTTGAAAAGTGCACTCTAAAAGATTTTGATCTTCGTTTTTAAATAAATTCTTTCAAGATCTTTGAAGAATATGAGTGGGGTGTGAAGGATATTCAATAGCAGGTTGTGGTATGTTATCGAACTCAAGAGGTTGGTTATGATTATGCCATTGTGATAGAGCTAATATCTGATAATAAGCTTGAGAATCTAAAGGATCTACAACATACTCATCAGTGAATCCCCTAACAAAGTTTTGATATCTGTGAAGAAATCCACGGAAATGAAGCAACACGTGTTGACTTTTGTATAATTTTTTTCTCTTTTGCAATGTTTTCTTGTATCCTAATGTTTTCTTGGGTTTTCTAATCCTTTTGGACACTGATTTCTTGGGAAATTTTGTTGATTTCCAATCTCTAAGCATGGGAAAAGTATTTGAGAATGTTATTGGACCAATGGTATGAATTTTTTTTGAGTGATTTCAGTTGTTGTTCTTCATGTTCATTTTGGATGATCTTTTTATCTGAATTAATGTAATGGAAGACAAAACAAACATTCTGAAAAATAGTTGTTTTGAAAGCCCTACACTAACATGAAGTGTTTGATCAAGAAAATGTTTTCAACAAATGTTTTCACAGGTTTTAGCACATGAAAGACAATTCAAATAGACTCACTCTTAATGCTCAAGTAGGTCATTCTAGTAATCAACAACCCACATCTTAGAACTGCGTCGACTCACACAGCCATGTCACCCCTGAAGGGGCGCCCATGTTTTTATCTTTTCCAAGCGCGTACTCAGAGTTACAGAAGTGGATACCGGATCCCCTGAGCAAACGGTCCTTGGTAGTTATATGGTGAGTGTCTTGGGGGTAGATTCTTCCCTCCCTTTGCACTGTGATTATTAGAATATTCAAAAACTGACTTCGGCTGGCCACTACACTAGGTTAGTAGTAAGGATTTCCGTTCGGTGCGGCAATAATAAACTCCCTCAAGAGACCTCCCAACCTTTAGAACAAAGGTTTTGGGGATGGTTATCTTGCACACTACCGGCAAAAGAGGGTTTCCCCAAATTTGCTTTAAATTTTATAGTGGGGCGGAATAGCCTAGCTTTGGCTTGAACCCACTTGAGTCGTTCTTGTAGGGTGAGTACTTTTTCCCACTACAACAGGCTCTCTAAAGGATGTAATTGAAATAGTAAAATTGCATGAAAATTAAAAAGGAAAGTCTGGTATTCTGATCACCCAGTTAAGGGGAGAGCATAGACCTATTGCCACATACAAAGCAAGCAGATGCTCTTTTTAAATTCCAAATCACAATGATCTAATCTAAGTGAAGATATTGCTTCACCAAAAACAAGTTTGTTCAATTTTAACTGCAAGATCATTGTGTGGTGACTATCCTAGACTGCTTCATTTTATCCAGATGTGTCTACCCTAGGATTGCTTTATTTTAAAATCCAGAAAAGAAAAAGAATTCTGTCTACGGAAGGTGTCAGACTCAAAATTTTGTATTTTTGTTATAACCCATATGTGCTAGAACAGAAGCTATATGCGCCATAAAAGAAGCTATATGCGCTAGAATAGAAACTATATGCGCCAGAACAAAAGCTATATGCGCCAGAACAGAAGGTATATGCGCCAGAACAGAAAGTATATGCGCTGCAAGAAAGATTCTATATGCTCTTAAAACAATGACTGCATGTGGGAAAGGAAGGTTACTATATGTGCCGAAACAGTTACTATATGTGACTAAACAATTACTAGATGTGCCTAAACAGTTATTAGATGCACCTAAATAGTTACTAGATGCACCTAAACAGTTACTATATGCACTCCAGAATCCTGCAAAACAAAAAAAAATTAAAACCCCGTATGCGCCACATAAAATTTCGAATGCGCTTAAATGCCAAATTTTTTCCGAAAGTTGACTCCAGAACGCAAAAAATGTCAAAAGAAACTTGCAAAGAATGTTAAATTCGTGGGTTTGAGCCCCACGGTGGGCGCCATTTTATGTGTGTGTGAAATATTGGATCAATTCAAATGAAAATCAAACACATATCAATAAGACATTAAATTAGGAAAAACTGAAAAAGAAAACAAAATATGCAAACCGTTACTGCAGCTTTCCCAAAATCATCTTATCTCTCTCTAACTCCAGCGTTTTGTTGCTTCCAATAGCTCTCAGATCAGCAGATCAAGCTCAACAAAAGGACAACATGAAGAATGAGATATAAATGAAATGCACACTATGCAAAATGCAAAGATTATGCTATGATGAAAGTATGGTTGTGATGCTAAAAGGTTGTAATTGCATAAGTTGATTGCATGTATGTTCGTGCGAATGCGTATGAAAGCATAGGTAGGTGTAGGTAGGTGTGCGTAACAAAATCTTGGATTTACACCGGCATTTATAGAGTTTTCGAAAGGATTTGATTGGCTGATTTGATTAACGGCCCGAATTAAGCTTGTTCGAATGGACGGTGGTAGATTTTTGAAAGTGGAGAGGGAGATAGAAGGTTTCCCTTTTCCTTCAATTTTCATTATTGATTTTCGAAGGGAAATTTCCATTTCAAAGAGTGAGTTTAGAATTTGGAAGGGTGAGTTTATAATGAGTTAGAATTAAATAAAATAAATTTATTTAATTTGGAAGTGAAGACGGATATGGCAACTCGCATAATTAAATAAATTATATTTAATTATGTTTTAGAAATGAAAATTAGAGTGAGGAAAATATTAAATTAAATATTTAATATTTAATTTAATTATGGGGTGAAGGGAATATTCCATTATTTGAATATTTAAATATTCAAACTTTGGAATGATATGATAATCAAATATAAATAAATTATGAGAATTTATTTAATTTAATTAAGAAGAATATGGGAAGTGTCAATAAGTAAATAAAATTATTTATTTAATTAAGGTAGAAGAATTAGAAAAATGAACGATATAAATAAATAATTAAATTTATTTATATGTAGATGACCTTGGGAGAATTAATTAAATAATTCATATTTAATTAATGTAGAAGAATTAGAGAATGAACAATATAAATAAATAATTAAATTTATTTATATGTAGATGACTTTAGGAGAATTAATTAAATAATTCATATTTAATTAATTAACAAGCTTAATCATGACCATTTTTAGACGTATAAAATGATAATGAGGAGAATCTCACCAATGAACTCATTCGCCAGCTGATCCTTCGAGAGCTCGCACACCTACACACAACAAGATGGAAAATGTTGGCTAGCTGTATAGGGGCCTACCTCAGTCAGACCCCCGTTTAGGTGTTTCCACCGCCACAAAAAACCAAAAGAACGAGATAAAGAAGTAATAACGTAAAGAAAGAACAAGCACTACAAAACAATACTATGCTACCCAACCAAATGATGGAGGAGAGGAGAGGGAAGCTTACCACCTCCACCAAGAGCACTCAAGGCTACTTGGGGGAGAAATGAGAGGAGTTCAAGCCTCTGCTATGAATGGCGTGGTCCCAAATGTGCTCTACCAAGTTGATGGAGTGGGATGTTGCTGTAATGGAATGCTTGGAATGCTTGGAAATGAGCTAGTGAGAGTGCAAGAATTGTCAAGGAGTTCAAGTGAAGTTGTGAAGAATTCTCAAGAAGTTGGAATGCAAATTGAAAGAATGAGTATGAAGGAATGAGGAAGAAAACAACCATATTCAGGTCGTTTGGTCGAAGGAGGTGTTACAACTTCACTGCCAATGAGAAGAGTAACGCCTCTGCTGGCTTAGCCATAGGAATCTGCTAGGGATGTAAGCATGCCGCATGGATGTTTGCTCGCCACACAGGTGTCCCTGACATAAATGCCTCCAATGACACACAAAATAGGCACCACGTGGACTGCCAATAATGGGCTTAAGTAAAAATAAGCCTCTGACTTTGGTTTTCTAAGGTAGATAAAGGCAAAAAGGGGAATTGCACCTAGGGTGCAAATTCGCTCTTATACATTTTCCCCCACTTTAGCGAGTACAACTACCGATGAATTCTCGGTAAAGTAGATCAAGAAGAGAGTAGGGTTAAAAGGTATACCTGAATCGTTGAGGAAGCAATACTTGGCCTAGCGTTCCTGAAGGTGCAGGAGAAGCGAAGGACTCCATAGCTGCTCAGAACTATGAAGTTAGAACAACAAAGCATCTTACAAGCCCGTAGACTTGCAAGGAGACAACCCCCAAGATTTCTCACATGGAGGAAGCCCCAAGGAAGTGGACTCCATAGAGTTAGGAAGTGGTGACACGCCTACCCTCAGATAGAGAGTGTCAAAAAGCAGCGACACATCTACCCGTGGATAGAAAATGTCAAAAAAGTGGTGACATGTCTACCCGCAGATAGAACATGTGAAAAAGAAACAACATATCTACTCGTAGATAGAACATGTCAAAGAGCGGCGAAATGTCTACCCATAGATAGAACATGTCAAAAGAAATCGGTTATGTAGATGGTAAAAATTTCAAAGGGTTCCCTCGAGAACCCTTCAAATGGAGAGGGTTCCACTCAAGGGATGTGTTGTTTGAAAGGTAAGGTCTAGTTAGGTTACCCCCAAGCTAGACATGAAAGATTGAATGGAATGAGCCTAGTCAGGCTACCCACAGGATAGACGTGAAAAGTTCCATTCGTCATAAAGGATTTTGAAGGAAGGGTCCCTTGGGAACATGCCGTGAGGAAGAAGGGGGTCCACTCAAGGGACACACAATTCAAAAGTGATTGTTCTCTTAGAATGATTCGTCATCAAGGAATCATTTCTAAAGATGTTCACTTCATCAAGGAATTCAAAAGGAAGGATATGCCCCCATGCGAGGAGAAGTAAGAGTTGTTCCTACTTCGGAGGAAGGTCTTCAAGTCCTTTCTTTATGAACCTGTGATGAAGGAAACATTTTCCGTTAGGGTTCCAAATTAAGAATGAGATTCTAAGGAAAAATTATTGTGAAGACTTTCAAGAAAAGATTCGTTGGCAACAAATTCATTTTCTAAAAAATTGAAGTGTTGAAGAAGAGCGTTGTCACACATAGGAGGGACAACTCAAGCAAATAAAAGAGAAAGATAAAGGGAAAGAATAAGAGAAGAGAAAGAAACAAAGGGCACATGGGGATCTGGTTTAGCAGGGTCAGATCTGTCTAAGCTCATATAATAATAGGTAACCACAATGCAAGGCGAAATATCATCAATCCCCAACTAGATCAGGGAGAATGCACAAAAAATAAAGGAAAAATAAAAAATTGGGTCAACATGGAAGGGAAGTCTAAATGCCCCCAACGCTTTGCATCGTTCCCCAATTTATCGAAAGTCAAGCAAAAACACAAAAGAATGATGATACAAATAGAAGAAGGTTCATGAAAGAAAAACCAAACCTGTATCCAAGCACCAACAGGGATGACAAGGGTCATCCAGGAATACATACCACAAGTACGGGGGAACACATCACAAAACACACACACATAAGATCAAGAAAAGGGGCCTCCTCCTAACATTGATCAACCAAGAGGTTGTTTGCTTCCCAATCTAGATCCTCATAAGGGGAAGGAGGACAAGCCTACAATGGTGGGATGTTAAGAGGAGGAGCATTCAACCCTCCCGCAATAAGGACCAAGGAAGAGGGCCCTTCATGGTCCTCTCTACCGAGCTCCTATGGAGTCAAAGTCAACGACTTTGCGAAGATCGCCAATAGGGCTAAGAGTTCGTCCAAGGAATTAAACATGCATCCCATGGGGGTACCATGCCTATTCTCAGTGGATGAGGTAGGCTATGCCTGAGATTCACTCCTAAGTTTGCCGAACGATTCGGAAGCGGTGACAACCTTAGGGGAATTCGAGACTAGTTTTTTCACAAGGAAAGAACAAGTAATCACGGGGCCACCTTGCGAGGAAGGTGGGATCCTCTTATGTCCTTTGTTGCTAGAAGGACCAACCTCCACCCCTTTCTTTGTTGGAGGAGATGAACTCCCTATAGATGAAGCTAGGGGTGCAGAGGAGGAGGATAGAACTACAATGGACACGACTGAAGTATTAACCATGTCCACGGGCTTTGGGAAGGGCTGAACATCTAGAATGAACATTAGCAAAGGTGACTCCACTAAAGGAGAAATAAACACTTGTAACCATTTAGGGTTAGGTGCATTAGCACTCACAACAGAAGCTGGGAATGAACCAAAATAAAGAGGAACCGAGGGAAGGGAGGAAGGACATACTGCAAGAGGTCTTGAAATAAGAGCGGTTGTTTCTTCCTCCTTCTGTTGCGAGGTGGCCTACTCGGACAAGAGAGCCTTTCAACGATGCTTGCATTCTTTTACAAAGCAGTTCCTACGGCTCTTGGAGTTAGAAGCTGGAGGTAAGGGGCAAGAGGTTCTTGCTTGACCATAGGAATGTCCACTACGACCATTTTTGGTGGAGGAACGAGTTCCTATATGGGAGTAGGGGGAGCATGTTGAGGAGTGACAGGAGGAGTTGACTTAAGAGCCTCGACAACAAGCCTCTTTCCGCTCACTGCCTTAGATGCAGGAGCAGTGGGAGGCTGCATATCAAATTCTCTGTGAGAGCCTTTCTTTCTGCCATATAAGTAGTACCATGGTCCAGGGAATTCATTGGGGAGATCCGCAATCCTAATATTGGGCCTACGCAATGGAGGGATCATCGGACTTAGTGGGTAGCCACCAGGTCTGCTCATCTAGTACTCTTCCTTGGAAAGGGGAGAGGATGAAGCAGTCCAAGAAAAGGTCATTTTTTCTTTACCTTTGCGAGAAGGAGAGGGATCTATCATAGGCTTCTCCTCTTTCTTTGGGGAAGAGGGAGCAGACGGTATAGCCTTCTCTCTACCTTTGTAGGAAGGGTAGGGAACCGATGAGGACTCCTCTTTCGGGGAAGGAGTAGTCACCAGTATAGGCTCCTTCTTCTCTTCTTGGGAAGAGGAGGCAACCAATTTTCTTGTCGCAGGAAGGGTTAGCTTTGGCTACCCTTTGCTCCCAGTTTTTTACTTCACATAGTTCTTGTAAAGTAGGTCTATTCTTGGAGGAAGCGGACCAACCGGGGAGGGCCAAAAATGATCCAGTGAATATCCACCATGAGATATCAAAGGCCGATATTTAGTATCATGCACTACATGCATGACATCCTTGTGGGAAAACTTTAAACATTTATGAATAATAGATGCAACCCCATTCATGGAAGCCAACCAAGGAATGTCTAGCTTCACTCTGAATAGGTTTCACTCTGGGATGACATCGAAGACTATTCCAATAGTCCTAGGTCCAATCAGGATGGATAAAGTGATTGAGCCATAAGGTTTAAGACTCATACCATCATGGGTATGGATGGTAGATTTTGTTTCTTCGTATTTTTACTTTTGTAGTGAATTCAATACTAATGTTTCTTTGGTAATAACATTCATGCGACTTGCGGGGTCAATTAAGACTCTTGTCACAATGTTACCATTGACACAAG
The DNA here is from genome assembly GCA_007258455.2 of Sequoia sempervirens. Taxonomy (NCBI): domain Eukaryota; kingdom Viridiplantae; phylum Streptophyta; class Pinopsida; order Cupressales; family Cupressaceae; genus Sequoia; species Sequoia sempervirens. The sequence continues at coordinate 439,591,455 of VDFB02105785.1, read as the reverse complement.
TGGGAATGTAGAGAGGTGAAGGTTTGTTGTTCAGGGGTAAATCCTGTGAAGTGAATGTAACATCCGACAAACTGGGTGTGGGTGGAATAGTGGAAGTTACCGTGACCATGTTTACATAGGCCTCAGGCTGAGAAACAAAATTAGTGGGATCGATAATCATGTTAGCAGAGTGTGACAGAAACGGGTTAGTGTATATCTGCAATTCATTGTTTGCTTTCACCACTGATTTGTTAGCGTTTTGTTTATTCCCATTGAGACGAATGCTACCGTCCTCGATGCGGTCTTGTATTTCATGACACAACCACATACAATGTTTGGTATCATGTCCATTAACACGATGGTACTCACAATAGGTTCCCCCATCATACCAATTAGGGTAAGGTTCTTTAACAGGATTAGGGGGCAACAAAGTTATGATCTTATCCTTCAACAACTTTTGCAAGATGAAAGTATAAGATTCAGAAAACTTTGTAAAATTTCAGTTGGGTTTGAGGCCATTGTCTTCAACAATGGCTACTACATTCGAAATGGCTTTTCCTTTCCCAGAGATTGATACAATCGACTTTCCCTCATAACGGAAGCGCGAGGAGGATCCCCCAAACTAAGCAACCGTCTGCTGATAATATTGTAAAGTTGCACACAGATGCGTGAAAGAAGGGTATTTCATAAGGGAAAACTTATCTTTCCAAGGCCTTTGTAAATTCCCTATGAAGACCTTTTGTACGTCCGAATCGGCAACTGATACAATATTTGTGAAAGAAGCGCTTGGTATCGCACTATGAAATCGGTAATCTTTTAATTGTCTCCTTGCTTACATCAGACGAGATCCGGAAAGGTCATCTTCAGCCCGATGTTTTCTTGGAATTGTCTAAGGAATTGATTTACAAGTTGATCAAATGAGAAAATAGAATTTTTAGGCAAGGAACAGTACCACTTGAGTGTTGTGTCCTTGAGGGATCGAGGAAATAGTTTAGCCATCAAGGCATCATGATGGAAGAAGTCAGTGCAAAGAACATTAAAGGCAAAATGGGCTATGTCAGCAAAAAGGCTGGAAAATAGGTTGGGCAGAGGCTTGGGAAAGGCTTGCTAACTGACTTTGCATCTTACCGATATTCTGAAGTAGGGTGTTTAAAATAGGGTCATTGGAAGATAAAGGGATAGAGGAAACTCCTCTAGAGCCATCGCTAATCCCACCTCTAGAATTTCCACTGGTGTGACTTCTGCAAGAGCCACCGCTACGACCTTCATCAGAACTGCTTCCACCAACACCACCTCCACTACTAGATCCACCACCACTACCAAAGCCTCCACCACCCATTTTTCCAAGACCTCCACCATTGGAGGCGATAGAAGGGATGAATTTAAAGAAAAAAGGGACTTTATTCACCTTGATAGTTTCCAATTGATTAGGAACAGAAGGGATACTAATGGAAGGGATTGCATTGGCCATGTAAATGGAAGTGGGAGGAATTGATACTCCTAATTGTCCCTCACGTTCTTCGAAGGTGACTCCTTGCACAAAGCTAGAGTTGCTCGAAGGAGCGCATGCTTCGCCAATACCGAAGAGACTACTTAGAAGCTCCACACCTGTTCGATCTTTATTCATCATATGTTTTAATTCACTAACAACCTGAGTGGCTCTATCCATCTTCAAATTTCTTTCCAAATGGTTTTCAAGGTTGCCCAACCCTTTTGTAAGGGCGAACACATATTCAACAGGGATTTGAACAGCCTCATGCTCGTCCACCGATGATGGCATGGGAGATGCAAGAGGAGTGGGAATGTGATCAGTTTCGTTGGTGAACCCCATCTCACTCCTTGATAACTGCTCCTGCGCAACCAAACTAATGGCAGGACTAGAGAAAAAGGATCGTAGAGAGACCAAACGAGACCGTCGTCCTATCCATCGGGAGGTGGCGTATACTTCTCCTCATGATATGCCCAGAAGTTGTGGACTAGGATGTGATGCTCATAAACCTTCACAATGCTCGAGGTCACAACAACCATGAAATATCCAAGGGAAGTTTTTAACACCAACGGATGAACAGACGTTGGTTCACATCAGGTTCACCAAAATGGTAAGAGAGGGGGACCACCGCGTGCAAGACCCCAGGTCACGAAGGGTCAAGATGTGAGAGGCTACCCTAACTTACCTCAACTAAGTGTATTGTTTAGGGTTATGAGGATGAGAATGATGAGGACTATGATGCCCCACAATCACTCTACAATCTTGAGTTTCAATGTGGAGCTAGGTGAGTCAGTTTTTAGGTCGAACTATATGCCTCAGGGAGCTCTTTGCTTGAGGACATCAGCATAGACTCTGGACGACAGCGCGACACACTGGCATCTCTAAAGCGCTATAGTCCGTATGGTCAGACAACAACAAAGACAAGGTTGAACTCACCAAAATGACTAATGGCCTAGCTACTCAACTAAAAGGCTAGAATGACACTAGCAAGTAAACAAAGTATTCTCTAATATTATAAAGTAAATAAGCAAGAGTGATGAAAATGAGGAGAATATCACCAATGAACTCGTTTGCTAGCTGATCCTTTGAGAGCTCACACACCTACACACAACAAGAGGGAAAATTTTGGGTGGCTATATAGGGTCTTGCCTCAGTCAAACCCCCGTTTAGGTGTTTCCACTACCACAGACAACCAAAAGAATGAGATAAAGAAGTAATAATGTAAAGAAATCACAAGCACTACAAAACAATACTATGCTACCCAACCAAATGATGGAGGAGAGGGGAGAGAAGCTTACCACCTCCACTAAGAGCACTCAAGGCTACTTGGGTGAGAAATGAGAGGAGCTGAAGCCTTGCTGTGAATGGTGTGGTCCCAAATGTGCTCTATTGAGTTGATGGAGTGAGATGTTGCTGCAATGGAAGGCTTGGGATGCTTGGAAATGAGCTTGTGAGAGTGCAAGAATTTTCAAGGAGTTCAAGTGAAGTTGTGAATAATTCTCAAGAAGTTGAAATGCAAATTGAAAGAGTGAATATGAAGGAATGAGGAAGAAAACATCCATATTTAGGTCGATTGGCCGAAGGAGGCGTTACAACTTCACTTCCAATGAGAAGAGTAATGCCTTTGCTGGCTCAGTCGTAAGAATCTACCAAGGATTTTTGTGCGCAGTGCAAGCGTCCTTGACACAAATTCCTCCACCGACACACTAAATAGGCACCATGTGGACAACCAACAGTGGGCTTAAGTAAAATTAAGCCTCCGACTTTGGTTTTATAAGGTGGATAAAGGAAAAAAGGGGAATTGCACCTAGGGTGCAAATTCGCTCTTATACAGGGTGTTTGTTATTCCAAAAGGTATTACCAACCATCGGAACAACCCCTCCTTGGATTTGAAAGTAGTTTTCCAAAAATCTAAGGGGTCATTTGGCACTTGATGATGTCCTAATTTTAAATCAATTTTGGTAAATAATTTAGCTCCCCTTAGCTGGTCCAAGAGATCATCAATACGACAGATTGAATATCTATTTTTCATAGTGATCTTGTTCAAAGCTTGATAATCAATGCATAATTGCCAAGTTCCATCCTTTTTCTTGGCCAAAATGATTGGATTTCCACATGGTGATGCACTCAATTGAATATGGCCCTTTTGGATAAGCTCTTCAATTTTCCTCTAGATCTCATCATTCTCCAAAATTGATCTCCTATATAGTGGCCCATTTGGTAATGGTGTCACTGGAATCATATCAATGGAATGTTTGACTTGGCAATGCTTTGAAAATATTGTAGGAGAAGTGAAGATGTTTTGATATCTTGATAATAGCTCATCCATTTTTTTTGTTGATATGTGGTGGTAGTTGTTGTTGCATGAGTGCTACCTATGATTGACCTTGTTTTCTCAGGTCTAATCATTAACTTTACAAAAGCCCTAGTTTGAGCAATCAAATGTCTACATTATTTGGTAGTAATTAAAGATGTAATTTTTGATGGATGTACCTTAGGTATTTGATATTTTCGTTCTCCCATCTTGACAATAATACTCCTTGGTCAAGACTCATAAATTCCATGTCTTTTATACATGTAAGGCTTCCCCAATAGTACATCACACACATCCAATGGTGTAACATCACAAATGACCTCATCTTTGAATGGTTTAATGGAGTAAGACAAACAACATTGTCTGGTTACCTAGATGTCTCGTCCTTGACTCACCCAACCCATTGAGTATGGTTATGGATGAGGTGTTGCTTTTAGGTTCATCCTCTTAACACTTTCAACATTTTTTATTTTTTTTGGCTTCTGATGTCAACTATGAAGTGCAAGACCTTTCCATTCACCCACATCTGCGAATGAAATAAATTTTCATCATCTTTACCGGGCACAATTTTGGTAGTAGCTACAGTGGAATAAGGGTTTGCTTCAATGATTTGGTCTTCTTCCTTAAGCTCAAAAGGATTTGTAGGAAATGACTCAATTTATTTTCCCAATTCATGGGTTTCTGCCATCATGGTTTTGATAGCTTTGCAGTCTTTTGGGCTATGTCAAGAGCTTTTATAAATCTCACACCACATACTAGTGTCCATAACCTTCTTAACACCTATACTTTATGATGCTTGAGAGGATAATTTACTATTGGTTTAATTTTCTTGAAACTTATTGTCCCCTTTTGGTTTGTTCTCCTTTTTCCCTCTTTGCTGGAATTTTTCTTTAGTTTTAGTTGCATATTTGTATGTAATTTCCAATGTTTTAATATTCAAGAAAGACATATCCATTTGGATATAAGGATGTATCCCACTACGATATTTTAACACTCGATTTTTCTCTATATCTTGGATGCCAAGTTTTGCAAATAGTGCATGGAAGGCAGTATAATCTTGGACATATTGGTCTTTCTTTTGTCGGAGTAGCTGCCACTATATATATGTTTCTTCATAGGTTTCTTCAAGGAAATATTCATCTGTGATGTGCTCCATGAATTCTTCCCATGTGGGGTTACCATCTATTCCTCCATCTTTAGGAATTTCTTTGGTTGACAACTTTTCCTCCCATGCTTGCTTCACATAATGTTCAACCTTGAGGAGAGTGAATGCTATCTTCTCTGCATCAAAGAATTTATTCACCAAAAAATACTTTTCCAATTTTGATAACCAATCATCCACAACTTCAACATTAATTTTGCCTTCAAAATTTACTTGCACCTTGAAATGGGCATGTCCGCGAAATGGAGTCTCTGGTTGCTAATTTACTTGATTTTGCCAAAACAATCATGCAAATTCATTCATCATATTCTCCCATTGCTTTTTCAAAGATTCTTCAACCATCATTTTGATAGGGTCTAATGAGTCACCTTGTTCGTCTACCATCTTTGGTCGTGTGCATCTCAAAGGAGGATAATTTGATAAATTCTTGTATTTTCAATCCCAATCTTCGATAGCTTGACCGTGTATGATCTGACATTCAAGAGTGTTCCCGTTCTGATACCAATGATTTGAATTCGAGTGTGAATTTATTTTACAATATCTGGTGTCAAGAAAAGCCAGTGATATTGTTATTGCTAGACAATTGCAAAACTTGTAAAAAGGAGTTGTATGCATTAAAAATTCACCATTTTATTCGAAAGATAAAAACTATATACAAATTGAGGAATTTCAACAGTCATCAGAACCTCAGGAATTCAAAGTGAACAATTGGCTATGAGAAATTAACAAATAAAACCAAAAATTTCAAAAAACATGTGAATTTAGGTACCCCAACTTGGCAGGGTCATAACTTTCAGCTTGCTGATTGGATTGACAACTTCTCTACCCGCTTATGCTATTCCATTTAAGGGACCAACAATAGTCTCGACCCTAAATTCCGCTCTGAAGACCTCTGAAAATATAATTTACTAAAACATAGAAAATACCAAAAAAAATGATTTTGAATATTTTCCATCCTTTCTTGTACCAATAGCTCTCGAGTGCCCTGGATCAAATACCCAGTACAACACTTTCCAATTTAGTGCTATTTCAATGTACTAATCATGAAGTATTTCTTGATGTTCTTCTCCCTGCCACCATTGACATTAATATCCCCCACCCACCTCCCAAAATAAAACTAGATCACTATCCAACTCCACCCCATCAAAAGAAAAAACCAAACCCACCTTGTCCACCACATCCAAATGACACTAAATCAATTCTCTTCATGGAAGAAATTCCAAAATATTTTGTTTATGTCATTGCTTTGATTCATGAGATTAGTGGTGTTAGTCCTCTTATCATATATTTTGATATAAATTCACCATCTTCTCCTCATGCGAAGAATATATTTGAATCCATCAGAGATATTCCAACATAATCCACGATCTTCATAAAATGTTGATACTCACCACAAAGGATATTCAAGATGATGTTGTGCTTGAAACTAGTTCTTTAGCTCTTGTTGTGGGTGAGACACCTAGTACTTCTTTAATAGTACTTCCTTTATAGGCTCGACTCCCCACCCTTATGATCAATATTGAGAGACCAATGATATGTTTAAAGGACTTTAGAGAAATAATCCACTTTATTTGTAGATACTAGTTGTATTGTTTTCCTATTTTGTTTGGACTTCCCCCATGCTTGTTTGTATATGTTTGTTAATCTTACCTGGAAGACTCATGACAACTAGGTACATGGATACAACATAAATAAAGCATTGTATTTTTTTCTCTTTATATCATCATTCTGCTATATGTTTTATATTTGATTTTCATTTTTGGGGACAATGCAAAGCATTGAGACATTTAGGTATGTTCCATGTTGACCCAAAAAATAATTATTTGATTTCAAGTGTGATTTTCTTCCTTTGTGCTTGTAGTTCTAGACTACACTTGGGGAATGATGAATATAAATAAAATATAAATAAAATGCTATACATAATTATCATGTGTTCATATTGACCCAAGTCTGTGGATCCCCTAGTGTTTTTGGTGCAAGCAATGTGGATTTTATGTGTCATCCCTACACTGTGTGATGGCATTCCATGCTCGCATAACTTTTTTGTTTCATGACATAACACCCTATCTCATGTTGCTTCTTTAAGAATTTTTGTTTTTCATTTCTCTCTCTCTCTCTCTCTCTCTCTCTCTCTCTCTAAAATAGCTTGCACTCCTTGAGTCATACAATTATTATAAGAGGGATATCATAATGCACAATCACATTTTTATCTCAAATACAAAATATCTATAGTAGCTCAAGATAGCATATGAACCACCTAGCATAGTGCAACTTACTAGACTGTCAATATTCATATGTCTTATCATTTCCATGTTTGTTTTGTAAAACAATTTGTAGCAACCATGGTCAATCAAAAATCATTGCATGGTTTTTAGAATAACACAACTTTCTAGTCATACCTATCAAAATCATGTATCAAAATCTTTAATCTCATGCTCTTCCTATTATCTTTATTTTCCTAGTTGAGTTCTATCTTTGTGTGTTTGTGTATTAGCATGAATGTTTGTTCTATGCTATATTTGTCTAATATGCACTTTTTTAGCTATTATATTTTATGTGTAAATTTATACATAACATGTATGTTTTGTGTAGGAGATTTTAGTTTTTTTGTAGGTCTTCTCCCTAGAGGCATATCCATGTGGGTTGAAGATTTTGCTTCCTCTATAGTATTCGTTGGTAATATTTGATTATAAGCCATTCTTACTTTAGCATACATATTTAGCATAATGTGTATGCCTGCTAAAGTGGGGGGAAAATTTAGTGTAAAAAATTTCCCACCCCTACAATTTCACACTATATAATATCCTCTCCTTTAGCTCAAAATATAAAAATACTTTAAATATAAAGTGTTGATACCAAAACATCTCCTAGATAGCAAATTTATGATGATCTTAGGTATTTGAGTTTGTTTTTCCTAGAAGAGAGAGCCACATGCAAATGTGTGCGTGATGCATTAGTGTCTTGCAAAAAATCATGATTCAAGTGGCCATTGGAGCATTACATTCCCAAGAATCTTTCAAATGTAATGCCTTAGTGTGAGAGTCGTGTTCTGGCAGAAAAGATGTGAATTGCTATTTTGTAAAGAAGGAAAAAAAATTGATTCTCTCTCTCAAATATAGCTCTTTTTTTGGATCTCTACAACTTTCTTGAAGAAATTCTCCGGTTTTGAAGCAAACAACACTCTCTTGTTACCTTGCATGCCACTTTTTCATGGTGAGATTGAGTAAGATGTCATTATTATAGTTCTTGAATCCACTTTGGAGCTCTTTTACAACTTCCAGGTGATCTTACTCCATTTCATTATCTTCTTCTCATTGCATATGGCTTTTCTATCCTAACAATTAGATGTATCTGGTCTTAGAATAGTAAATTTATTCCATTCTTTATATCGTTGGTATTGCATCTTGCTTTTAATCAATTATCTTTAGTACCTCTTATAAATATTATCAAAATCAATCTTGTTCATGGAGGTGGAAACACCAAAAGGGGAGGTTTGATTGAGGCAAGCCCCTAAACAACCAACCCAACATTTTCTCCTTCTCTCTCTATGTGCCAACTTCTCTGATTGGAAGAAAATAAATACCCCTGGTGATATCTTTTGCTTTCTATTGTTTTGTTTCGTTCTTATAGTTGGGGTTTAATAGTTTCTTTTCTATTGTTTTTATTATTTCAACACTCTTGTACAAAATTATCTCATGATGTTTGCCTTGTGTATGTAGGCACATATACACGATATTTTTGGACTTTTATCTTTCCATATATGTAAGATGATAGGGTGACACAAGGATGCCCATGCTATGTGCTTGTGTCCATGGCTGAGGATTTCAAAAAGCTACAAAATCATCGAGACCTATACATTTTGTTTCTATTGGAATTAAGTTTTATTTCTTCTTATAGAAATAAATAATTTCACCAGTCTTTTATAACTAGATATTTGTACTCAAATTGTAATTTATTTTTAGTTATAATCTTTGTCAAAGGATTGATCATATTGTATAATAGATCATTTGATTCATCCTAATGTTAGTATAGAATCTTGGTTCTCAAGGAAATTTCATTGCTAGAATCAATTTTCTGCACTACATGCTCATATCCCAAGGTTGGCATCCAAAATAATCATCCAACTCATATGGGACCCACCAACAACATGTAAGATGCCTCACTACTTAATTCTCATTCCCAAGTTGAGAGATTTGCAAAAAGGTAGTTTTGTAACAACTGCATGCATATACCAACTAATGCCAAGATTCTTGAAGAATATTAATTATAAATTATTCTCAATTAAATCATAGGTGTCCAAGGAGACTTTCCAAGAGTGTTGGAGATAAATAAAATATACATAAGATTGCAAGGTAAATGACACCTCAATCTAATAGGGACACCATGACTTCCCCATTCTATATTGTGCTTTCATTTCCTTGCCACACTTCTCTAGAGATATCATTTTACATTAGGGTATCATACCTTCCATACCATGCTATGCTCATGTGCTTGATCATGTTCCTAAATCTATCTTACCACTTTGGAGGCATCACACCTTTCCTATCCTATTGATTGCTCGCACATTTTATCATGTGCCTAGAGTTATCCTATCAATAGGGATATCATGCCTTACCTATACCATTATGTGCTTGTATTTTTTACCATGTGCCTAGAGCCAAATTAGGGGCTTATGCCTTTCCTCACACTATATGTGCTTACCTAATCCTTTTCTCACCTTTTAGAGCTATCTCATTTTTCTCATTTTCCTATACTTAGTGCAAATTTATTATTAAATACATTAAATTTCAATATCCTATAATATTAGATTTTTTGAAAGATTTTGGATTTGATTGCACAAACTTTTTTTAATTAAAAACTTTAAAAGTTTTCAAAAAATCCAAATTTATGATTCTTGATGATTACATCTAACCCATATGCTTTTTATGTTTATAATTTGATGTCTTACGTGCTTGCCATATGATGCATTATGACACTTACTGATTGCATTACATGGTTTTTGTGCTTGCATTCTTACTTATATTTACATTTTATTTTCATATATTGTTTCCCCTATCCTTTAATTCCTTGCATTTGATGGATACAACCAATTGAAGGGGAACTATATTATCATTAATGCTCCTATGTTGAGATTTTAGGTAGTGAATTATGCTACATAGAGACTCATTACCATCCTTAGACAAATCATGACCAAATTACAAGGTCATGACCAAAAAGCCATACTACCTCATTATTGTCACATTAGATATAGTATTAGCATACAAATTTCCACATAGGCAAAATTTGCTAACCCTATACTCTTTCTCTCTCTCTCCCTATTTTTCATAGATAGTTAAATCAATTTATAATTGTGATTATTTTAACTTGCATGGAAAAAACTACTTATTGCATATTTTTTGTCTTTTTTGTATGTTCTTATGGAAGATGGATTTTGATACGCTTTGCAAAAGAATTTTATCATCTCACCCTTTTCTACTAGTTATTGAGAGCCAGCATGGTATTTAAAGACATTCACTTGTGCATTTAAATACATCAAAGATTCATCCTACATCATCCAAACATCACTTGCAAATCCTAAGCAATACCCAAATAATCATTCAAAGAGAATTTTATTTTTGAGCACTAAAAGGAACCATTATTTTCATCAAAGTTATCTAGGACACCTACTTGCTTGAGGGTGATGTCTTTGATATTCTTCCATGATTGTAATGCTTTATCAAGGGGTTCAACCAAGGAGAACATGGCCCTTGCAATCTAATTCTTTTCCTATGTATTTTTCAATACCGCTAGTCCTTACACATCAAAACACAATTTAGACTGGTGTAAATAAGATCATAAATGTACGTAGTTTGCTAGATCAATTCTTTGGGTTTTCAGACAAACTCGTGTATTAAAACAATTTTACAGAGTGTAGTCATTCATACACAACGTATATTCAATGTATACATAATTCTATGACTATTACTATTTCCAAACAATGAACCAACTTAAAACATATATTTTTAAAAAAAAACAAACATAACATCAAATATTATTCTACATTATAATTTCAAAAATTAAATACCTAACCATCTTTATTTAATAAAAAAAAACAATTATTTAATTAACCTAGATTTATAGAGGTGGATAAATTACTTAAGATACTAAATTTGTTATCATCTATGAGAGGTAGTTTTATTGGAACCCTATTCCTTCATAGCCCAAGATTATGTTTTATAAAAATATTATCCTTTTTTGAAAAATTAGGCGGAAACGGTTAAGCAAAGAAACTCAGATATGTTCTAGCCACGTCCACTTGTACAAATGTGCTATCATTTAAAACGACAGCGAGGAGGACAATTTTTAAATCGAATTCAAACCTATTTTATGCCGCCACAAATACAACGGAACGTGGTTTTAAATTTATTTTCCCGTTCCGTGAAATCGACAGCAAATCTTTGGCACGCAATCCCAACAATTTAATAATAATAATAAAAAATTGCGCTAGGCAAGACAAGGACATGTGGGCGACTCAGGGCGACCCTCCTCCCATTCTGTTTTTTTGAATATTTTTATTGCTATATTTCATTTCTAGCGTGAGGGGGAAATAAACATAACCATTTCTACACATGAAAGACATAATATTTTTTACTCAAAAAAACTTTTTAAATTGTGTTTTGAGTTTTTTATTCAAAGTTTATTATAGCACACAATCTGTACTCATTTTTACATGTTATTATTTGGATTGTCAATTCAAGTTCTATAATGATATATCACCACAAATCGCTTTGTTATGCACCAAAAAAAGTAATTGGATGTCCTTTTCATTTAGATGTTCATGTCCCTAGACTCCTTGTTGACCTCCACTAGAGTGTTTTTGTGTCTTATGTGCCTTCAAATTTTTTAACCCAACTTTTGCGCCTTTATGGTGAAATGATTGCTTATCACAAGTAGCAATTGTATTATCATCACAATAGTTTAGCAACCACCCATGTACTACAAGCGATGGTTTCATCTGATGTGGGGTGAAAAATGAATTTTGAGCCATCACAATTCCCCTTTTCAAAATTTACCAATTTGTAATGTATTTCCCAACCTGACTAACCATAGTAACACCTCCATCTTAGCCTCCTACCTTTCATATACACATTTGTTAGTTTTTAGGACTCCTCACTCATTTTCATAATAGAACTCTTACCATTTTTTACTCCTTATCCTCTACAAATTCATATAGGCCTTTGTTTAGCCTCTCTTTTTCCTAACACTACCCCTACTCAAACTTAGGAGTGGTGTGGATGCCCATTTGCACATGAAAGCTCAAAATTCTATGATTCTACTAATGACAATACTATTTTTCTCTTCATCAACTTATCTAGTCCTACAATCTTGTGTTTTAAGTTTTTTTAATGTATTTTCATTGTTTGATAATTGTCTAATGTGTTGTTTAATGTCCTAATTAATTTTCTAATTTTTTAGTGGCGTTTAGTTTAGTTTTCTTGTTGTTTGCTTTATATTAGTGTAGAATTTTCTTGAATTTGTTTATTTATATTCTTCCATGTTCTATTTTGGCCTTGTTTTCTTTGTGTGTGATTCTATATGTATTTTGTGGAATTTATTCTTTGTTGCTCACGTATGCCTCTTAGCTCTAAGCTTGCCTTGCATAAGAAAAGCTTGCACATCTTCTTTTTGGGCTTGATTTTCATCATTTCCAAGCTATTTAAACAATCTTACGCTAGGCATTCAACTATAATAGCCATTTAGAGCTTTGCAAAACTTGAATTGACCTTATTGATTACTAGAAAATCTCCCAGCACCATTGGTATCATAGTTCTAGGGCATAGTTTCAATGAATTTTGAACTCAAAAGGTCCTACAAATATCTCTCTTATTGTATTGTTTTACAAAAACCCACCTTGTGGTTAACCATTTTGACAACTCATATATTTATATAGCTTGTTTTCCACTTTTATTTCACAACTCAATTTCAAAATATACTCTTTCTTGATTATCTCTAGCTTGCCTTGAGTGCTTTGTAGTGTTGTTTATGTTGTAGTGTTGTTTATGCTAGTAGATCATTATAAACATGTGTTATGATAATTTCACTAGGTGGCAAATTTTGTAAATCTTGATTTGACTTAATTCATATCATATCAGTTACTTTAGTACTTACTCTTGTTGCCTACAAAAACTCTTATTATAGTTTGTGCATCATATAGCTTGCATGTTAGGCATATTAATTTTTTTATAATTTTATATTATTGCTTGTTAACTATCTTTTTCACTTTTTTGTTTGTGAAGCTTATTTTCTTGTCTTATTGAAAGCATGAGAATCGGTGAACTTGTATTAGTGAAAAAATACAAGGAAGGTCATTTAGAAAAATATTTACATTTCTAGTTGCATTCATCATATCAAGAGAAAAAATACATTCTTATACATAATTTCCTTTTGTAGTTGGTGGCACAATGTTTGGAATTAAAATAAACTAATAAAAATATCAAAACTATTAAAACATATAATAACCTTATTGTGCATCTCTTACACTTTGACATGCCTTTGGAATAAACCAAAAATAACTTAGGAGTTGTAAGAAGAGGTTATTCTCACTCTTATCACTCCCATCCTCTTTTTTGAGAAACTTGGTGTGCTTAGGGAATAGTTGTTCCCTCATCAACTCTAAAATTTCACCCACAAATTAGAAAAAGGTATAGGCATCCCAACCTATGCCTCCTATTAACCTCTTGCTACCTCCTCCTATTAACCTCTTGCTACCTCCTATTTGAGTACCACAAGATCACTCTAACCATCTGGTTACTCAACCTTTACGACCTCTATTACATATTATTTTTCCTTGACCTCAACTAGAGCCTCTCCAAGATATTCAAAGGGCCAATTTGAATGAGCATCATCAACCCCTCTTAATCTTAGCGTCTATGAGTGGATTTTGATCAAGATTTCTTGAATTGATTTATTTGATTTATTCACATTATGGTGTTGATGTATTTCCCCTAGAGAACCGATCTTACAACCATATTGACTTATTTGTTACCAAGCAAACCATTTGACCATGTAGTGTCTTATTTGAGATCTCTTTTAGGGATTCTCTCTTTTGAAACTCTAGGTTCTTGGTATGGATTTATCTTTGAATTTCATATTGAGTCTCTAAAACTTAATTTGGCTTAACCCCAAGAAGTCATGCATTGCAAATTTTGTACATCAATTTTTGTACACAAACATTTTATGAACTCAACATGATCTTTATTTTTTAGTTTTCATTGTCCCTTTTCTTCCTTTTTCATTCTCTTCACCTTCTTCTCTCTTGAATTTTATTTTATGATCCTTTGCACCCTCTTTAACATGGTTGGTGTAGAGGGATCCAATTATTTCAAGGTGACTATTGGAAATGATCAAAACCATGACCCCCCTTTAGTGTACACTTGTAAATATAGATACCCAAACATTCTAACAAGAAAAAAAATATTATTTTCTACAAAAGAAAGACAAATAGAACATCAAATAATTGATTTGAGAAATGAAAGAGAAAGAATTTATAATCTACAAATACAATAAAGGATCGCATTCTAATCAAGGGTTCCCCTCCATGGTAATGAAAAACCCCAAAATTCTTAAATTGGGTCCTCTAAAGTTGATATCTAACAAGGGCATAAATAATGTTCATAATAGATAAAACATTAGATAAAAATTGAGATTTATTTTTAGGGACCCCACATACACCTATAAGTATAGATAGAGCATTCATAGTCACTACTAACTTTGAGAACTTCTCTGTCATAGATTACTAGTTTGTTCTCTTAAGACACCTTACTAGAACCTTGTAGCCTAGAGGGACCAACACACCTGAGGAATTAAATGGGGCCTCCCATATAATTTATCCACCCACCTTAATGTGTTGGCATAGTTAGTTCTATCAAGGAAATATGCTTATTAGCACCTTTAAATTGCTCTAAACTGACAAATTTTATATGAATACATTAGATCATGCCACAATTATATGGTGTTGAGTTGAAAAAATTGAGAGATGTATTTTGGATGGACCCCAAATCCACCTATAGGTCTAGAGGAATATTTGTATGCCCCATGAACTTCAAGAACTTCTTTGTCATATATTGATAGGCTTTTTTCTCTTAGGGCTCTTAAGAGACCTTGTCAAAACCTTGTAGCATAGAGGTATCAACACACCTAGGGAATGAAATGGGTCCTCCTCTATTATTCACCCACCCACCTTGACATTTTGGTTTAGTTGGTTTGTCCCCATGAGGCATAAAATGGAAAATATTGCTCTTGACACCTTTACACTACTTTGAAATTATGTATTTTATAAGAATGCATTTGATCTTGCCACAGTCAAATGGTTTTGAGTTGAAAAACAACAAAATATGTTATTTTGGAGGGATCCCACATCTACTTTAATGCCTATATGGAACATTCATAGCCACATCAACTCTGAGAACTACTTTGTCATGTATTGTTATTTTTTTCTCACGGGGCTCTTAAGAGACCTTACTAGAACCATGTGTCTTAAAGGAATTGACACACCTAAGGAATGAAAAGGGGCCTCCCCTAGCATTCACCTACCCACCCCAACATGTCAGTTTATCTTATTCATCCCCATAAGACATACAATGGAAAGTATGTCTCTTCCCACCTTTGCAGTGCTCTCAAATGACCAATTTTACAATAATGCATTCAATCTTCCCATGGTCAAAGGGTGTCAATTTGATAAAAATTGTGAGAGGTTATTTTTTAGGGATCCCACATCCATGTGTACACCTATATGGAACATTCATAGGCCCCATGAACTCTAAGAATTTCTCCATTATAGGTTAGAATTTGTTTATTATTATGGCTTCAAAGAGACCTTACAAGAACCTTATAGCCCAAAGAGATCATCACACATGAAGAATTAAATGAGGATACCCATAGAATCAAATTTAACCTCTTGATATTTTTACATATTTAGTTCAATTGAATGAGGTATAAAACAAAAAATTATGGCTCTTGGCACCTTTACACTACTCTCAAATGGTGCATTTTGTAAGAATGCATGTAATCTTTGCTATAGTGAAATAGTTTTGAGTTGAAAAAATTGAGAGAAGTTATTATAGAGGGACACCACATCCTTCTATAGGTCTAGAAAGAATATTTTTAGGCCTCACAAACTCTAAGAACTTCTTTGTCATAAATTGGCAATTTTTAACTCTTAGGGATCTTAAGGGACCTTATTAGAACATTGTATCCTTGAGAGGTTGAATGGAAGGCCTCCCCTATCATTCAACTAGCCATCCTAATGTGCTCACATGGTTGGTTTTGAGGTATAGAACAAAAATATGGCTCTTGACACCTTTACACTACTCTTAAATGATGCATTTATAAGAATGCATTCAATCTTTCCAAGGTTGAATGGCGTTGATTTAAAAAAAATATATTTTATTTTGGAGGGACCCAAAATCCACTTATAGTTCTAGAAAAAATATGTGTATGCCTCACAAACTCCGAGAAATGCTCCATCATAGATTCACAATTTTTTACTCTCAAGGCTCTTAAGAGACCTTTCCAAACCTTTTAGCTTGGAGGGTCAACACACATAGGAAAAAATGGGGCCTCCCTGGCATTCAAATACCTAACCTAATGTATTGGAATAGTTGGTTTAGGTAGAGAATGGGTAGAATTAAAACTATGCCTAGATTGTCACCTTTGCATTGGATTCAAATTATACATTTTACAAGAATGCATTTAATCTTGCCAAAATCAAATAGTGTCAAGTTGATGAAAAATGAGATATTATTTTAAGGGATCTTACATCCACCTATAGGTCTAGATGAAACATTTGTACGCCACATGAATTTTGAGAATTTCCCCATCATAGATTCACAACTTTTTTCTCTCAAGGCCCTTAAGAGTCCTTGCTAAAATCTTATAGTCTAGAGGGATTATAACACTTGGGGAAAAAAATGGGGCCTACCCTAGAATTCACCCACCTACCTTAACATGTTGGTGTGTTCAATTTAGGCCTAGAATACATAGAATGGAAAATTTTCTTATTGGAACCTTTACACTACTCTCAAATGATGTATTTTTTAAGAATGCATTCAATCTTGTTGTGGTCAAATAGTGCCAAGCTAAAAAAACTGAGAGAGGTTATTTTGGGTGGACACTACTTCCACTTGTAGGTCTAGATGAAACATTCATAGGCCCCATCAACTATAAGAACTTCTCTATCATAGATTGGTAGTTTTTTTGTTCTTGATGCTCTTAAGAGACCTTTGTGAGCATCACCTAGATGCAATGAGTGCTAAGTGGGCGATTCATTATCACGAGAGATGGGTTCTTGTGAACCACTACTCATGAAACATGGGTCAATGAGTTTAAATAAATAAAAACTACACAATTGAATCTTGGTAGTAATATCATAATTTGACACACCATGGAAAATACCTCCTAGTTATCAATTGCTTATTTTGTACATTTAGATGAGTGTTCAAGAGTGCAAAGTCAAATGGAATTTTTAACCCCACAATAAAAGTAATTATTCATCTCTATTTTATTATTTCAATTTTATTTCTAATATTTTTATGTTGCACACGACACATTGCCTCATTTTTATAAGTCTACATACAAGACATCAATATTACGATAAGAAAATTTTTTTATACCAACAAACATATGCCAAAAATTAGTAATGGAACTATTATCACTTGGAATTGCACCCAATTGAACAAGGAGTTCAACATTCCAGTTAAATAGTGGAACTAACCTCAAGGTGTGGGACCTTATGAATGAGGTTAGATCTCTGGAGAAGGTCGACTTCCTTTCAAAACCAGGTGCAATGAAGGCTGGTCCAACCCAGCATTGTAAAGCTCTACACTAACCCTAAACTATGAATTGCAGGAGAAAAGGGGAGAAGGAGAAATGCTAAAGATCAGGAAAAAGTTGATGCACCAAGTTTTAGAGTGTTTCTTCCTACCTTTGTTGCATAGGGTATCAACAAAATATCTTGAGAAACTCACATAGTTCTCTACTTTATCATATTTACAAGGAAAACATGAAGGCTAAGAGTCAAAAAGATCAAAAGGGTAGAGGTTACCCATAATCAACAGTTTTCCAATGAACCATCACAATAATGCACTCTACAGAGATGATAAAAATAGTGCATTCATAGAGGTATCAAACAATACACAGGATACAAGCATAAAGAAGAGGTAAAATGAATGATTTTTATTGACACAAAGGCATGGAAGCCAATTTTATAGTCACATAATGCTAGAGTAGCATAAGCTTGTTAGAGAAAATCCTCAAGAAGAACCCCTAAAAAGGATACAAGTGTTGCCTTTATAGTTCAGACATAACTTAGTCGACTCCAACCCAAACCCTAACCCTTACTAGGGTTAGCAAACAACAAAAATCCATCTAGATTAGGGTTGAGGCGACCAGATCATGGAAAATGTGTTGAAGGATGACCCCTAGATGTGCGAAGACCTACACACCATACCTCTGCAATAAATGTTTTCCAAAGATCCCTCCAAAATGCCCCCATGAAATCAACTATTTGATTATGGGGCAAGAAAGGAAGGACAATAATCACCAATAAATGAGCATGGGTGCCCATGAGATCAACCGCAACTCTTAGGAAGTGCAATAAATGATGTCCTTGAGCCTCAAAAGTTGAACAAGTAGGTGAGAAATTCGCTCAACCATTAATGGCGTCGTCCCAAAAACACGTGAAGTCGTGAAAGGTCGGGGCGTCGGGCCCGAAAGGAACCTCTATCTGATCAAGAAATAATGGTCTGGAACCTCAAAAAAGTGTCTCTGTCGGAGGTTGAGCATCGGGCCTACCTTGTACCGTTTACTAAAGAGTAGACGACCGTCAGACCTTAGGCATTGGGGATACCACTTACTGCCTGCTAAAGATTGGAAGGAGGGAAACAAGATTGCAAGGTTAGAGCAAGTTGATGAAGAGAACAAAAATGTTTTCCTTAATAGAATTGTTGGATTTTGAGCTTCCATGTGCAAGTTGGCATCCACACCACTCCTAAGTTTGAGTAGGGCTAATGCTAGGATGAATAGAGGTTGAAAAAAGGCCTATATGAAGTTGTAGAGGATAAGAAATAAAAAATGGCAAGAGTTCTATTATGACAACGAGTGAGGCTCTCCCAAGAAATTGAAAAAATGGGTAGATGAAAGCTAGAAGGTTAAGATGAAGGTGTTACTAGGGTTAGAAAGGCTTGGAAAGACATTACAAGTTGGTAAATTTTGGAAAAGGAGAGTTGTGGTGTTTCAAATCCATGTTTCGCCCCACACTAGATGAAACTCTTGTTTGTAGCAAATGGATGGTTGCTAAACAATTGAGATGAAAAAGCAATTACCACTTGTGGTATTAATGATTTTGCCATATTGAGTGCATCCATTAAAATTTGAAGGCACAAAATTTGGGTTACAAAACTTGAAGGCCCAAGAGGCATAAAGACACTCTAAGCGAGGTCAACAAAAAGTCTAGGAATGAGAACATCTACACGAAGTAAACATCTAATTATTTTTCTTGTGCATAACAAAGCAATTTTGTGGTGATATATCATCATAAGACTTGGAATGTCAACCCATATAATAACATGCAAAAATAGATACGCACAATGTTACAATAAAATTTGAATTTAGACTAAGAGAGTTAAAATTATCCTAATAGCTAAACATTGAATCAAACATGATGGTCCTATCCAATATAAAAATACTTCTCTAAAAATTAAAATTGATTTAAATCAAAACTAAATAATATTTTTAGTGCAAAACTAAATTATGAATATTGCAAAATCAAATATAATTATATATCATAATCATATACTTAAAACAACCAAAATAATTAAGATTAAAAAAGAAAAAGAAAAAATATGAAAGTAACACTTCATCTTTATTTATGTTTTCTTTAGAATTATATAACCTTAGATAGCTTAAAAGTAATGTTTGACATAAAATAACCCAATAAAAATAATACTAAACATGTCACAAATCTTTTCTTTTCTTTTTAAATGTGAAACATTATAGCAAAAGCAAAAAGAACAAAATATTGGTAAGATATGACAAGTATCATACGTGGCCATAGCCAATAATAACTGAAGAGCACATCTAAGGTTGGTTTATTTGAAACCATATAAATAGAATGGTGTTCTAAATATTGAAGCATTAAAAGAGATGCTTGTCGTTTGTCAATATAATTTAGAGATAATAATCATATCATTAAAGTTAATCATATGATAAGTGTCGAATTTAGATAGATGATCAACCATTATTTAGAAGCAAAATATGGAATTCAAGTAAATTAAACATCTTGTCAAGATAATTATTTAATATTATAGAAACGAAAAAAATTGTAATTATAATTTATTAATTTGTAAGTGCTTTTTTAGACTAGAGTTATGAATTGGATCAACAAAGGCATAGTGTCTGCGATCACAATAATCTGACATAGACTTGAACCCTAGTGACCACAACAACAATGCCACCACTTAACCATCACATTATGAAATGAACCCTAATTATAATTTATTTAATTTTAACATCAACATTTTATATCATATTTCACAATCTATTACCTAAATTTTAAAAAATATTAATCCTAAAAAATTAAAACCAGAAATTTGTTCCACAAGTGTTCTAACATTGTCTCTTGTATGATAGAAATGTTGTATGTTTATTCAATAGGAATGAAATATAGCAATAAAATATTAAAAAAAAATAGAACGTGGGCTCGCCGTCATCCGCCCACATGTCCTTTGTCTTGCCTAGGTAGTGCAAATTTTATTATTAATAAATTGTTAGGGTTTCGTCTCCAAGATTTGATGTGGACTTCACGGAACGGGAAAAAAACAAATTAAAAACACGTTCCGTTGTGTTTGTGGCGGAACAAATTAGGTTTGAATTCCTTAGCTTTTTGTTCTTTTCGCGAAGATTCTTAGCTACTTGTACGAGTTTTCAAGTCCGTTACGTAATCCTCCTCACTGTCGTTTTAAATGAAAAGATAACAATTGGATTTGCCGTTATTTAAGAGCTTACGCCAAAATTTTCAAAAAAGTTAAAATATTTTTGTAAGATATAAAATAATAGGATAGCTTTGGGCAGATGATAAAAACATGCCAAAATCAATAGGATAAGGTAGGTGTGATGATCGAGCATGTGAGCATAAGGGGTATGGAAGGTATGATTAAAGGATGGTTCTAGAAGTGTGATAAGGAAATGAAAGAACAATATAGAATGGTGAAGTCATGATGTCCTCCAATCTATAAAGATAGTTCTAGAAGTATGATCGGAAGTGGAAGCATGATATAGGTGGAAAGAATGATGCCCTAAAATCTAGTGAGGTAGCTCTGAAAGTGTGAGGTGGCAAATAAAAGTAAGAGAATGTGGTACTATGGTGTCAGTAATGATCATAGTATCAAATCGAGCATGGGATAATGGCATAATAAGGATCATATGTATCAAGATACCGTAGACAAGTGGTCAAAGCATGGTAAAGTCATGAACATGTGACAATCATAGAGTTGCAAGTAGATAAGCATGAGAAGTATAAGAGAACAAAGTTCATGGTAAACACAAACAAGTATAAGGATGCATACAATTAGGAAATTATGAGAAAAATATCATGGTAAGAGTAGGTATAAAAGTAGGAAATGATCAACCAAAGTCGTAAATATGAACAAAAAAGAGTAAAGCATGCAAGGACATATCAATAGACAAGGAAGTTGTGAACAACCATATGGTAAAATATGTCAAGTAAGAACAACGGAAAATGCTCCCCAAGTGGGGGATGATAAACATCAAATAAGATGTGTAAAAGATCACAATAAACAAGATATAATTAAAAGGCAAAATTACAAGGTAACAAGCAAAAGACAAAGTGTGAACTAGAAATATAGGCATTTACACATATAGTCTATAGAGATGCCCATGAATCATCAAAAAATATAGGAGGATCATCATCATCTTCCAAAAGATCATGATTTCCCTAACAAATGTCATCATACTTTTCTTCATTGGTTCTTACATTTTGTTCTCATGCTTACCTTTGCTATTACATGTGCTTATTCTTGACAATCCTTTGTACTTTTTTACGCACACTACCAATTGGTGGCACATAAGGAATTTATTTATTAACCTAGATTTCTTACTTCTTTGATTGGGGTTATAGAGGAATATTCGACACTTATGCACCACAAAACTTTGCTTAAGCATCTATATAGTCTTTTGTTCATGAAATTTTGATTTTTGTATCACTTTAGTAGTTGCTTTTATTTATTTTCTTGGTTCATAAATGATTTTTTCCTCATAATTCTCTCTAGAAAACATGTTTGTATAAAAAAAAAATTCCTTTCTCATTTTAAGATTTCAACTTAAGACACTTCAAGTTTTGGAGGCTTTTCTTCACTAGCCCACCTATTTTTTATTATTTATATTTATTGTTCAAAAAATTTGATTTGATATATATCATTGAGATTTCTTTCACTTTTACATGGAGGTTCGTAGGTATCCAAAGTAAAATGACTCAACTCTACAATAGTTTGGTATTAATCTCTACTAATCATGATAACTCTAGTTTCATGAATGAATTTTACACATTAATATAAAGCAATGGTACAACTCCTAAATATTCCAACCAAGGTCTGCTAAGTAAAATAACAAATATATCAGAAGTATTTATAATATGACATAGCATAAGCATTTCCTTAGATCCAAGTATAAGTTTTAGAATGTGACAAACAAAAGCATGAATAACTATCCCATTAGTAATCTTAATGATACTCCTAAATGTGCATAGGATGGTGGTTCCAAATGATTACCTACAAAAAATTCTTCTATACATATGTTATATTGATTGGTGAGTTCTATGAGTATATTATCAATGATTAGATTTTGTATCTTCCCGATAACATACAATAAATTATAATGACTATTTTTTGGAATCTCTTCATCAAAAAAAATAATCAATGGAGGAGGATGAGGAAAAGAAGAAGTCATAAGAGGTAGCCTTAGTTTTTATTGCACCCACAAAAGCATGTAAATGTAATATATTTGAGATTAATAATGACAATCATTTTTAACAATGTTATCTACATTACATCCTCCATAATAATTATATGTGTTTCTCTAGATTTAGCCCCAAATTTGAATACAATCACTTAATCCAAATGACTTCATTAAAGCATGAATAGTTTACATGTACATTAATTTTATAGTGGACAAAGAAACCACAACATGTCACTTGTCCATCCATCTAATAGCACCACTAAACATAGTGAAAAAAAATCCACTAGTGGATCTCCTACTATCAACATCCCTTTCCCAATCTAAACCCACAAATCCATGAGTAGTAACTCAATGTTGGTCCCCTATATAATAACTATGATAACAAATGGAGTACTTAGCGGTACCTCACAAATATCTGAAGACCTCTTCACCACATCCTAATATACTTATCCAAGATTAATCATGGCTAAGGACTTCTACTACTCAGGAAATGTCTAGAGTTCTATAGTATACATTAAAATCCCAAAGAGACTAACATAAGGTATTCTAGCCATATCCACCATCTCATAGGAGAAGTTGAACATTGCTTAATTGATAACTTAATCCCTACTAAATTAGGAACACACAAAGGCCTGAAAGCTAACATGTTGAATATGTCCAATAGTAATTCTATCTCAAACTATACTAAAAGTTGATACTTTAACTCACAAATAATATTCCTCCTAATATCAAAAAATAACATATCATCAATATATAATATAATAATAAGGAAGTGATTACCATCCATTTTATAATAGATGCAATGATCTAATTTGGACCTCAAAAATCTCATTCCCAACATAAAGGTATCAAACTATTGGTATCACATCCTAGGAGATTGCTTGAGACCATACAAATATTTCTTCAACTAATAGACCAAAATTTATTTACCTTTTTCAATGTAGTGCCTTGATTGCGACATATAAATTATCTCTTCCTCCAAATCACCATGAAGGAAAATTGTCTTCACATCCATCTTCTCAACCTTAAAATCAAATTTTATTACAATGGATAATAGAAACCAAATGAATTTCATATTATCATATCTAGATAAAATCTCACCATAATCAATTCCCTCAACTTCAATATCCCTTTACAAACAGTATTACCGAGTACTTCTCAATGGCATACGGTAAATTCACCGCTAGCAATTCATCGATGGAAAATTCATTGCCAATAATTCACCGCCAGAAAATTCACCGTCATGACAATTCACTGCACGAAAAATTAATTGCATGAATTTTTTATGGTTAATTTTCCATGGCGGTGAATTGCTGGTGGTGGTGAATTTTCCTGTGGTGAATTATTGACGGTGAATTTTCCCTCGGTGAATTGTTGGCAATGAATTTTCCTAGAGCCCTTCTCATTATTGTCATATGAATCGATTTTCTTTTTTAACACCTATTTGTATCTAATAGGTTTACATTGTTTAGGTAAAGGTACTAGGTCCCATGTGTCATTTTTATATAACGCAAAAATCTACTCATTCATGTCCGTTTTTCAAGACTCTACATCATTCATACCCATATCCTCCTTTATAATCATAGGCTCATTGCTATTAGTAATCAAAACAAATATACATATCTAATTAAGAGGATTATACTTGTCTAGTTGTTATATGTGTTGATTAGACCTCCTCAAGAGTTATTTAATCTATCCTCCTCTTTATATCCCTTATGAGATATGGTTCAACTTTCTAGGTCTTTGGGGTAGTTAAACCACATATTTATTTTCATCCTTTTATGGTTACAATATAGTGGAAGAAGGCTTAACTTCTCTAAAGATAAAACTTTTTCTATATAAATCTCTCTCAGCCATAGGATCCCAAAGCTTGAACTTTTTATCAACAAAGTATGCACCAGAAGCTAAGTTATCAACTCAGCTGCATGTTGATACATGGGAACATTCCTAGGCCCGTGGGTTGCCTAAAACTTGGAATGAACCTCTAGAGAAGGCTGGTTCCTCTTGCTTGATCACTTAGAACTTGATCAATCCTACTTATTTTGAAGGAAAAGGGTAAGAAGGAGATTGAAATAACTTAAAATGTCTAAAAATGATTAACTACAACTAACTAGGTGATGCACCAATTTGTTTTCTCAGACCTACAACTTGCTATTTTGGACTTACAATGGCTTAAAAAGAAGTTCTACTGCACAACCTATGTCTTTTAACATATTACCCATCAATATTTCATAAAGAGGGCACCAATTGATGATGTTCTAGAAGGAAAATGAGAGATTTCACAACCAAAACAACCCAATAAGTTTTTCCACAGTTTACAACCTATTTGAATATGCTTGAATTTGCTTACAAGTGTTTGTTTTGATCATATTTTGAGGTTTTGAGATAAAACACAGTAAAATGAACCAATAAAGCATATATAACCAACCACATAAAAAGCATAAATTGAACTAAAATTGATGCTAAAGAAGCATTACACAAGTGTTGATCCAAAATAGATTGTCTTCATTGCTTGAAAATTGAAATTGCATGAAAGAAATTTAGTCATATGCTTGACTGGTTTTGAGTTACAATACAATGACTTTTTGCTGAGAAGAACTCAAAAAGTTACAACCTACAACAAAACAAATGCAAGAACTAACTGAAAAAAGGCTTGAAAGATGAGCCTTATAGTTGTGCAACAACTTGCTAGAAGATAGGAACATGTGTTGAGGGGAAAAGGATAAGTCTTTACTCCATTTTGCTGAGTCAATCTCCTTTGGTCGTCCAAAATAATAATCCCTGCTTTTCAGACATTAAAACTGCTCCAAAAAGGTGTTAGAGTGTTGAGGAAGCTTTCCCTTGACCTCTTCTATCATTAAAACTCTTAAATCTGCTCCTATATTCTCTCAACTACCCATAAACTGAGTTAAACAACTCCCTAGATATTTGCAATTTCCCCTATATTCTCTCACCTTATGTCCAAGTCACCCCAATCTCCTTTAATGCTCACAATTACTACTTTCAAAAGCTCCAACTGTTGTCCCTTACCTGCTCATAGAAGCCCAAACTGCTCAACCTCTTCATAAATGCTTTTAAGACCCTTATCCACATGTACTTGATAACCCCCTTTTCCACACTACCAAAACTACTTAACACCTTCATAGGACACATACAAATCTACTAATAGTAACTAAGTATCCTACTTATCCTTTACTTAGATCTTACTTAATTTCAGAGCATCATACCAATTGAATGAACAATTTTTGGAGCATGGAACCAAGATGCATTGAAATTTGTTTTTGATAGCCATTATTAGTTCAGTGTGAAGATTGAGCTATCTTATGAAGATTGTCACTATTGACTGCAAAGATCACCAAGGATTACATGTATTCTCATCACCAAATTGAAGGCTTACCTTGAAAGAAACTATCATATTTTACTGGGAACTGCCCTCTTATGCACTGTCATGACTATATCAGTACTTTTCCTCAGTCACTATCCCTACTAAATGACCTATGAATTGTAGACTTTTAAAATCATCTATATCTAGCTCTAGTTCACTCTATCCATGCTTTCTCATAAAAAATCATCTTGGTTTTCTTTCATTGGATCCCCCTACCATATCTTTTGATATTTTTCATTACAAGACTATATGACAGTCCTTTGTACATTGTTTCCCTTTTATAGATGCATCCTCTTGCAACATTGGACAACAATACTCAGAGCTTGCTAAGGGTTTTATTGAACTCTACTCTAGCAGTTCACTATTCATTGAGAATTATCTTCACATCCTTGGATTAAGAAAACAAACCTCTAATCATAGAAACACTTGTCTTAATCACATGTTTTGAAATATTTCAATCATTCCATGCCTCTCATCATTTTGAATAAACACTATTTCTATAAAGGCATTGCTTATTTCTTGAATACTCCCCATTATTGATTACAGAAGCATTCTCCCACTGTTAGAAAATCACCACCATTGTATGCATAACCCTTTATTTGGACTGTCATGCACAATTTTTTCTCTTAGGACTGTTCAACATTTTACTAGGTTGTCATCTTTTATTCACTGTTCTCTCAAGTTTTTGTAATGCTCTATCATTTTATAGAACTATCCTCTATTCATGGTGTCCTGAAACAACATCAAAGAGAAATTCATGCAAGCCTGGATAAAGAAAAGAAGCAACACAAGGAAATATGGTTATCTTTGAACTATTACATATCCCTCTCTATGAATGTCATTTGAGATTATCATTCTTATCGTTTTCTATGACGGTCATTTCCCCTCTCATTTATTATGTACAAGGTTGTCAAGATTTCAAACACAGTCAAACCCACTAAAATCCCATCACAGTTAGTAAGTCACAGTGACAAATCATTGTCATGAGGTGAATGTCATGGACCACTGTTATTGATAAAAACACATACTATGTATTTTCCTCTCAAGACAAAAGTTGTGACTTGATACCTAACACTGTCCTCTAACTTTGAAGTCACTATGTGATCTTGGTTTGTCTTTTAACCATACAAATACTTGCATATGCCTTGATTATTATCTTAGGACTATCCTCTATGTGTCTCATCTTCATGACATTGATTGTCCACTTACCATGGCACTGTCTTTTCAAGACTCGAATTCATTTATCATTGTCACTTTAAACTATCCATTCATCAATCCATGCCATCAAACACCATGTTTGTCTTAACCATGTGATAGGATGAGAGTTAAGAATACATGCATGTGTTGCTTCCAACTTATTGTTCTTAGCATCAAAATATTGTCAACTCATTAGAATATAAGGTTTTGTTAATAAATGAATATATATAATAATATATACATATTGTAATGAGATGCATTATAATATATATACATATTATATATATTCCTGTCAAAACATCTTAAAAATCTATTATCTAGGATAATGCATGGGGCACATATAATGACACAACCCATGATATTGTTTAGCTCTCCAAGTTAAAGCTATGAGAGATGTATTAGTAGTATGTGGCCATATAACAGTTAGAAGTTTGAAAATGTTTGAATAAGAATTTATGCCTGATTCTTAGACTATATGCAACACCAATCATATAGGTTGCTACAATAGAGTGCTTCCAACACATAAGGTAAGGGAGTAAACATAGTTTATTATATGCATAAATGCAGCAGTGAAAAGAGGTGCACGCTATAGCTGCACATTAACTATGAGCCAATATCCAACCTTTGAATGGATACAAATCCAACGGGTGGGCTATCTTGAACAACACATAAGAATTGAAGGATAATGTAGCCCATGTTCTAGAAGCAAGGCACATATATAGTGTTGCAAGTATGAGCTAGTTTGGTGGTGTTATCATTGATGTCAACACAGGTTAGTATGTTGCAGACTGTACTTGTATAGTTGAGATGTTGTTGAGATGTTGTGAGTACATGGAGTTGTCTTTATGACGTTGTAGATGTGTTGAATTGGTGTGTTTCCAAGTGCTTTTGAGAAAATTAATAAAGAAGAGAAGTTAGAGTGATGAATGTGTTCAAAATGTGCTCTGGTATGTGCTTCACGTTTCTCCTGTGTTGATCCTATGCTTGTGCAGATCTAAAGGTTTGATAATGTTGGTATAGTGGTGAAATCTCTTGAGTTTTAGCTTCTAGTGTGATGGTACGTAAAAGTTACATGCACCGGTGTGTGAACTGTTCTAGCAGAGTTGGTCTTTTGTGGACTAGGAGAAATGTTTCTGCTCCACAATCCTTCGCTATTTTGTTTCATATCTTGTGGATCTGGGATATGTCTTGTGAAGGTGTTCTCTGGGTTCTGGCAAAGAATGTTGATGTTTGGTGGTTTGGAAGTCATGTTTTAGTGTTGTTGTGTGTGTTTGCATAGTACAGATGGAATGGTGGAAGGTGTTCAGTGTTTGAAGTTTTTTGCACTTGCTGCGGATGTATCTAGAGGAATTTTAAATGTATTCTTGTGCTTAATGAAGCATGTTGTGGGGTCCGCGTGTATCTTCTTGTTGGGAAGCGTGTACATCAATGTTCATTTGTTTTTTCATTAGGTTTGGCCGACCCAGTGTTTACACTTCATTCAAAGAATAAAAATTAATTAAGGAAGCATGTGGATAAATCGAGACATTATCTTTTGGTCTTGATTAAATATTTTCTTGGTCCACTCTCATTCCTTTCCACTGTAGGAATGTTGAGTTGCCGACCTAATTTGAATTTATGAAATAATTTTTTTGTGGCCGACCTTAGTGGAAGGTTCTAAGGTTGAAGATGGTATAAATGTGAGTCAAATTGTGAAGAATTGTATGACAGTGTGATGCAAAGTGACAAAGTAAGCCACAAATCATAAGAGAAGAAGTGTGTGTGAGTGAGTTGAGGCAACAATTATTCATTGTGTTGAATTCCTGAAGGCAATGAGCTAAATGTTTCTGCAATAATTTATTCAAGGCTACGGACGTGTGTTAATTGTTGTGGGGGATCTTTTGTTCTCTTTTGTATCTGTAGGTAGTGAGCCTCCCTATTGGATAGTGAGTCCTTTGTGTAGGTAGTGAGCCTTTGTACTCAGATAGTGATTCCTTTCAGTAGGAAGTGAGCCTTTGTATTCGGACAATGAGTCCTCTTTTGGGCAGTGAGCCTCTGTATTCAATTTTATTATCTCTTTATATTGTGAGTTAACCCTCACCATGGTTTTTCCCTCATTAGGTTTTCCACGTAAAAATCTGGTGTTCATTGTGTTGATTTACTTTCTATTATTTTTGTTTCATGCTCATACTTAATAACAAAATAGTTTGGTTGTCGAATTGATAAGTGTTGAAGTTTTAAGTTGAATTTTTGTGACAGCTGATTCACCCCCCTCTCAGTTGTCCTGTGCCTGTTTAACAATTGGTATTAGAGCTTTGGTTCTTTGGTGTAGAGCTTAACCGCTTAAGGAGGATCCGATGGCGCACAATTTGGCAATCCCTATGTTCGATGGATCTAATTATAGTGATTGGAAAGTGTAGATGAGAGGATATATTGTTTCTCTTTGTTACTGGACCTGGAAGGCTGTTGAGACGAAGTATACTCCTCCAGCGAATGGTCCTACTATTGTACATGAAGTTTCTACTTATGAGGAGAATGAGAAAGTGAGGAATGCTATTTACAGTGTTTTATCAAAGACTAAGTGACTAAATGTTCTATCTTTAGATACAACTTATGATGTCTAGAAGAAGTTGGAAGAACTATATGAAGGAAATGAAAGAGTAAAATTGACAAAGAAGTTGCAGACAAAGCAAAAATTTGAAAATTTGAAAATAGAAGAAGGTGAAGAGTTTCAAGCTATTTCTAGAGAGTTGAGATGACAACAAATGAAGTTAAGAATCAAGGAGGAAAGCCGACTGATGAAGATATTATTGAGAAGATCCTGAACACCCTACTAGATTGCTACAGTGATAAGATCTTAGGTATTGAAGAGATGTATGATCCTACAAAGTATACTAAAGAACAATTATTCGACACCTTGCAATAATTTGAGATGAGAAAGTTCAAGAAAGAAGAAAAGAAAAAGACAACTTTTAAGGCAATGAAGATTGAAGATGATCCGGAGAGTGATGGTTCAGATGAGTTGTAAGCGAACTTCACCAGGAAATTGAAGAAAGGTACTGGAAAGTATAAAGGTATGTTGCCCTTTAAATGTTTTAGTTATGGTAATATTGGTCATTATGCTTCAAGATGTCTGAACAGAGCTATACATAAGAAGAACAAGGATTATAAAGATAAGGATAGGAAGGACAAGAAATACAAGAAGTTGTACTATGTTAAAGAAGAAGCTGGAATCTCTGATGATGAATCTGAAGATGAGGTTGATGATAGTGAATGCTTATTCTTAGCTTTGGAAAGTAAATCTGTATCCACTAACCCTAGAAAATGTGCAAGCAAGAAGGCTCCAAAGAATAAGAGGAATAGGATGGAAGGTACTTTGGTTACCGCTTTTCATGCAAGACAGGATGAAGACTACTGTGTAATTGATAGTGGATGTTCTAATCACATGACCAGAGACAAGAGTAAGTTTACTAAACTTGAAAAGTATGACGGTGGTTTAGTCATGTTTGATGATGATTTGGGAGTAAGATTTGTGGGAAAGGTTCAATTAGTTTTGATGGAGTGCACAACATTGATGATGTATATTATGTGAAGGGTTTGAGGCATAACCTTTTGAGTGTTGGTTAGATGTGTAGCAATGGTTTTAAACTTGTGTTTCAGAATAATACTTGTGAAATCAGAAAAGGATCCAGAAATGGAGATATGGTTGTTGCTGGAAGAGCTCATGGAAACATCTATCAATTGAAGGGAGTTGATGGTCAATGCCTTGCATCTCAAGTCAGTGAAAGTTGGTTATGGCACCGGAGAATGGGACATGTAAATTTTGATAATCTAGTCAAAATCAGTTCAAAGGAAATTGTCTGAGGTCTACCTAGAATTACAAGACTTGCTAATACTATTTGCAGAAGTTGTCAATTGGGGAAATAGATAAGATGCAACTTTAAGGGAAAAGAGCACTTTACTACCGGAATGTTGGAGTTAATTCACATTGATCTATGTGGTATGACTAGAACATGAAGCCTAAATGGAGACAGGTATTTTGTGTTTCTTATTGATGATTATACTCGAATGACATGGGTTTCTTTTCTTAGAGAAAAGACTCAGGCTCTGGATAGGTTTAAGGTATTCAAAGCAAGAGTGGAAAATGAAGTAAGTTTGAAAATCAAGTGTTTGAGATCTGATAGAGGTAGAGAATTCACTTGCAGTGAGTTTAATACATTCTATGATTAGCATGACATAAAGAGACATTTTTTTGCTCTGAGAACCCCTCAACAGAATGGGGTAGTTGAGAGGAAAAATAGGACAGTACATGAAGCTACAAGAACCATGATGAAAGAATCAAATGTACTAGTTGTGTACTGGAGAGAGGCAATACACACTGTTGTTTATGTTCTTAATAGAGTTCAGATTAGAAGCAGCAACACAAAGACTCCTTTTGAGTTATGGACCGGTAAGACTCCTACTGTGAAGTACTTCAAGGTATTTGGAAGCAGATGTTACATTAAAAGAGATGATGAAAATCTTGGAAAGTTTGATGCTAGGAGTGATGGAAGGATTTTTTCTTGGATACTCTACTACTAGCAAAGCATATAGATGCTTTAATAAAAGATTGATGAAGATTATTGAAAGTGCTAATGTGAAAGTTGATGAAGACATACGTGGACATGTACCTAAGGAAAATAAGGAGAAGGAAGAAGAAGAGAAATAGGAATAGACTAAAGAAGAAGAAGAAGAGAATGAGTCGGAACCTACTATTAAGACTCCTAATTATGTACAGAAGAATCATCCTAAGGAACAAATAATTGGAGATAAAAGTGAAGGTGTGAAGACAAGAAGTAAAGTAGCAAATGAGGTAAATCTGTGTCTACTTTCTAAAATTGAACCTAAGTCTGTGAGTGAAGCATGTGAAGATGATAGTTGGATGAAAGATATGAAAGAAGAGTTGCAACAGATAGAAAAGAATCAGACATGGGAACTAGTCCCTAGACCTATGAATAAGAATGTAATTGGTTCAAAATGGGTGTTCCGAAATAAGCTAAATTAAGGAATGTGTAAGAGGTTTGTTGAAGAGATGCAAAAAGAATTTGAGATGTCCATGATTGGTGAATTGAATTTCTTCCTCGGTCTACAAGCGAATCAAGTTGATATAGGGATATTCATTTCACAATCAAGCATGTAAAAGAGCTATTGAAGAAGTTTGGGATGGATGATTCCAAACCGGTTAGTACTCCTATGGTAACCGGATGTAAATTGCGCAAATTTGATGATTCTGCTAAAACTGATTAGAGAAAATATAGATCTATGATTGGTGGAATGATGTATCTTACTACTACCATACCAGATATTATGCATGCAGTATGTCTAGTTGCCAGATTTCAAGTAGATCCTAAAGAGGCACATGTTACAATTGTAAAGAGGATATTTAGATATCTTAAAGGTACGCTAGATTATGGATTATGGTATTGTAAGGGTGTTGATTCTACCTTGAGTG
Source organism: Sequoia sempervirens (assembly GCA_007258455.2). Lineage (NCBI taxonomy): Eukaryota > Viridiplantae > Streptophyta > Pinopsida > Cupressales > Cupressaceae > Sequoia > Sequoia sempervirens. The sequence goes on along the minus strand of VDFB02105785.1, from coordinate 439,558,450 downwards.
CTTATACCGATGTAGATTGGGCTGGTTGTGTGGACGACCGGAAGAGCACCAGTGGAGGTGCTTTCTTTCTTGGCGGAAGATTGGTTTCTTGGTTGAGTAAGAAGCAAGACTCGGTTTCTCTATCCACTGCAGAGGCAGGATATAGTGCTGCAACATCGTGCTGCACATAAGTTTTGTGGATGAAGAAAACTTTGAAAGACATTGGAGTATTATATGATGAGCCCATTCCTATTTTCTATGACAACACGAGTGCTATAAATATTTCAAAGAACCCAATTATACATTCAAGAACAAAACACATATCTATCAAATATCATTTCTTGAGAGAATAGGTGTTGGAGAATGAAGTCAGACTAGAGTATGTGACAACAAAGGAACAAATTTCAGATATATTTACTAAGGCTCTTCTGAAGGATACTTTTGAGCATCTTAGGGAGAGGTTGGGGGTCATTGGCCCTCTGAACGAGGTGCACATGAAGGTGCAGCAGTCCAGTGGATTCACATATTCTTCATTCCTCTGGACTGATAATTGGGTCTACTCCGCAGGGGGAGTAGAAAAGGTTTTCATTGTTACAGTATGAGTGAACTCCCAAGGGGGAGTGATCAGAGTTGTTGATCTTTGCCATTGATGTCAAAGGGGAAGAGAAAATCATGTGAAAAATAGTTGTCTAGAGGAAGAGAAGGTGTTCTCCTGGGATATTGTGAAGGATGTTGTATTTGATGGTTTTTCACATCATGTGTTGCCATCAATGACAAAGGGGGATATTGTTGCAACTATGAGCTACTTTGGTGGAGTTGTCATTAGTGTTGTCATTGATGTCAAAATAGTTCAGTATGTTGCAGATTATACATGTATGGTTGAGATGCTGCTGAGATGTTGTGAGTACATGGAGCTATCTTTATGACATTGCAGATGTGCTGAATTGGTGTGTTTCCAAGTGCTTTTGAGAAAATTAATAAAGAAGAGAAGTCAAAGTGATGAATGTGTTCAGAATGTGCTATGGAATGTGCTCCGCATTTCTCCTGTCTTGATTATATGCTTGTGTGGATCTAAAGGTTTGATAATGTTGGTATAGTGGTGATATCTCTTGAGTTTTAGATTTTGGTGTGATGGTATGTAAAAGTTATGTTCACCAGTGTGTGAACTGTTTTGGTGGAGTTGGTCTTCTATGGACTAGGAGAAATGTTTTTGCTCTCCAATCCTCCGCTATTTTGTTTCAAAACTTGCGGATATGGGATATGTCTTGTGAAGGTTTTCTCTACGTTCTGGAAAAGAATGCTAAGGTTTGGTGGTCTGAAAGTCATGTTTCAATGTTGTGTGTGTTTGCATAGTTTGGATGGACTAGTGGAAGGTGTTCAGTTTTGAAGTTTGTTGCACTTGTTGTGGATGTATCTAGAGGAATCTGAAATGTATTCCCGTGCTTAATGAAGCGTGTTGTGAGGTCTGTGTGTCATCTTCTTGTTGGGAAGCGTGTACATCAATGTTCATTTGTGTTTTCATTAGGTTTGGCCGACCTGGTGTTTACACTTCATTCGAAGAATAAAAATTAAGGAAGCGTGTGGATGATTCGAGACATTATCTTTTGGTCTTGATTAAATGTTTGATTGGTCCACTCTCATTCCTTTCCACTGTGGGAATGTTGAGTTTCTGAACTAATTTGAATTTATGAAATAAAGTTTTTGTGGCCGACCTTGGAGGAAGGTTCTAAGGTTGAAGATGGTATAAATGTAAGTCGAATTGTGAAGAATTGTATGACAATGTGATGCAAAGTGACGAAGTAAGCCACAAATCATAAGAGAAGAAGTGTGTGTGAGTGAGTTGAGGCAGCAGTTCTTCATTGTGTTGAATTCTTGAAGGCAGTGAGCTAAAGGTTTTTGCAATCATTTATTCAAGGTTAAGGATGCACATGTTGGTTGTTGTGGTGGATCTTTTTTTCTCTTTTGTATATGTAGGAAGTAAGCCTCCTTGTTGGACAGTGAGTCCTTTCTATAGGCAGTGATCCTTTGTATTCAGACAGTGAGTCCTTTCTGTAGGCATTGAGCCTTTGTATTCGGACAGTGAGTCCTCTTCTAGGCAGTGAGCCTCTGTATTTAGTTTTATTGTCTCTTTATATTGTGAGTTAACCATCACTGCGGTTTTACCCTCATTGGGTTTTCCATGAAAAAATCTTGTGTTCATTGTGTTGATTTAATTTCTATTATTTGTGTTTCATTCTCATACTTAATAACAAAATAGTGTGGTTGTGGAATTGATAAGTATTGATGGTTTAAGTTGAAATTTGGTGACAACTAGTTCACCCCCCTCTTAGTTGTCCTGTTCCTATTTAACATATAGCACGTATAGGAATGAATTGTGGCAAGGCTACAAATACTTAGTAAAATCAATGATATCTCCAAAGATTTTAAAGGTTGTTATAGTTGATAAAGACTATGTGAATGGAGGTCGATAATAGTCATTATTGACTATGTCAAATGAAGCCAACTAAATAGTTAATGATTGTTTGTGTTAACTGATTATCATACTATTTTACACACGGTTTATAACATGGTATGTTGTCAATAATATTCTTGACTTGGTTGACGCTAATAGTAAGACCAACCTTGACTTTGTCTAATGCATTTAATTTCTCAAGTCGATTCATCCACTAAATGGATTGATGGAAACTTGTTGTCATAAAATGGAAGTTGACTGATTCTTTTGGTAGTTTAACAGTGCCAAATATGAAGGAAATGATAATGGAAATGGCGCCACCTTTGAATCTAAGTTTTTGTAGAAGTCTTTTCATTGTGACAATTCAAATTATGCATATGTTGATTGAATAAGTCTTCAAATTTTTGTCACTAAACAAGTCGACCTGTAGGTGATTAGGCTGAGTATTAGCTTAAGAAATTGCCTCATTTTTTATATGTTTCATGTGTTTCTTTGCATGAAGTTTGTTTTCCATTAACATGCATAAACTATAGGCTTTGAGGTTGCTTGATTGCTCTATAAATAGCTAAACCATTTCATTTGAGAGGGACACACTCTTCCATAAGATAACACATCTTTTGTAATTCATAATTCTTTATTTTCCAGCCATACTTTGCTTTGCATTAAGAGAGAGAAAGGAAGTGAATTCATATAGTTTGTGAGGAGGTTATATTTTGAGAAGAGATTATATTATGAGAGGAGTAAGCTATTAACTTGAGAGGTGGAGTTTATAGTGACATTCTTGAGGAGTTGTTTACCAAGCTTGTTGTTGTGGAAAAGGTTGCATTGTTGCCATTTGATTCGGGTAAGCGATAACAGGCATGGGGATCTCTCCTTCTTTGTTATATTAATTTTGAATGATGTGTCTTGCATGCATGGTTGAGATGTCTTTCCTAGTATATGCATTAGAGAATTTAGATTATTTTGAAAAAGAAGTTGAAGCTATTATTCTATTTTCATAATGTGTTTTTAAGTACTCCATAGTAGGAGATAGGTGTTTATCATAGGTATTATATACTAGGTATGATTGAACATGGAAAGCACATATGGTGCATTAGCTAGATTATTGATTTAACTAGGAAAGCTTTTGTTTACTCCTAGGATAGATATTCCAGTATGGGAGGGAGTTTAAGTACTTACATGTAAGTAGGGTTAATCCAAGTATATAGGTTATCTTTGGAATGATGGACTATCCATTGAGGAAATACCTAGCCTGCGTACTTACTTGTTAAGTGGGTTAATTATAAGAAGATTATTATGGTGATAGGTTATCTGGGATGATGGACTATCCATTGAAGGAAATACCTATGTGTAGCTTAACATAGCCTTAAGTCAAATCGCCCCTGAGTAGTGTATGTGATAGATGACTCCATTCGAAGTACTGAATGAGAACTCTTTGGCCAAAGTAGTGTGAATGTCCGAGACTCCACTCTAGATTGTGTGACTACTGAGACTACATTGTCAGTTCACCATGATCCAATATTACATGCTAGATAGAGATTGTTGGATTTCAAGTTCTAGCTATGTACTGTTGGAAATAGGATGCCATTTAATTGCAATCCTTAACATTATTTATTTCATGTATCTCCTAAGTCCTTGGAATGTGTTCATCAACACTAGGATTAGGAAGAGATTAATATTTGATGAAATAATCATGTTAATTGACATTTGTAATTAATTCTAAATGTTAGGAGCATGTTAGGGCGTCCATTTTGAGTTCCTAAATAATAGGGGCACATGGGGCGCCCACATGGTAGGTGACACTCACCTCGAGTTCAGTTAACTATTTGGAGTAAGAGATAACACTTATGAATGCATGTAAAGATCCTAGGAGTTAGGTTTTGATGTTTGCATGCATGAAGTTCAGTTCAGTTTAGTTCAATTTAGAATCACTTCAGTTCAGTTCAGTTATGGTTCATTTATCTTAAGTTAGTTTTAGTTGAATGCTAGTTGACTTCAGTTAACATGGAATCTATGGCTAATGACTTGAGTTGCATGACAGATAATAGGGACTACCTTCAGTTAACAGGGGATGACCATTCTTTTATGAATGGTGTTGAGAAGTGTTTCAGTTAACTATAAATGACTTGGACCCAACTTGGGCACCCAAATTGGCTTCTTGGAATTAACTCCTTTGCATGGTAAGATATTTTAGAAGGCTAAGTTAAGTGGGACCACTCTTGGGCGCCTACTTTGAGGATGAAGTCTTGAAGATATTTACAAAATAAAGGTTGAGAAGGCACTTCAGTTTGGGACGCCCAAATGCATGAAGATGAGGATTTGACATTGTTCTTCATGGTTAAACTCTACTTGGAAGAGAGAGGTGTACCTTTTAGGGATAGGGCTTGAGCATTGTAATTGTAACTCTAGTGGAGTTTACAAAGTTGATTAATGCCTATTTATCTCAAGCAAGTTGAAGATAGTTATTATCAGTTTTATTGCAGGTTGTGAAGAAGATTTGGTGAAGGAAAAAGAAGCATTCTCAAGCAAGAATTGGAGTTATTGTAATCTACTTCATAGTTTAAATAATACATTGATTCTTGGTGGAGTTTTTTCCTAAAAGAGTTTCTCCACGGTATATGCTTGTGTAATCTTTCGAATATCCTATATAATTCTTCTACAACTTTTGTCTTCATTCTACAAATGATAAAATGAATTAATCAAATAATCACCCACAAAGAATTTGTAACAAAGGAAAGCATATTTAGATCAACAATCTTAAAGTTTTAAAAAGTATTAAGCTAAGAAAACACCTCAATTTTCAACATGTAGGACACAACACTATTCTCAGTTGGTTGTCGTTGTCGGTTACTCTACTGATCTCTTCGTCAAAGGGAAGGGCCATCTACCGAATGATAGATGTGTGGGGGACCGGATTATGAGTCTGTGGTTGGAGGAAAAGCGCTTGAGTGATGCTTCTCCTCCACAGTAGGTGAGAGAAGAACCAAGATTTGAAAGGAAGGATCCTGGACCATCTCACAACTATTTTTTTCTAAAGCTCATTGGAGCTATGTATGTAATGTATGTATTCTTGTATTGTTGTAACTTGTGAAGTTATTATAATGAAATAGAATCTTTATTGTAATATGATATTGCATCTTGTTCGTATATTCTCAATAAAAGAAAGAATTTTTTTATTGCAATGACTTGTTACCTAATTTACTTACTCGGAAGGTGTGAATTTGGAAATTTTTACTGCATTGAAGGGTTGGCATGTTACAGTCTTCCAACATTGCTTCTTTGATTTCTAAATATTTTCCCATTGCCTTGAGTTTTCTTTTGATTATCAACCTTGTTAGGAGTCTGATTTTCCTTTGAGCTCTCTCCTTCTTCAAGTCCCAAATCACCTTTATATTTAGATGGTTTATTTCCAACAATTAGTTCATCAAGCATTGCAATACTTGTTTTGAATTTGTCCTCATGATATTTTTCTTTTTCCAGATCTAGTCTCAAAGCTACTATTTCTTGTTCAAGTCTTGTGCATTCATTAGTCTTGCTTTGTATCACTACATTCAGACAATCCTCAATTCTTTTATTTTCTTCCATTTGTACTTTTAGTTCAGCGATATCTTCATTTGCTTTCTTCAATTGTTCATTGACTTCTCTATGTCTCTATCTGAATTTCTTCATTTGTTCTCTCAACTTTTTGATACATTCATTTGCTTCCTCTAGGTTTTCCTTCAGGATTTTGTTTTCACCTTCAATTTTGTCAAGATCTACAAGAGCAACTTTAATTTCTTCTTTGTCAATCATGTAGTCATCTTCAATATATTCAATTGTAGAAATTTCTTTTAGAGGAATAGGATACTTTTTATCAGCCATGTGTTCAATCTTCAAGATCTTCCTCAAGCTATTAGGCTTATCAAAAGGAACTAGGCTCTGATACCAATTGTTGAACACTCAAAATACTGAGGGGAGGGGGGTGAATCAGTATTCTATTAAACCATTTAATCATGACCTATCCAATAATCAAAACATATCTAACTACAACTATGAATGAAAGCATGAAAGGAATCATAAGATCACATAACACATGAACACTAAGAGTTTTACGTGGAAAATCCAAAAAGGGAAAAACCATGGTGAGGATTAGCTCATAATATATTATAACTGGTATAAGATATTACAAAGGCTCACTACCAAGACACACCAAGTCCAATAAGGCTCACAGCTAGAGATAGATACAAAAACAAGAATGGCTACATAGCCAAAAGTTGAACTGATACAAAGTGCACCTTCCTTGTGTTGGATTCAGTTTGTTTGAAGCTCTAAATATAAAACTTTTCTTTGCTTTGTAGTTGCTCAACAATCACAACAATTTTTCCCTTATTTTGATCTCACACATACAAATTTGTATGTTCGCACAATATCATATCTTTTTGCACATCTCATTACATATCATCTCTCTCTACAACTCAAAAATGTCTTACATATATACCCAATTACATCTGCATACATCAATTAGGTTGGCCTAATTAGATGTAGTCCTATTTTAATTTAAAATTACCTTGTCAACTCCATACTTGATTCAAAAAATTCTTCATTCTCAAATAAAACATGCAACACTCAATTTAGATTGGCACAGATCATCTTAACATCCACAATACTTAATTAAGCTTTTACAATACATATCAAGTATTAGGTCAGCCATGAATTAGGCCTAATCACAAAATAAACCAATCTAATCAAAACGACCAATCCATATAATCATATAATTACTAACCATCTGGAATATGTAATGTGTTGACACCTATAGACAATCTCCCAAAATTGTAACGACTAAATCCAATTACCAGACGAATGCAGACCAGATTACACATACCCATTTGCACGTATAAACCCAAAAACTGTATGTCGAACTTCTGTTACTTGTAAATTTTAGCCTTTTCAACCAAAATCTCTAAAATCTTGATCATAGATACATATAATAGCTCGAAATAACATACTATAATAGGTCAGAAATTGATCTTATTACATGAGCAATTCTAGACTAGATTACCAGATTAATATGCATACATTTTGTTCACTGGATTAGACAAACTATCAACAATCAATGTTGGCATCAATGACAACACATAAAAAGGGTTCCTTCCTCATCCTTTCAACAAGTATTAAGGGAATAGGTATCCATCCTAGTTATTGAAAATGGGGTGTTGGTTCCCAAAGGAGAATTAAATTTTATTAGAATGGTGGTTAGGAATAATGATTTCTAAGTTGAACTAGTTTACATGCTAATAGGGAGAAGAAAATAAGTGACCATCTTCCAAATTCCCAATTTGATATATTAAAATGGAAACAAGGTCCTCTATAATAGCATTATAATGCCCCTCTCTAGTAATTTTGTTGCTATATTGGGTCCATGAATGTTGTCTAGTAGTATTCTTAGAGTTATAAACTACATGTTTTCTTTCCATTTTTTTACATATAAATCCATCTCTCTCATCTTGGCTAAGTGGCTTGGTATTTCTTTACTTATTCCATATACAAGGTTTTATCTATTATTCATTGTTAAATATCCTTTTTGAGCATCAATACAAGAGGGCCCAATTTAAGAATTTTAGTCTTGCTCATTTCCATGGAGGGGATCCCTTTGTTGGGATGTGCACCTTGATTAGATTTTAATTATGTATTAGATTGCAAGAATGTTTCCTAATGGATTGGATTTTGTTTTGTAGATGGTCAAGACTTTCTCTTTTATTTCTCAAATCAATTAGTCAATTTTCTATTTGTATTTCTTTGGTAGAAAATAAGTTGTTTATCTTGTCAAAACGTCTATATATCTACATTTACAAGTAAAAATGAATGATTTTTTTATACTAGTCATTATACTCTACATCTATCTACACTAAAGGGGAGTCATAGTTATGATCATAGGTGTTATATTCATCCTAATCATTTTTAATAATTGGATCCCTCCACTCCAGCCGGGTTGAAACAACTGCAAAGCATCATAAAAAATATTGAGAGAGAGGAAAGTGAAGAGAAACAAAGAGGAATGAAAGGTACAATAAAAACTAGAAAAAATGATGTAGAAAATTTTTGTTACATGAATTCTTAGGGTTAATCCAAATTAATATTTAAAGACTCAATATGGGATTTAAAATAGAAATAAATACCAAGACCCTAGTGTCTTAAAAGAGAGAATATCTAAAAGTATCTCAAATAAGACACTACATGGCCAAGTGGTTTTCTTGGTGACAAATAAATCAATATAGTTGCAAGAGGGATTCTCCAAGGGAGCGTATACATCAATGCCATAATATACAATTAGACAAAGAAAGTCATGAAATCTTGATCAAAATATATTAATAGAAGCTAAGGTAAAAGGGGGGTCAATTATTCTCATTCAAATTGGCCCTTGATGTCTTGGAGAGGTCCTAGTTGAGGTCAAGGATAAAGAATATGCAATAGGGGTCCTCAAGGATGAGCAACCAAATGGTTAGGTTAATCATGCGGCACTCAAATACAAGGTAGAAAGAGGTCAATATGTGGCATGTGTTGGGGTGCCTATACCTTTGCCTAGGTTGGGAACGAACTCTTAGAGTTGACGAGGGAAAAACTACTCTAAGTAGACCAAGTTACTCAAAAAAGAGGATGAGATTGGTAGGAATGAGAATACCCTCTTCTTACAAATCATAAATTATGTTTGGTCTATACCCAAGGCACATAAAAGTGCAAGGGATGCATAATAAGGTTATTATATTTTTTTATAGTTTTGAGATCTTTTATTATTTTTGGATTTTGTAGTTATTTTGATGCCAAAAATTATTATACCAACTATGAAAAGAAATTATGTACAAGAAAGTAATATTTTTTGTTTTCTCTTGATAAGATGAATGGAACTAGGAATACAAATATTTCTTAAATTACCTTCTTTGTAAGGTTTTCACTAATACAAGCTCACTAATTTCTATGCTTTCAATAAGACAAGAAAATAAGCTTCACAAATAGAAAAGTGAAAAAGATAGGTTGCAAGGCAATAATATAAAACTATAAAATTTATAATATGTCTAGCATGCAAACTATGTGATGCACAAACTATAGTATGAGTTGATGCAAGCAATGAGATCAAGTACTCAATATGATATGATATGCTATGATTGAGCCAAAGTAAGCTTTACAAAAATTACCACCTAATGGGAATATTAAAACATGAATTTACAATGATCTACCAGCATGAACAACACTCCAAAGCACACAAGGTAATATATAGACAATAAAAAAAGAGAGTGTTTTGTAATTGAGTTGTTAAATAAAGAGAGAAACGAGTTGAGCAATGAAACAAAGTGACCAACAAGCTTGTTGCAAAATAAGATAATACTTGATTGAGATATTTGTAAAACCATGGGAAGTCAAAATTTATTGAAAATAGACCTAGAAATATGAGACCAATGATTCTAGGAGCCTTGCTAGGAAGAAATAAGGTCAATTTAAGGTTTGCAAGGATACAAAGGGATATTATAGTTGAGTAGTTATCCCAAGATTATGTAAATAGCTTGGAAATAATGAGAAATGATACAAATGAATCCCAAAGGAGAATATGCATGGTCCTCCTATGCAAGGCAGATCTAGAGCTATGAGACCTATAGGAGAAACAATGAAAAATTCCACAAAACAGTTGTTGAATCACACACATACAAAGCAAAGAAGGCCAATAGAACATGGAAGTAAAGAAACAAACAATGTTAAGCAAATTTTGCACTAATATAGAGAAAAAAAACAAGAAAACTAAACTAAACACACACTAATAAAGTAGAAAATTAAGTAGGATGTTAAAAAACACATTAGACAATGAGAAAACAATGAAAACACAAAAAAAACAACTATAACACAAGATTGCAATGTTAGAGAAAGTTGATGAAGAGAAAAAGAATGATTTCCTTAATAGAATGGTTGGATTTTGAGCTTCTATGTGTAAGTTGGCATCCATACCACTCCTAAGTTTGAGTAGGGCTAATGTTAAGATGAAGAGAAGTTGAGCAAAGGCCTATATGAAGTTGTAGAGGATAATAAGTGAAAAATGGCAAGAGATATTACGACAACGAGTGAGGCTCTCCAAAAAAATGAAAAAATGGGTAGATGAAAGCTAGAAGGTTAAGATGAAGGTGTTACTATGGTTAGAAAGGCTTGGAAAGACATTACAAGTTGGTAAATTTTGGAAAAGGAGAGTTGTGGTGTTTCAAATTCCATGTTTCACCCCACACTAGATGAAACTCTTATTTGTAGCAAATGGATGGTTGCTAAACAATTGAGATGAAAAAGCAATTACCACTTGTGGTATTAATTATTTTGCCATATTGAGTGCATCCATTAAAATTTGAAGGCAAAAAATTTGGGTTACAAAACTTGAAGGCCCAAGAGGCATAAAGACACTATAAGGGAGGTCAACCAAGAGTCTAGGAATGAGAACATCTACACAAAGTAAACATCTAATTATTTTTCTTGTGCATAACAAAGCAATTTTGTGGTGATATATCATCATAGGACTTTAAATTTCAACCCATATAATAACATGCAAAAATAGATACTCACAATGTTACAATAAAATTTAAATTTAGACTAAAAGAGTTAAAATTATCCTATTAGCTAAAAATTGAATCAAACATGATGGTCCCATCCAATATAAAAATACTTCTCTAAAAATTAATATTGATTTAAATCAAAACTAAATAATATTTTTAGTGCAAAACTAAATTATAAATATTGCCAAATCAAATATAATTATATATTATAATCATATACTTAAAACAACCAAAATAATTAAGATTGAAAAAGAAAAAAGAAAAAAATGAAAGTAATACTTCATCTTTATTTATTTTTTCTTTAAAATTATATAACCTTAGATAGCTTAAAAGTAATGTTTGACATAAAAGAACCCAATAAAAATAATAATAATACTAAACATGTCACAAATCAAATCTTTTCTTTTTTATATGTGAAACATTATAGCAAAAGCAAAAAGAACAAAATATTGGTAAGATATGACAAGTATCATACGTGGCCATAGCCAATAACTAAGAGCACATCTAAGGTTGGTTTATTTGAAACCATATAAATAGAATGGTGTTTTAAATATTGAAGCATTAAAAGAGATGCTTGTCGTTTATCAATATTATTTATTTATTTATTTATTTTTGCGTAGGGAGAATTGGAGAAAAGCCCTCCACACCATGTTAAAGGAAGAGGTGAATTTAAGTAGGTATTTAGAGATAATAACTATATCATTAAAAGATAGTAGATTTCTACAATTTATAGAGAATGTTGCAAATTGTTTTTGGATTACGATTGTGTAAGTTTTTTTGTATCAACGTTTTGGATCACACTATGTGATCCATCATCAGGATGAAATAGAGAGCTAAAGGGGAAAAAATGATAAGTTTGCATACCAAAGAATTAGATAAAAAGAACAAAGAAGGGGAAAGGGAAGGGCTTGGCACAAGAAAACATAAAGAAAGACCAATGAGATAAGAGGAACAAATTTTAAAAATCAACTAATCAATAAAAATGAAAGAAAGAAAAAAACTCCAAAAATAATAATAAAGAACAACTAAAACCAAAAAATACAAGTCAAAGAAATAGACGAAAACAAAAAACCAAATTCAAAAGACCACATAATACTAATGCTAAAAAATCCAAAGACAACAAATAGAAATAAATGAAAGCAAAATAATAATAAAAAATGATCTTGCAATCAATTAATGGATGACAAAAAAATCAATTATAAGACAACATAATGGCAAAAAAAATTGGAGTTTTTTTCTTCCTCCTTTTGATATTTTTTCATTTTTACTGATTAGTTTATTTTTAAAATTTGTTCCTCTTATCTCATTGGTCTTTCTTTCTCTTTTCTCGTGCCAATCCCCTCCCTTTCCCCTTCTATGTCATTTTTATCTAATCCTTTGGTCTGCAAACTTATCATTTTTTCTCCTTTAGCTCTCTATTTCAACCTGATGATGGATCACAAAGTGTGATGTGAAACGTTGATGCAAAAAAACTTACACAATCGTAATCCAAAAACAATTTGCAACATATCATTAAAGTTAATCATATGATAAGTTAAGTGATTCAAATTTAGATAGATGATCAATCATAATTTAGAAGCAAATTATGGCATTCAAGGAAATTAAACATCTTGTTAAGATAATTATTTAATATTATAAAAATGAGAAAAAAATTGTAATTATAATTTATTAAATTTTTTTATTTGTAAGCATTTTTTTAGATTGGAGTTGTGAATGAGAGAGGCCACAAATTGGAGATTATGGGTCAAGCCCTGCAAGCACATTGGATCAGTGAAGACAGTGTGCTTGCAATCACAATAATCCACCGGAGACTTCACCCTGGTGACCACAACAACAATGTCACCACTTAACTGTCGCACTATGAGATGAATCCTAATTATAATTTATTTAATTTTAACATCAACATTTTATATCATATTTCACAATCCATGACTAATATTTTTTAAAAAAAATATTAACCCTAAAAAATTAAAACCAGAAATATGTTCCATGAGTGTTCTAACATTGTCAGCGGTATGATAGAAATGTTGTATGTTTATTCAATAGGAATGAAATATAGCAATAAAATATTATAAAAAAAATAGAACGTGGGCTCGCCCTCATCCGCCCACATGTCCTTTGTCTTGCCTAGGTAGTGCAAATTTTATCATTAAAAAATTGTTAGGGTTGCGTCTCCAAGATTTGATGTGGACTTCACGGAACGGGAAAAAAACAAAATAAAAACACGTTCCGTTGTGTTTGTGGCGGAACAAATTAGGTTTGAATTCCTTATCTTTTTGTTCTTTTCGCGAAGATTCTTAGCTACTTGTACGAGTTTTCAAGTCCGTTACGTAATCCTCCTCACTGTCGTTTTAAATGAAAAGATAACAACTGGATTTGCCGTTATTTAAGAGCTTACGCCAAAATTTTCAAAAAAGTTAAAATATTTTTATAAGATATAAAATAATTAGTTTGGGTGATGAAGGGGGTAGGTAGGGTTCCAACAACGAGAGTAAGCGCATATGCCCCTGATGATAGGATAGCTTTGGGCACATGATATAAACATGCAAGAAATCAATAGGATAAGGTAGGTGTGATGATCGAGCATGTGAGTATAAGGGGTATGGAAGGTATGATTAGAGGATGGTTCTAGAAGTGTGATAAGGAAATGAAAGAACAATATGGAATGGTGAAGTCATGATGTTCTCCAATCTATAAAGATAGAACTAGAAGCATGATGGGAAGTGGAAGCATGATATAGGTGGAAAGAATGATGCCCTAAAATCTAGTGAGATAGCTCTGAAAGTGTGAGGTGGCAAATAAAAATAAGAGAATGTGGTACTATGGTGTCACTAATGATCATAGTATAAAATCGAGCATGGGATAATGGCATAATAAGGATCATATGTATCAAGATACCGTAGACAAGTGGCCAAAGCATGGTGAAGTCATGAACATGTGACAATCATAGAGTTGCAAGTAGATAAGCATGGGAAGTACAAGAGAAGAAAGTTCATGGTAAACACAAACAAGTATAAGGACGCATACAATTAGGAAATTATAAGGAGAAAAGTATCATGGTAAGAGTAGGTATAAAAGTAGGAAATGATCAACCAAAGTCGTAAACATGAACAAAAAAGAGTAAAGCATGCAAGGACATATCAATAGACAAGGAAGTTGTGAACAACCATATGGTAAAATATGTCAAGTAAGAACAAGGGAAAATGCTCCCCAAGTGGGGGATGATACACATCAAATAAGATGTGTAAAAAATCACAATAAACAAGGTATAATTGAAAGGCAAAATTACAAGGTAATAAGCAAAAGACAAAGTGTGAACTAGAAATATAGGCATTTACACATATAGTCTATACAGATGCCCATGAATCATCGAAAAATATAGGACGATCGTCATCATTTTCCAAATGATCATGATTGTCCCAACATATGTCATCATACTTTTCTTCATTGATTCTTACATTTTGTTCTCATTGCTTACCTTTGCTATTATATCTGCTTATTCTTGACAATCCTTTGTACTTTTTTACGCACACTACCAATTGGTGGCACATAAGGAATTTATTTATTAAACCAAATTTCTTACTTCTCTGATTGGGGTTATAGAGGAATATTTGACACTTAATGCACCACAACACTTTGCTTAAGCATCTATATAGTCTTTTGTTCATGAAATTTTGATTTTTATATCACTTTAGTAGTTGCTTTTATTTATTTTCTTGGTTCATAAATGATTTTTTCCTCGTAATTCTATCTAGAAAACATGTTTGTATATACAATTTTTTCCTTTGTCATTTTAGGATTTCAACTTAAGACACTTCAGGTTTTGGAGGCTTTTCTTCACTAGCCCACCTATTTTTTATTATTTATATTTATTGTTCAAAAAATTTGATTTGATATATATCATTAAGATTTCTTTCACTTTTACATGGAGATTTGTAGGTATCCAAAGTAAAATGACTCAACTCTACAATAGTTTGGTATTAATCTCTACTAATCGTGATAACTCTACTTTCATGAATGAATTTTACACATTAATATAAAACAATGGTACAACTCCTAAATATTCCAACCAAGGTCTGCTAAGTAAAATAACAAATATATCAAAAGTATCTATAATATGACATAGCATAAGCATTTCCTTAGATCCAAGTATAAGTTTTAGAATGTGACAAACAAAAGCATGAATAACTATCCCATTAGTAATCTTAATGATACTCCTAAATGTGCATAGGATGGTGGTTCCAAATGATTACCTACCAAAAATTCTTCCATACATATGTTATATTGATTGGTGAGTTCTATGAGTATATTATCAATGATTAGATTTTGTATCTTCCCGATAATATACAATAAATTATAATGACTCTTTTTTGGAATCTCTTCATCAAAAAAATTAATCAATGAAGGAGGATGAGGAAAAGAAGAAGTCATAAGAGGTAGCCTTAGTTTTTATTGCACCCAAAAAAGCATGTAAATGTAATATATTTGAGATTAATAATGACAATCATTTTTAACAATGTTATCTACATTACATCCTCCATAATAATTATGTGTTTCTCTAGATTTAGCCCCAAATTTGAATACAATCACTTAATCCAAATGACTTCATTAAAGCATGAATAGTTTACATGTACATTAATTTTATAGTGGACAAAGAAACCACAACATGTCACTTGTCCATCCATCTAATAGCACCACTAAACATAGTGAAAAAAATATCCACTAGTGGATCTCCTACGATCAACATCCCTTTCCCAATCTAAATCCACAAATCCATGAGTAGTAACTCAATGTTGGTCCCCTATATAATAACTATGATAACAAATGGAGTACTTAGTATTACCTCACAAATATCTGAAGACCTCTTCATCACATCCTAATATACTTATCCAAGATTAATCATGGCTAAGGACTTCTACTACTCAGGCAATGTTTGGAGTTGTATAGACCATAGTATACATTAAAATCCCAAAGAGACTAACATAAGGTATTCTAGCCATATCCACCATCTCATCAAGAGAAGTTGAACATTGCTCAATTATAACTTAATCCCTACTGATTTAGGAACACACAAAGGTCTGAAAGCTAAAATGTTGAATATGTCCAACACTAATTCTATCTCAAACTATACTAAAAGTTGATACTTTAACTCACAAATAATATTCCTCCTAATATCAAAAAATAACATATCATCAATATATAATATAATAATAAGAAAGTGATTACCATCCATTTTATAATAGATGCAATGATCTAATTTGGACCTTGCAAATCTTATTCCCAACATAAAGGTATTGAACTATTGGTATCACATCCTAGGAGATTGGTTGAGACCATACAAATATTTCTTCAACTAATAAACCAAAATTTATTTACCTTTTTCAATGTAGTGCCTTGATTGTGACATATAAATTATATCTTCCTCCAAATCACCATGAAGGGAAATTGTCTTCACATCCATCTTCTCAACCTTAAAATCAAATTTTATTACAATGGATAATAGAAACCAAATGAATTTCATATTATCATATCTAGATAAAATCTCACCATAATCAATTCCCTCAACTTCAAAATATCCCTTCACAACCAGTCTTACCTAGTACTTCTCAATATTGTCATATGAATCAATTTTCCTTTTTAACACCCATTTGCATCTAATAGGTTTACGTTGTTTAGGTAAAGGTACTAGGTCCCATGTGTCATTTTTATATAACACAAAAATCTACTCATTCATGTCCATTTTTCAAGACTCTACACCATTCATACCCATATCCTCCTTTATAATAATAGGCTCATTGCTATTAGTAATCAAAGCAAATATACATATCTAATTAAGAGGATTATACTTGTCTAGTTGTTATATGTGTTGATTAGACCTCCTCAAGAGTTATTTAATCTATCCTCCTCTTTATATCCCTTATGAGATATGGTTCAACTTTCTAGGTCTTTGGGGTAGTTAAACCACATATTTCTTTTCATCCTTTTATGGTTACAATATAGTGGAAGAAGGCTTAACTTCTCTAAAGATAAAACTTTTTCTATATAAATATCTCAGCCATAGGATCCCAAAGCTTGTACCTGTTATTAGCAAAGTATGCACCAGAATCTAAGTTATCAACTCAACTACTTGTTGATACATGGGAACATTCCTAGGCCTGTGGGTTGCCTAAAACTTGGAAAGAACCTCCAGAGAAGGTTGGTTCCTCTTGCTTGATCACTTAGAACTTGATCAATCCTACTTATTTTGAAGGAAAAGGGTAAGAAGGAGACTCAAATAACTTGAAATGTTTGAAAATGATTAACTACAACTAACTAGGTGATGCACCAATTT
This sequence comes from Sequoia sempervirens, assembly GCA_007258455.2. Taxonomy (NCBI): domain Eukaryota; kingdom Viridiplantae; phylum Streptophyta; class Pinopsida; order Cupressales; family Cupressaceae; genus Sequoia; species Sequoia sempervirens. Next base: position 439,541,127 of record VDFB02105785.1, on the reverse strand, counting down.
TTTTTCTCAGACCTACAACTTGCTATTTTGGACTTACAATGGCTTAAAAAGAAGTTATATTGCACAACCTATGTCTTTTAACATATCACCCATCATTATTTCATAAAGAGGGTACTAATTGATGATGTTCTGGAAGGAAAATGAGAGATTTCACAACCAAAATAGCCCTATAAGTTTTTCCACAGTTTACAACATGTTTGAATATGCTTGAATTTGCTTACAAGTGTTTGTTTTGATCATATTTTGAGGTTTTGAGATAAAAAAAAACAAAATGAACCAATAAAGCATATATAACCAGCCACATAAAAGGTAGAAATTGAACTAAAATTGATGCCAAAGAAGCATTACGCAAGTGTTGATCCAAAATAGATTGTCTTCATTGCTTGAAAATTAAAATTACATGAAATAAATTTAATCATATGCTTGACTAGTTTTGAGTTACAATACAATGACTTTTTGCTGAGAAGAACTCAAAAAGTTACAACCTACAACAAAACAAATGCAAGAACTAACTGAAAAAAGGCCTCAAAGATGAGCCTTATAGTTGTACAACAGCTTGCTAGAAGATAGGAACATGTGTTGAGGGGAAAAGGATAAGTCTTTACTCCATTTTGCTAAGTCAATCTCCTTTGGTCGTCCAAAATAATAATCCCTGCTTTTCAACCATTAAAACTACTCCAAAAAGGTGTTAGAGTGCTGAGGAAGCTTTCCCTTGACCTCTTCTATCATTAAAGCTCTTAAATATGCTCATATATGCTCTCAACTACCCACAAACTGAGTTAAACAACTCCCTAGATATTTGCAATTGCCCCTATATTCTCTCAACTTTCTGTCCAAGTCACCCCAATCTCCTTTAATATTCACAACTATTGCTTTCAAAAGCTCCAACTGTTGTCCCTTAACTGCTCATAGAATCCCAAACTGCTCAACCTCTTCATAAATTCTTTTAAGACCCTTATCCACATGTACATGATAACCCCCTTTTCCACACTGCTAAAACTACTTAACACCTTCATAGGACACATACATAGCTACTAATAGTAACTAAGTATCCTACTTATCCTTCACTTAGATCTTACTTAATTTCATAGCATCGTACCAATTGAATGAACAAGTTTTGGAGCATGGAACCAAGATGCGTTGAAATTTATTTTTAATAGCCTTTATTAGTTCAATGTGAAGATTGAGCTATCTTATAAAGATTGTCACTATTGACTGCAAAGATCACCAAGGATTACATGTATTCTCATCACCAATTGAAGGCTTACCTTGAAAGAAATTGTCATATTTTATTGGGAACTACCCTCTTATGCACTGTCATGACTATATCAGTACTTTTCCTCAGTCACTATCCCTGCTAAATTACCTATGAATTGTAGACTTTTAAAATCATTTATATCTAGTTGTAGTTCACTCTATCCATGCTTTCTCATAAAAAATCATCATGGTTGTCTTTCATTGGATCCCCCTGCCATATCTTTTGATATTTTGCATTACAAGACTATATGACAGTCGTTTGTACATTGTTGCCCTTTTATAGATGCATCCTCTTAATACATTGGACAACAATACTCAGAGCTTGCTAGGGGTTTTAATGAACTCTACTCTAACAGTTCACTATTCACTGAGAATTATCTTCACATCCTTGGATTAAGACAACGAACCTCTGATCATAGAAACACTTGTCTTAATCACATGTTTTGAAAGATTTCAATCATTCCATGCTTCTCATCATTTTGAATAAACACTATTTCTATAAAGGAATTGCTTATTTCTTGAATACTACCCATTATTGATTACAAAAGAATTCTCCCACTGTTAGAAAATCACCACCATTGTATGCATAACCATTTATTTGGACTGTCATGCACAAATTCTTATCTTAGGATTGTTCAACATTTTACTAAGCTGCCATCTTTTATTCATTGTTCTCTCAAGTTTTTGTAATGCTCTATCATTTTATAGAACTATCCTCTATTCATGGTGTCATGAAACAACATCAAAGAGAAATTCATGCAAGCCTGGATAAAGAAAAGAAACAACACAAGGTAGTATGGTTGTCCTTGAACTATTATATATCCCTCTCTATGAATGTCATTTGAGATTATTGTTCTTATCATTTTCTATGACGGTTATTTCCCCTCTCATTTATTATGCACAAGGTTGTCAAGATTTCAAAACACAGTCAAACCCATGAAAATCCCATCACAGTCAGTAAGTCAAAGTGATGAATCATTGTCATGAGGTGAATGTCATGGACCACTATTATTGATTAAAACACATACTATGTATTGTCCTCTCAAGACAAAAGTTGTGACTTGATACCTAACATTGTCCTCTAACTTTGAAGTCACTGTGTGATCTTGGTTTGTCTTTTAACCATACAAATGCTTGCATATTCCTTGATTATGATCTTAGGACTATCCTCTATGTGTCTCATCTTCATGACATTGATTGTCCACTTACCATGGCACTATCTTTTCAAGACTCAAATTCATTTATCATTGTCACTTTAAACTATCCATTCATCAATACATGCCATCAAACACCATGTTTGTCTTAACCATGTGATAGGATGAGAGTTAAGAATACATGCATGTGTTGCTTCCAACTTATTGTTCTTAGCATCAAAATATTGTCAACTCATTAGAATATAAGGTTTTGTTAATAAACAAATATATATAATAATATATACATATTATAATGAGATGCATTATAATATATATATATATATATATATATATATATATATATTTGTCAAAACATCTTATAAATCTATTATCTAGGATAATTCATGGGGTACATAGAATGGCACAACCCATGATATTGTTTAGCTCTCCAAGTTAAAGCTATGAGAGATGCATTGGTAGTGTGCGGCCATAAAAGAGTTAGAACTTTGAAAATGTTTGAATATGAATTTATGCCTGATTCTTAGACTATATGCGACACCAATCATATAGGCTGCTACAATATAGTGCTTCCAACACATAAGGTAAGGGAGTAAACATAGTTTATTATATGCATAAATGTAGCAGTGAAAAGAGGTGCACGCTATAGTTGCACATGAACTACGAGCCAATATCCAACCTTTGAATGGATACAAATCCAACGGGTGGGCTATCTTGAACAACACATAAGCATTGAGGGATAATGCAGCCCATGTTCTAGAACCAAGGCACATATATAGTGTTGCAAGTATGAGCTAGTTTGGTGGTGTTGTCATTGATGTCAACATAGTTTAGTATGTTGCAGATTGTACATGTATAGTTGAGATGTTGTTGAGATGTTGTGAGTACATGGAGCTATCTTTATGATGTTGTAGATGTGCTGAATTCGTGTGTTTCCAAGTGCCTTTGAGAAAATTAATAAAGAAGAGAAGTTAGAGTGATGAATGTGTTCAAAATGTACTCTGGTATGTGCTTCGCGTTTCTCCTTTGTTGATCCTATGCTTGTGCGGATCTGAAGGTTTGATAATTTTGGTATAGTGGTGATATCTCCTGAGTTTTAGCTTCTAGTGTGATGGTACGTAAAAGTTACGTTCACCAGTGTGTGAACTATTCTAGCAGAGTTGGTCTTCTGTGGACTGGGAGAAATGTTTCTACTCTGCAGTCCTCCGCTATTTTGTTTCATATCTTGCAGATATGGGATATGTCTTGTGAAGGTGTTCTCTGGGTTCTGGAAAAGAATGTTGAGGTTTGGTGGTCCGAAAGTCATGTTTCAATGTTGTTGTGTGTGTTTGCATAGTCTGGATGGACTGGTGGAAGGTGTTCAGTGTTTGATGTTTGTTGCACTTGTTGTGGATGTATCTGGAGGAATCTGAAATGTATTCTCATGCTTAATGAAGCGTGTTGTGGGGTTTGCATGTCATCTTCTTGTTGGGAAGCGTGTACATCAATGTTCATTTGTGTTTTCATTAGGTTTGGCCGACCTAGTGTTTACGCTTCATTCAAAGAATAAAAAATTAATTAAGGAAGTGTGTCGATGATTCAAGACATTATCTTTTGGTCTTGATTAAATATTTTATTGGTCCACTCTCATTCCTTTCCACTGTAGGAATGTTGAGTTTCCAACCTAATTTGAATTTATGAAATAATTTTTTTGTGGCCGACCTCAAAGGAAGGTTCTAAGGTTGAAGATGGTATAAATGTAAGTCGAATTGTGAAGAATTGTATGATAGTGTGATGCAAAGTGACAAAGTAAGCCACAAATCATAAGAGAAGAAGTGTGTGTGAGTGAGTTGAGGCAACAATTCTTCATTGTGTTGAATTCCTAAAGGTAGTGAGCAAAAGGTTTATGTAATAGTTTATTCAAGGCTGTGGATGTGTGTTAATTGTTGTGGTGGATCTTTTGTTCTCTTTTGTGTCTATAGGAAGTGAGCCTCCCTATTGGACAGTGAGTCCTTTCTGTAGGCAATGAACCTTTGTATTCAGATAGTGAGTCCTTTTTGTAGGTAGTGAGCCTTTGTATTCGGACAGTGAGTCCTCTTTTGGGCAGTGAGTTCTTGGTAGTGAGCCTCTGTATTCAGTTTTATTATCTCTTTATACTGTGATTTAACCCTCACCGTGGTTTTTCCCTCATTGGGTTTTCCACATAAATCTAGTGTTCATTGTGTTGATTTACATTATGTTATTTGTGTTTCATGCTCATACTTAATAACAGAATAGTGTGGTTGTGGAATTGATAAGTGTTAAAGTTTTAAGTTGAAATTGTGTGACAGCTGATTCACCCCCACTCTCAGTTGTCCTGCACCTGTTTAACAATTGGTATCAAAGCTTTGATTCCTTGGTGTAGAGATTAACCGCTTAAGGAGGATCTGATGGTGCACAAGTTGGCGATCCCTATGTTCGATGGATCTGTTTACAGTGAATGGAAAGTGCAGATGAGAGGATATATTGTTTCTCTTGGTTACAGGACCTAGAAGGCTATTGAGACGAAGTATACTCCTCCACCGAACGGTCCTACTATTGTAGATAAAGTTTTTGCTTATGTGGAGAATGAGAAAGTGAGATATGTTATTTATAGTGTTTTATCTAGGACTAAGCGAACTAAGGTTCTATATATCTTTAGATACTACTTATGATGTCTGGAAGAAGTTGAAAGAACTGTATGAAGGAAATGAAAGTGTAAAATTGACAAAGAAGTTGGTGGCAAAGCAAAAATTTGAAATTTTGAAAATGGAAGAAGGTGACGAGTTTCAAGCTATTTCTAGAGAGTTGAGATGATAGCAAATGAAGTTAAGAATCAAGGAGGAAAGCTTACTGATGAAGATATTATTGAGAAGATCCTAATCACCCTACTAGATTGCTACAGTGATAAGATCTCAGTTATTGAAGAGATGTATGATCCTACAAAGTATACTAAAGAACAGTTGTTTGACACCTTGCAAGCATTTGAGATGAGAAAGTTTAGGAAAGAAGAAAATACAAAGACAATATTTAAGGAAATGAAGATTGAAGATGATCCGGAGAGTGATGGTTCAAATGAGTTGGAAGCAAACTTCACCAAGAAATTGAAGAAAGGTACCAGAAAGTATAAAGGTATGTTTCCCTTTAAATGTTTCAGTTGTGGTAATATTGGCCATTATGCTTCAAGATGTCCGAATAGAGTTGTACATAAGAAGAACAAGGATTATAAAGATAAGGATAGGAAGGATAAGAAATACAAGAAGTTGTACTATGTTAAAGAAGCTGGAATCTCTAATGATGAATCTGAAGATGAGGTTGATCATAGTGAATGCTTATTCTTAGCTTTGGAATGTAAATTTGTATCCACTAACCTTGGAAAATGTGCAAGCAAGAAGGCTCCATAGAATAAGAGGAATATGATGGAAGGTACTTTGGTTACCTCTTTTCATACAAGACAAGATGAAGAATATTGTGTAATTGATAGTGGATGTTCTAATCACATGACCGAAGACAAGAGTAAGTTTACTAAACTTGGAAAGTATGATGGTGGTTTAGTCATGTTTGGTGATGATTCAGGAGCTAAGATTTGTGGGAAAGGTTCAATTAGTTTTGATGGAGTGCATAACACTGATGATGTATATTATGTGAAGGGTTTGAGGCATAACCTTTTGAGTGTTGGTCAGATGTGTAGCAATGGTTTTAAACTTGTGTTTTAGAATAATACTTGTGAAATCAGAAAAGGGTCTAGAAATGGAGATATGGTTGCTGCTGGAAGAACTCATGGAAACATCTATCAATTGAAGGGAGTTAATGGTCAATTCCTTGTACCTCAAGTTAGTGAAAGTTGGTTATGACACTGGAGAATGGAGCATGTAAATTTTGATAATCTAGTCAAAATCAGTTCAATAGAAATTGTCGGAGGTCTGCCTAGAATCACAAGACCTGCTAATACTATTTGCAAAAGTTGTCAATTGGGGAAATAGATAAGATGCAAGTTTAAGGGAAAAGATCACTTTACTACTAGAATGTTGGAGTTAGTTCACACTAATCTCTGTGGTCTGACTAGAATAGGAAGCCTGAATGGAGACAGGTATTTTGTGCTTCTTATTGATGATTATACTCAAATGACATGGGTTGCTTTTTTTAGAGAAAAGACTCAAGCTCTAGATAGGTTTAAGGTATTCAAAGCAAGAGTGGAAAATGAAGTAAGTTTGAAAATCAAGTGTTTGAGATCTGATAGAGTTGGATAATTCACTTCTAGTGAGTTTAATACATTCTATGAGCAGCACGACATAAAGAGACAGTTTTCTGCTCTGAGAACCCCTCAACAGAATGGGGTAGTTGAGAGGAAAAATAGGATAGTACAAGAAGCTGCAAGAACCATGATGAAAGAATCAAATGTACTGGATGTGTACTGGAGAGAGGAAATACACACTGTTGTTTATTCTTAATAGAGTTCAGATTAGAAGCAGCAATAGAAAGACTCCTTTTGAGTTATGGACCGGTAAGACTCCTACTGTGAAGTAGTTCAAGGTATTTGGAAGCAGATGTTACATTAAAAGAGATTATGAAAATCTTGGAAAGTTTGATGCTAGGTGTGATGAAGGAATTTTTCTTGGATACTCTACTACTAGCAAAGCATATAGATGCTTTAAGAAAAGATTGAGGAAGATTATTGAAAGTGCTAATGTGAAAGTGGATAAAGACATACGTAGACCTATTGAGATAAGTGAAGGTTAACCTGATGATCCTATCCGTGGACATGCACTTGAGGAAAATAAGGAGAAGGAAGAAGAAGAGTCAAAATAAGAACATACTGGAGAAGACAAAGAAGAAGAAGAGAATGAGTCAGAACCTACTGTTAAGACTCTTGAGTATGTACAGAAGAATCATCTTGAGGAACAGATAATTGGAGATAAAAGTGAAGGTGTGAAGACAAGAAGTAAAGTAGCAGCCAAGGTAAATTTGTGTCTACTTTCTAAAATTGAACCTAAGTCTGTGAGTGAAGCATGTGAAGCTGAGAGTTGGATGAAAGCTATGAATGAAGAGTTGCAACAAATAGAAAAGAATCAGACATGGGAACTAGTCCCTAGACCTGTGAATAAGAATGTAATTGGCTCAAAATGGGTGTTCTGGAATAGGCTGAATGAAGGAATGTGTAAGAGGTTTGTTGAAGAGATGCAAAAAGAATTTGAGGTGTCCATGATTGGTGAATTGAATTTCTTCCTTGGTCTATAAGTAAATCAAGTTGATAAAGGGATATTCATTTCACAATCCAAGTATGTAAAAGAGCTATTGAAGAAGTTTGGGATGGATGATTCCAAACGGGTTAGTACTCCTATGGTAACCGGATGTAAACTGAGCAAAGTTGATGATTCTGCTAAAACTGATCAGATCAAATATAGATCTATGATTGGTGGACTGATGTATCTTACTGCTACCAGACTAGATATTATGTATGTAGTATGTCTAGTTGCCAGATTTCAAGCAGATCCTAAAGAGGCACATGTTACAGCTGTAAAGAGGATTTTTAGATATCTTAAAGGTACACCAAATTATGGCTTATGGTATCCTAAGGGTGCTGATTTCACCTTGAGTGCTTATACCGATGTAGATTTGGTTGGTTGTGTGGATGACCAGAAGAGTACCAATGGAGGTGCTTTCTTTCTTGGTGGAAGATTGGTTTCTTGGTTGAGTAAGAAGCAAGATTCAGTTTCTTTATCCACTACAGAGGTAGAATATATTGTTGTAGTATCTTGCTGCACACAAGTTTTGTGGATGAAGCAAACTCTGAAAGACATTGGAGTATTATGTGATGAGCCCATTCCTATTTTCTATGACAACATGAGTGTTATAAATATTTCAAAGAACTCAGTTATGCATTCAAGAACAAAACAAATATCTATCAAATATCATTTCTTGAGAGAAAAGGTGTTGGAGAATGAAGTTAGATTGGAGTATGTGACAACAAAGGAACAAATTGTAGATATATTTACTAAGGCTCTTCCAAAGGATACTTTTGAGCATCTTTGGGAGAGGTTGGGGGTCATTGGCCCTCCAAACTAGGTGCACATGAAGGTGCATCACTCCAGTGGATTCACAGATTCTTCATTCATCTGGACTGATAAATGGGTCTACTCCGCAGGGGGAGTAGAAAAGGTTTTCATTGTTATAGTATGAGTGAACTCTTAAGGGGGAGTGATCAGAGTTGTTGATCTTTGCCATTGATGTCAAAGGGGGAGAGAAAGTCATGCAAAAAATAGTCGCAGAGGAAGAGAAGGTGTTCTCCTGGGATATTGTGAAGGATGTTGTCTTTGATGGTTTTTCACATCATGTGTTTCCATCAATGACAAAGGGGAGATTGTTGTAAGTATGAGCTAGTTTGGTGGTGTTGTCATTAATGTTGTCATTGATGTCAACACAGTTCAGTATGTTTTAGATTGTACATGTATAGTTGAGATGCTACTAAGATGTTGTGAGTACATGGAGCTATATTTATGACGTTGCAGATGTGTTGAATTGGTGTGTTTTCAAGTGCTTTTGAGAAAATTAATAAAGAAGAGAAGTCAGAGTGATGAATATGTTCAGAATGTGCTTCGGTATGTGCTTCGTGTTTCTCCTGTGTTGATCCTATTCTTGTGCAGATCTGAAGGCTTGATAATGTTGGTATAGTGGTGATATCTCCTGAGTTTTAACTTTTGGTGTGATGGTACGTAAAAGTTATGTTCACCAGTGTGTGAACTGTTCTGGCAGAGTTGGTCTTCTGTGGACTGGGAGAAATGTTTCTGCTCCGCTGTCCTCCGTTATTTTGTTTCAGATCTTGTGGATCTGGGATATTTCTTGTGAAGGTGTTCTCTAGGTTCTGGCAAAGAATGTTGAGGTTTGGTGGTTCATAAGTCATGTTTCAATGTTGTTGTTTGTTTGCACAATTTGGATGGACTGGTGGAAGGTGTTCAGTGTTTGAAGTTTGTTGCACTTGTTGCGGATGTATCTAAAGGAATCTGAAATGTATTCTCGTGCTTAATGAAGTGTGTTGTGGGGTTCGCGTGTCATCTTCTTGTTGGGAAGAGTGTACATCAATGTTCATTTGTGTTTTCATTAGGTTTGGCCGACCTGGTGTTTACACTTCATTCGAAGAATAAAAATTAATTAAGGAAGCATGTGGATGATTCGAGACATTATCTTTTGGTCTTGATTAAATGTTTGATCAGTCCACTCTCATTCCTTTCCACCATAGAAATGTTGAGTTGCCAACCTCATTTGAATTTATGAAATAAAGTTTTTGTGACCGACCTTGGAGGAAGGTTCTAAGGTTGAAGATGGTATAAATGTAAGTCGAATTGTGAAGAATTGTATGAAAATGTGATGCAAAGTGACGAAGTAATCCAAAAATCATAAGAGAAGAAGTGTGTGAGTGAGTTGAGGTAGCAGTTCTTCATTGTGTTGGATTGTTGAAGGCAGTGAGCTAAAGGTTTCTGCAATCATTTATTCAAGGCTGCAGATGTTTGTTAATTGTTGTGGTGGATCTTTTGTTCTCTTTTGTATCTGCGGATGTTTGTTAATTGTTGTGGTGGATGTTTTGTTCTCTTTTGTATCTATAGGAATTGAGCCTCCTTGTTGGATAGTGAGTCCTTTGTATAGGCAATGAGCCTTTGTATTCAAATAGTGAGTCCTTTCTGTAGGTAGTGAGCCTTTGTATTTGGACAGTGAATCCTCTTCTGGGCAGTGAGCCTTTGTATTCAATTTTATTATCTCTTTATATTGTGAGTTAACCCTCACCGTGGTTTTTCCCTCATTGGGTTTTCCACATAAAAATCTGGTGTTCATTGTGTTGATTTACTTTATGTTATTTGTGTTTCATGCTCATACTTAATGATAGAATAGTGTGGTTCTGGAATTGATAAGTGTTGAAGTTTTAAGTTGAAATTTTGTGACAATTGGTTCACCCCCCCTTCTTAGTTGTCCTATGCCTGTTTAAAATATAACATGTATAGGAATGAATTGTGCCAACACTGCAAATACTTAGTAAAATCAATGATATCTTCATAGATTTTAAAGGTTGTTATAGTCGATAGAGACTGTGAATGGAGGTCAATAATAGTCATTATTGACTATGTCAAATGAAGCCAACTAAATAGTTAATGACTGTTTGTGTTAACCGATTATCATACTATTTTACACGTGATTTATAACATGGTATTGTTGTCAATAATATGCTTGACTTGGTCAACGCTAATAGTAAGACCAACCTTGACTTTGTCTAATGCATTTAATTGTTCAAGTCGATTTATCCACTAAATGGATCGATGGAAACTTGTTGTCATAAAATGGAAGTTGGTTGATTCTTTTGGTAGTTTAACCGTGCCAAATATGAAGGAAATGATAATGGAAATGGCGTCACCTTTAAATCTAAGTTGTTGTAGAAGTCTTTTCATTGTGACAATACAAATTATGCATATGTTGATTGAATAGGTCTTCAGATTGTTGTCACTAAACAAGTTGACCTATAGGTGATTATGTTGAGTATTAGCTTAAGAAATCACCACCTTTCTGATATGTTTCATGTGTTGCTTTGCATGAAGTTTGTTGTCCATTAACATGCATAAACTATAGGCTTTGAGGTTGCTTGATTGCTCTATAAATAGCTGAACCATTTCATTTGAGAGGGACACACTCTTCCATAAGATAACACATCTTTTGCAATTCATAATTCTTTATTTTCTAGCCATACTTTGCTTTGCATTAAGAGAGAGAAAGGAAGTGAGTTCATATAGTTTGTGAGGAGGTTATATTTTGAGAAGAGATTATATTATGAGAGGAGTAAGCTATCAACTTGAGAGGTGGAGTTTATAGTGACATTCTTGAGGAGTTGTTTACCAAGCTTGTTGTTGTGGAAAAGGTTGCATTGTTGCCATTTGATTTGGATAAGTGATAATAGGCATGGGGATCTCTCCTTTATTATTTTAATTTTGAATGATGTGTCTTGCATGCATGGTTGAGATGTCTTTCCTAGTATATGCATTAGAGAATTTAGATTATTTTGAAAAAGAAGTTGAAGCTATTATGTTGTTTTCATAATGTGTTTTTAAGTACTCCATAGTAGGAGATAGGTGTTTATCATAGGTATTATATACTAGGTATGATTGAATATGGAAAGCACATATGGTGCATTAGCTAAGTTATTGATTTAACTAGGAAAGCTTGTGTTTACTCCTAGGATAGATATTCTAGTATGGGAAGGAGTTTAAGTACTCACATGTAAGTAGGATTAATCCAAGTATATAGGTTATCTTGTGTACTTACTAGTTAAGTGGGTTAATTCTAAGAAGATTATTATGGTGATAGGTTATCTAGGATGATGGACTATCCATTGAAGGAAATACCTATGTGTAGTTTAAGATAGCCTTAAGTCAAATTTCCCCTGAGTAGTGTATGTGATAGATGACTTCATTCAAAGTACTGAATGAGAAATCTTTGGCCAAAGTAGTGTGAATGTTTGAGACTCCAATCTAGATTGTGCGACTACTGAGACTACACTGTCAGTTCACCATGATCTAGTATTACATGCTAGACAAAGATTGTGGGATTACAAGTTCTAGCTATGTAGTGTTGGAAATAGGATGCCATTTAATTGCAATACTAAACATTATTTATTTTATGTATCTACTAAGTCCTTGGAATGTGTTCATCAACACTAGGATTAGGAAGAGACTAATATTTGATGAAATAATCATGTTAATTGACATTTGTAATTAATTCTAAATGTTAGGAGCATATGAGGGTGTCCATTTTGAGTTCCTAAATAATAGGGGCACACGGGGCGCTCACATGGTAGGTGACACTCACCTAGAGTTTAGTTAACTATTTGGAGTAAGAGAACACTTCTGAATGCATGTAAAGATCCTAGGAGTTAGGGTTTGATGTTTGCATGCATGAAGTTCAGTTCAGTTCAGTTCAGTTCATATCAGATCAGTTCAATTTAGTTTAGTTTAGTTTAGTTCAGTTCGATTCAGTTATGGTTTAGTTATCTTCAATTAGTTTTAGTTGAATGCTAGTTGACTTCAATTAACTTAGAATGCATGGCTAATGACTTGAGTTGCATGACAGATAATAGGAAATACCTTCAGTTAACAGGGGATGACCATTCTTGCATGAATGGTGTTGAGAAATGTTTCAATTAACTAGAAATGACCTGGAACCAACTTGGGCGCCCAAGTTGGCTTCTTGGAATTAACTCCTTTGCATGGTAAGATATTTCAAAAGGCTAAGTTAAGTGGGACAACTCTTGGGTGCCTACTTTGAGGATGAAGTCTTGAAGATATTTACAGAATAAAGGTTGAGTTGGCACTTCCGTTTGGGATGCCCAAATGCATGAAGATGAGGATTTGACATTGTTCTTCACGGTTAAACTCTACTTGGAAGAGATAGGCGTACCTTTTAGGGATAGGGATTGAGCATTGTAATTGTAACTCTAGTGGAGATTACAAAGTTGATTAATGTCTATTTATCTCAAGCAAGTTGAAGATAGTTATTATCAGTTTTATTGCAGGTTGTGAAGAATATTTGGTGAAGGAAAAAGAAGCATTCTCAAGCAAGAATTGGATTTATTGTAATCTACTTCAGAGATGAAATAATACATTGATTCTTGGTGGAGTTTTTTCCCGAAATGGTTTCTCCACGGTATATGCTTGTGTAATCTTTCTAATATCATGTCTAATTCTTCTACAACTTTTGTCTTCATTCTACAAATGATAAAATGAATTAATCAGATAATCACCCACAAAGAATCTGTAACAAAGGAAATCATATTTAGATCAACAATCTTAAAGTTTTACAAAGTATTAAGCTAAGAAAACACCTCAATTTTCAACATGTAGGACACAACACTATGCTCAATTGGTTGTTGTTTTCGGTTACTCTACCAATCTCTTCGTCGAAGGGAAGGGCCATCTATCGAATGATAGATGTGTGGGGGACCGCATTATGAGTCTGTGGTTGGCGTAAAATCGCTTGAGTGATGCTTCTCCTCCATAGTAGGTGAGAGAAGAACCAAGATTTGAAAGGAAGGATCCTGGACCATCTTACAACTATTTTTTCTAAAGCTCATTGGAGCTATGTATGTAATGTATGTATTCTTGTATTGTTGTAACTTGTGAAGTTATTATAATGAAATGGAATCTTTATTGTAATAAGATATGGCATCTTGTTCGTATATTCTCAATAAAAGAAAGAAAAATTTATTGTAATGACATGTTACCTAATTTACTTATTCGCAAGGTGTGAATTTAGAAATTTTTACTGCATTGAAGGGTTGGCATGTTACAGTCTTCCAACATTGCTTCTTTGATTTCTAAATTGTTTCCCATTGCCTTTGGTCTTCTTTTGATTATCAACCTTGTTAGGAGTCTGATTTTCCTTTGAGCTCTCTCCTTCTTCAAGTCCCAAACCACCTTTATCTTTAGATGGTTTATTTCCAACAATTAGTTCATCAAGCATTGCAATACTTGTTTTGAATTTGTCCTCATGAGCTTTTTCCTTTTCTAGATCTAATCTCAAAGTTACTATTTCTTGTTCAAGTCTTGTGCATTCATCAGTCTTGCTTTGTATCACTACATTAAGACAATCCTCAATTCTTTTATTTTCTTCCACTTGTACTTTTAGTTCAGTGATATCTTCATTTGCTTTCTTCAATTGTTCATTGTCTTCTCTATGTCTCTATCTAAATTTCTTGATTTTTCCTCTCAACTTTTTGATACATTCATTTGCTTCCTCTAGGTTTTCCTTCATGCTTTTTTTTCACCTTCAATTTTGTCAAGATCTACAAGAGAAACTTTAAGTTCTTCTTTGTCAATCATGCAGTCATCTTCTATATATTCAATTGTAGAAATTTCTTTCAGAGGAATAGGATACGTTTTATCAGCCATGTGTTCAATCTTCAATATCTTCCTCAAGCTATTAGGCTTATCAAAAGAAACTAGGCTCTAATACCAATTGTTGAATGCTCAAAATACTGAGGGGAGGGGGGTGAATCATTATTCTATTAAACCATTTAATCATAACCCATCCAATAATCAAAACATATCTAACTACAACTATGAATGAAAGCATGAAAGGAATCATAAGATCATATAACACATGAACACTAATACTTTTATGTGGAAAACCCAGAAAGGGAAAAACAAAGATGAGGATTAGCTCACAATATATTATAACTAGTTATAAGATATTATAGAGGCTCACTACCAGGACACACCAGGTCCAATAAGGCTCACAGCCAGAGATAGATACAAAAAAAAAAATGGCTACATAGCCAAAAGTTGAACTGATACAAAGTGCACCTTTTTTGTGTTGGATTCAGTTCCTTTGAAGCTCTGAATATAAAACTCTGCTCTACTTTGTAGTCGCTCAACATTCACAATAATTTTGCCCTTATTTTGATCTCACACATACAAATTCGTATGTTCGCACAATATCGTATCTTTTTGCACATCTCATTACATATCATCTCTCTCTACAACTCAAAAATGTCTTACATATATACCCAATTACATCCGCATACATCAATTAGGTCGTCCTAATTAGATGTAGCCCTATTTTAATTTAAAATTACCTTGCTAGCTCCATACTTGATTCAAAAACTTCTTCGTTCTCAAATCAAACATGCAACACTCAATTTAGGTTGGCACAGATCATCTTAACATCCACAATACTTAATTAAGCTTTTACAATACATATCAAGTATTAGGCCAGCCAGGAATTAGGCCTAATCACAAAATAAACTAGTCTAATCAATACCAACAATCCATCTAATCATATAATCACTCACCGTCTAGAATATGTAATGTGTTGACACCTATAGAAAATCTCTCAAAATTGTAACGACTAAATCCAATTACCAGAGGAATGCATACCAGATTACACATACCCATTTACACGTATAAAGCCAAAAATTGTATGTCAAACTTCTATTACTTGTAAATTTTAGCCTTTTCAACCAAAATTGCTGAAATCTTGATCATAGATGCATATAATAGCTCAAAATAACATACTATAACAAGTCATAAATTGATCTTATTACATGAGTAATTCTAGACCAGATTACCAGATTAAGATGCATACATTTTGTTCATCGGATTAGACAAACTATCAACAATCAATGTTGGCATCAATGACAACACATAAAAAGGGTTCCTTCCTCATCCTTTCAACAAGTATTAAGGGAATAGGTATCAATCCTAGTTATTGAAAATGGGGTGTTGGTTCCCAAAGGAGAATTAAATTTTATTAGAATGGTGGTTAGGAATAATGATTTCTAAGTTGAACTAGTTTACATGCTAATAGGGAGAAGAAAATAAGTGACCATCTTCTAAATGCCCAATTTGATATATTAAAATGGAAACAAGGTCCTCTAGAATAGCATTATAATGCCCCTCTCTAGTAATTTTGCTGCTATAATGGGTCCATGAATGTTGTCTAGTAGTATTCTTAGAGTTATAAACTACATGTTTTCTTTCCATTTTTTTACATATAAATCCATCTCTCTCATCTTGGCTAAGTGGCTTTGTATTTCTTTACTTATTCCATATACAAGGGTTTATCTATTATTCATTGTTAAATATCCTTTTTGAGCATCAATACAAGAGGGCCCAATTTAAGAATTTTGGTCTTGCTCATTTCCATGGAGGGGATCCCTTTGTTGGGATGTGCACCTTGATTGGATTTTAATTATGCATTAGATTTCAAGAATGTTTCCTAATGGATTGGATTTGGTTTTGTAGATGGTCAAGACTTTCTCTTTTATTTCTCAAATCAATTAGTCAATGTTCTATTTGTATTTCTTTGGTAGAAAATAAGTTGTTTATCTTGTTAGAATGTCTATATATCTACATTTACAAGTAAAAATGAATGATTTTTTTATACTAGTCATTATACTCTACATCTACACTAAAGGGGAGTCATAGTTCTAATCATAGGTGTTATATTCATCATAATCATTTTTAATAATTGCCTTGAAATAATTGGATCCCTCCACTCCAACCGGGTTGAAACAAGTGCAAAGCATCATAAAAAATATTGAGAGAGAGGAAAGTGAAGAGAAACAAAGAGGAATGAAAGGTACAATAAAAACTAGAAAAATTGATGTAGAAAATTTTTGTTATATGAATTCTTAGGGTTAATCCAAATTAATATTTAAACACTCAATATGGGATTCAAAAGAGAAATAAATACCAAGACCCTAGTGTCTTAAAAGAGAGAATATCTAAAAGGATCTCAAATAAGACACTACATGGCCAAGTGGTTTTCTTGGTGACAAATAAATCAATATAGTTACAAGAGGGATTCTCCAAGGGAGCTTATACATCAATGCCATAATATACAATTAGACAAAGAAAGTCATGAAATCTTGATCAAAATACATTGATAGAAGCTAAGGTAAAAGGGGGGTCAATTATTCTCATTCAAATTGGCCCTTGATGTCTTGGAGAGGTCCTAGTTGAGGTCAAGGATAAAGAAGATGCAATAGGGGTCCTCAAGGATGAGCAACCAAATGGTTAGGTTAATCATGTGGCACTCAAATACAAGGGAGAAAGAGGTCAATAGGTGGCATGTGTTGGGGTGCCTATACCTTTTCCTAGGTTGGGAACGAACTCTTAGAGTTGACGAGGGAACAAATACTCTAAGTAGACCAAGTTACTCAAAAAATAGGATGAGATTGGTAGGAATGAGAATAACCTCTTCTTACAAATCATGAATTATGTTTGGTCTATACCCAAGGCACATAAAAGTGCAAGGGATGCATAATAAGGTTATTATATTTTTTGATAGTTTTGAGATCTTTTATTATTTTTGGATTTTGTAGTTATTTTGATGCCAGAAATTATGATACCAACTATGAAAAGAAATTATGTACAAGAAAGTAATATTTTTTGTTTTCTCTCAATAAGATGAATGCAACTAGGAATACAAACATTTCTTAAATTACCTTCTTTTTAAGGTTTTCTTTTTTTTTTGATTGCTCAAGAGGTATCTCCAACCAAGGCCCAGCGATTCCCACCAAACCTTGCCTCGGGCTTACTTATTGCCGAGTTTTGGGGTATTGGTGGGGTGAGCCAAGGCGAAACTAATCCCCCTGGGGAGAAGCCCCGAGCCCGCAACAGGACTCCTCCACTTTAACCCGGCCAGCATGAGTCGAACCTTGGACCTACATGGGACGAACCCAAAGCCTTAGCCCAACCATGCCGACCGTTCGGGCTGCGGGGCGAACCCCTTCTTTTTAAGGTTTTCACTAATACAAGCTCACTAATTTTTATGCTTTCAATAAGACAAGAAAATAAGCTTCACAAATACAAATGTGAAAAGATAGATTGCAAGGCAATAATATAAAACTATGAAATTTATAATACGTCTAGCATGCAAGCTATGTGATGCACAAACTATGGTATGAGTTGATGCAAGCAATGAGATCAAGTACTAAATATGATATGATATGCTATGATTGAGCCAAAGTAAGCTTTACAAAAATTACCACCTAATGGGAATATTAAAACATGAGTTTACAATGATCTACCAGCATGAACGACACTCCAAAGCACACAAGGTAATATATAGACAATAAAAAAAGAGCGTGTTTTAAAATTGAGTTGTTAAATAAAGAGAGAAACGAGTTGAGCAATGAAACAAAGTGGCCAACAAGCTTGTTGCAAAATAAGATAATACTTGATTGAGATATTTGTAAAACCATGGGAAGTCAAAATTTATTGAAAATAGGCCTAGAAATATGAGACCAATGATTCTAGGAGACTTGCTTGTAAGAAATAAGGTCAATTTAAGGTTTGCAAGGATACAAAGGGATATTATAGCTAAGTAGCTATTCGAAGATTATGTAAATAGCTTGGAAATAATGAGAAATGATAAAAATGAATCCCAAAGGAGAATATGCATGGTCCTCTTACGCAAGGCAGACCTAGAGCTATGAGACCTATAGGAGAAACAATGAAAAATTCCACAAAACACTTGTTGAATCACACATACAAAGCAAAGGAGGCCAATAGATCATGGAAGTAAAGAAACAAACAATGTTAAGCAAATTTTGCACTAATATAGAGAAAAAAAAACAAGAAAACTAAACTAAACACACACTAATAAAGTAGAAAATTAAGTAGGATGTTAAAAAACAAATTAGACAATGAGCAAACAATGAAAACACAAAAAAAAAACTATAACACAAGATTGCAATGTTAGAGAAAGTTGATGAAGAGAAAAAGAATGATTTCCTTAATAGAATGGTTGGATTTTGAGCTTCTATGTGTAAGTTGGCATCCACACCACTCCTAAGTTAGAGTAGGGCTAGTGTTAAGATGAAGAGAGGTTGAACAAAGGCCTATATGAAGTTGTAGAGGATAAGAAATAAAAAATGGCAAGAGATATTATGAAAACAAATGAGGCTCTCCAAAAAAATGAAAAAATGGGTAGATGAAAGCTAGAAGGTTAAGATGAAGGTGTTACTAGGGTTAGAAAGGCTTGGAAAGACATTACAAGTTGGTAAATTTTGAAAAAGGAGAGTTGTGTTTAAAATTCCATGTTTCACCCCACACTAGATGAAACTGTTATTTGTAGCAAATGGATGGTTGCTAAACAATTGAGATGAAAAAACAATTACCACTTGTGGTATTAATGATTTTTCCATATCAAGTGCATCCATTAAAATTTGAAGGCACAAAATTTGGGTTACAAAACTTGAAGGCCCAAGAGGCATAAAGACACTCTAAGGGAGGTCAACAAAGAGTCTAGGAATGAGAACATCTACACGAAGTAAACATCTAATTATTTTCTTGTGCATAACAAAACAATTTTGTGGTGATATATCATCATAGGACTTGAAATGTCAACCCATATTATAACATGTAAAAATAGATACTCACAATGTTACAATAAAATTTGAATTTAGACTAAGAGAGTTAAGATTATCCTAATAGCTAAAAAATGAATCAAACATGATGGTCCTGACTCAATATAGAAATTCTAGTCTAAAAATTAACATTGATTTAAATCAAAATTAAATAATATTTTTAGTGCAAAACTAAATTGTGAATATTGCCAAATCAAATGTAATTATATATCATAATCATATACTTAAAACAACCAAAATAATTAAGATTAAAAAAGAAAAAGAAAAAATATGAAAGTAACACTTTATCTTTATTTATTTTTTCTTTAGAATTATATAACCTTAGATAGTTTAAAAGTAATGTTTGACATAAAAGAACCCAATAATAATAATACTAGACATGTCACAAATCTTTTCTTTTCTTTTTAAATGTGAAACATTATAGCAAAAGCAAAAAGAACAAAATATTGGTAAGATATGATAAGTATCATACGTAGCCATAGCCAATAATTGAAGAGCAGGTCTAAGGTTGGTTTATTTGAGACCATATAAATAGAATGGTGTTTTAAATATTGAAGCATTAAAAGAGATGCTTGTCGTTTGTCATTATTATTTATTTATTTATTTTTGCTAGCAGCCAAGAAAAGCCCTCCACAACATGTTAAGGAATAGGTGAATTTAAGTAGATAATTAATTATATATTTAGAGATATTAATCATATGGTAAGTTAAGTGATTTGAGTTTAGATAGACAATCAGTCATATTTTTAGAAGCAAATTACCTATGGCATTCAAGCAAATTAAACATTATGTCAAGATAATTATTTAATATTATAGAAATGATTTTTTATTTATTTTTTATTTGTAAGTGTTTTTTTAGATTGAAGTTATGAATCGGAGAGGTCACAAATTGATGATTATGGGTCAAGCCTACGAGCACATTGGGACAATGAAGGCATAGTGTCTGCGATCACAATAGTTCAACGAAGACTTGAACTCTAATGACCACAACAACAATGCCACCACTTAACAATCACACTATGAAATAAACCCTAATTATAATATATTTAATTTTCTTTTTTTTTTTGTTGCTATAGGTATCCCTGCGACCCAGCCAACGATCAAGAGGCGAGCTAAGGCAAGACTAATCCTTGCGAGTGGGCACAACAGCGTGCAAGTTGGTCCATCAGTTAAGTCTAGGAGCAAGAGTCGAACCCGAAACCTATAAGAAGCAAACCCACGGCCCAAGCCAACTCCGCTACCCACGGGCTTATAATATATTTAATTTTAACACCAACATTTTATATCATATTTCACAATCTATCACCCAAAAGAAAAAAAAATCTAAAAAATTAAAAACAGAAATTTGTTCCATAAGTGTGCTAACATTGTCTCTTGTATGATAGAAATGTTCTACCTACGTTTATTCAATAGGAATGAAATATAGCAATAAAATATTAAAACAATCAGAACGTGGGCTCGCTCTTATCCGCCAACATGTCCTTTGTCTTGCCTAGGTAGTGCAAATTTTATTATAAAAAATTGTTAGGGTTGCGTCTCCAAGATTTGATGTGGACTTCACGGAACGGGAAAAAAACAAATTAAAAACACGTTCCGTTGTGTTTGTGGCGGAACAAATTAAGTTTGAATTCCTCAGCTTTTTGTTCTTTTCGCGAAGATTCTTAGCCACTTGTACGAGTTTTCAAGTCCCTTATCTAATCCTCCTCACTGTCGTTTTAAATGAAAAGATAACAACTGGATTTGCCGTTATTTAAGAGCTTACGCCAATTTTTTCAAAAAATATAAAATAATAAGTTGGGCGATGAAGGGATAGGTAGGGTTCCAACAACGAGTGTAAGCGCATGTAGGCACATGGTAAATAATAAAAGCGCACAATGTATAGATAAAGAATGATGTCCCTAATGATTAAAACATGCCAAAATCGATAGGATAAGGTAGGTGTGATGATCGAGCATGTGAGCATAAGGGGTATGGAAGGTATGATATCCCATGTAAATGGATGGTTCTAGAAGTGTGATAAGGAAATGAAAGAACAATATAGAATGGTGAAGCTATGATGCCCCTTAGTCTATCAAGATAGTTCTAGAAGCATGATATAAGGGGAAAAGAATGATGCCCCAAAATTCAGTGAGATATCTAGCTCTAAAAGTGTGATGTGGCAAATAAAAATAAGAGAATACGACATTATGGTGCCACTATGTCACTAATGATTATAGTATCAAATTAAACACGATACAATGGCACAATAAGGATAATAGGTATCAAGATATCGTAGACAAGTGCTCAAAGCATGATAGAAGTCATGAACATGTGACAAGCAGAGTTGCAAGTAGATAACCATGAGAAGTATAAAAAAACAAAATTCATGGTAAAATTCATGAACATGTGACAAGTATAGGGTTGCAACAAGTATAGGGTTGCAAGTAGATAAGCATGAGAAGTATAAGAGAACAAAGTTCATGATAAACACAAACAAGTATAAGGATGCATACAAATAGGAAATTATAAGGAGAAAAATATCATGGTAAGAGTAGGCATAAAAGTAGGAAATGATCAACCAAAGTGACAAACATGAATAAAGAAAGAGTAAAGCGTGTAAGGACATATCAATTGGCAAGGAAGTTGTGAACATACATATGGTAAAATATGTCAAGTAAGAACAAAAGAAAATGCCCCCTAAGTGGGGGATGATAAACATCAAATAAGATGTGTAAAAAATCATAACAAACAAGGTATAATTAAAAGGCAAAATTACAAGGTAATAAGCAAAAGACAAAGTGAAAAACTAGAAATATAGTCATTTACACATATAGTCTATAGAGATGCCCATGAATCATCAAAAAATATAGGAGGATCATCATCATCTTCCAAAAGATCATGATTGCCCCAACATATGACATCATACTTTTCTTCATTGATTCTTACATTTTGTTCTCATTGCTTACCTTTGCTAATACATGTGCTTATTCTTGACAATCCTTTGTACGTTTTCACAAACACTACCAATTGGTGGCACATTAGGAATTTATTTATTAACCCTAATTTATTACTTCTTTGATTGGGGTTATAGAGAAATATTTGACACTTAGTGCACCACAACACTTTGCTCAACTAATAACTTAATCCCCATTGAATTAGGAACACACAAAGGTCTAAAAGCTAACATGTTGACTATGTACAATACTAATTCTATCTCAAACTATACTAAAAGTCGATACTTCAACTCACAAATCATATTCCTTCTAATTTCAAAAAATAACATATCATCAATATATAATATAATAATAAGGAAGTGATTACCATCCATTTTATAATAGATGCAATGGTCTAATTTTGGTCTAATTTGGACCTCACAAATATCATTCCCAACACAAATGTATCAAACTATTGGTACCATGTCCTAGGAGATTGCTTGAGACCATACACATATTTCTTCAACTAACAAAACAAAATTTATTTACCTTTTTCAATGTAGTGTCATGATTGCGACATATAAATTATCTCTTCCTCCAAATAGCCATGACGGAAAATTGTCTTCAGATCCATCTTCTCAACCTTAAAATCAAATTTTACTACAATAGATAATATAAACCAAGTGAATTTCATATTATCATATCTAGATAAAATCTCACCTTAATCAATTCCCTCAACTTCAGAATATCCCTTCACAACCAGTCTTACCTAGTACTTCTTAATATTGCCATATGAATCAATTTTCTTTTTTTTAACACCCATTTGCATCCAATAGGTTTACATCATTTAGGTAAAGGTACTAGGTCCCACATGTCACTTTTATATAACACAAAAGTCTACTCATTCATGACCATTTTTAAGGACTCTACATCATCCATACCCATATCCTCCTTTATAATCCTAAGCTCATTTATATTAGTAATCAAAGAAAATATACATATTCAATTAAGAGGATTATACTTGTCTAGTTGTTATATGTATTGATTAGACATCCTCGAGTTATTTAAGCTATCCTCTTCTTTATATCCTTTATGAGATACGGTTCTACTTTCTAGGTCTTTGGGGTAGTTAAACCACATATTTCTTTTCATCCTTTTATGGTTACAATATAGTGGAAGAAGGCTTAACTTCTCTAAAGATAAAACTTTTTCTATATAAAGCTCTCTTAGCAGTAGGATCCCAAAGCTTGTACCCTTTCACATCAATACCATAATTGATTTAAATTTTACAACCCTATTCTCCAACTATGACCTCTTTTACCAAGGCACATGAGCATATACCTTGTAACCAAAGACTCTAAGAGATATCAATGAAGGATTTTTTCTTGACCACAATTTCATAGGTGTTTTATCAATAAGATTTTATTTAGAATACCTATTTATTAGGTAATAATTCATAGTAACTGCTCATGCCCAATTTTTTATTCCAAGACAACACCACAAATCATACTCTTAGCCCCCTCCATCAATGTCCTATTCATTATTTTTTAACTTTATTCTACTAATGTGTGTTCCATTATCCTTGTAGAACTTGTCAAATCATGTACTAAACAAAATTTACCTAAATACAATCAAAATAAAAGTTATAATCATTTAGCCCCTTAATAAGAATTTTTTTCAAGGTCCCTAGACCTTTCTCAAATATGTGACTCGTCATTTAGTTCCATAACATAGCTTTCTTTGTAGAAATCTTAGTGTCCAAAGCATGAGAAGCCTTAGGTACCCAAAAAGTGAGACCATCAAAATTGGACACACCACTCTTCTTTGTTGCTTGTTGCAATGGTGAAGGTAAATATTATATATATCATCTCTATAGGAATATAAGAAGTATTGCACTATTTATTTTGTTTTTCCAACTAAAATAGAGTGCCTATTTGAACATCCTTAGCAAGCACCATAGCTCCTTTGGCCAACTTGCACCCACCACTTGAGAAAACAAATTTTACACACTCAAATCATTTAATTTACCTATAGAAAGTGGGTTTTGTATCAAACCAAGAATATGTAGTACACCATTGATCCCCTTCACTTATCCATCAAGGAATTAAAATAGGGATCTTTCTTAGCCAATAATATTCAGATGAGATTTATATCCAAGATACACTTTCCAACCATCATATTATGCATATTTTATAAACTAACCCTCATGTGATCTCATGTGAAAATATGCACCATAGTCAATCATTCATGCACCTTTTGATGCATGTGTAGTCATGACTATGAAAAATAAATCACCATAATTTTGCTAGAACTTCTCAAACTTGTCACTAGAATACATATTTTCCTTTTTCTTTTCCTCCTTATAGTCTCTTCTAAAATGGCTAGTCTTGCCACAATTGCAAAAAAATCCATGGACTTACTAGGAGATTTAAATCTCTCATGAGATTTAGATCTAGATTTGTGTTGCTTCTTTTCCTTCTTACCTTTTTATTTTTTTCTACCACAAATAGATAGGTCCTTCTTGGTAGATATAGAATTATTTATTTGCATCTCTTTAGAAAGAAATAATTCTACCACCTCATCCATTTTTATTAGTGGTAGAACTCCCAATATCCATAACAAGGTGGTCCCATGAATCTAGCAAATAACATAAAAAAATTGCGCAATGATCCTCCTCCTTTATTTTTAATCTAATGGAGTACAACTGATAACAACCATGTTAAATGAATTTAGGCATTTGTCCATAGATCTACCATATTTCATCCTAGGGGTATACAACTTCTTTATTAGAAATATTTAATTAACTAGAGATTTAAATTTATATACAATCTCCCAATTTCTTCCAAATAAGTGTTGTGGTGGTCTCTTCATGTATATTCAATAATATTGAATTATTCAAATAGGATCTAATGAGACCCTTAGGTTTTTATATATTTTTTCCAATATTCTTGTGACATGGAAATAGATTTAGATTCAGATATTGTAGCTCATAAATCTTTTTCTATGAGCGTATCCTCCATTTTGAGCTTCCAAAACTTCTCCATTTCTATTCTAGTTGTGATTTCCATCTCTTCCTATATTAATATCAAACCCTTCTATGCAAGCTTCCACTCAAATGAACATTAGTACCAAAAACCATTTAACCAACATCGTGAATCTAAGGTGATCAAGGTCTAATACCAAATGAAATGAGGAAAGGTATACAAAAACACTTTCTAAATTAATGTTTAGAGGAGATTATTGTAAAAAAAAATAGATCTTTATAATTACAAAAGGGACCTAGCACACATAAAACATAAAAAAAAATTATACCAAAACATAGGTGTAGATTTTTGGGAGGAAAACCCCACTCCAAACCAACCCATTGTATTCTTTAGTAATATAAACATGGTTCAAATACACTTACAAATAATTTTATAAGAGTATCACCAAATAAAGATTTATATTAATTTTGATGGCATAACGATGCTTACAAATCACTATCCATACCTCCATCTCAAGAACCTTATAAATAGGATAATAAATA
Organism: Sequoia sempervirens; assembly: GCA_007258455.2. Taxonomy (NCBI): domain Eukaryota; kingdom Viridiplantae; phylum Streptophyta; class Pinopsida; order Cupressales; family Cupressaceae; genus Sequoia; species Sequoia sempervirens. Next base: position 439,515,376 of record VDFB02105785.1, on the reverse strand, counting down.
CACAAAACTATCAAATGGTAATTAAAAACCATGAGTTAAAACCACCCAAATTTTGATTCCCAACTACCTAGTTAGAGAACCAACACCCAAATCCAAAGATGAGTTCACAAGATAAAAATAGCATATTCCTTCCACATGCCATAAGCATCTCATAATCCACTCACCAAAACAATCACATCTTTTAGGGTGTTGGTAGGAGAATTTTCACTTCTACAAAGAATTCACCATTGCTCTTATATCATTGTAAGTTTATGAGAAGATTGGAAAAACTGAAGAGGAGAACCATAAAATGGTTGAAGAACAATTGAAAGGAAAGAGGACCATAGGTTCCAACAAATATAGCAACTCCAATGGTACTAAATTAAAAATCATGATACTAATAAACTTCCATCCAAAGATATTGATGTGTCTAAGTTGGGTTCCTTGAAAATTTATCATATATCATCCTTTCTAAAATGGTGGCTCATTTAGTGTATGAAGTATAAAATTCAAGCTTTGGCAAAGAAGATTGAGACCATTATTGATGAGGAAGATAACACTTTCAATGGCAAGAAGGATAATGATTGGTTTACACTATTATATATTTTATAATGTTGCTTGTAATAATCTATATGCTACTATCTTACATCTATGTTCTTATTATGTAATGTATTTGCTAAAATTATCCTCTTGATTACCTTTTTATCTTATGATAGTCTTAGTACGTTGAATTTATAATCTTATTTCACTACTTAGGTTTTTATGTGGTGGTTCTAGTTATGTCTTACTATTAGTCCCTTTTTGGTTGGATTTGTAAGAAATGGTGCTCTTTGAGATATATTTATATTTTTATTCAATATATATATATACTATCTTATCTCTACCAAGGCGAAGAGACTTAAAAAATAAATTGACTATGAGAGGGGATAATCCACCAAATTATTAAAGTATTACTCACAACCAACAAAGAAACAACCTCAAGAGAGAATAAAATCAAATCCCCTTCCCTTATAAGAAAAAACAACCTACATGGTCCATTAGGAAGCTTCACATATCATTAAATGCACTTCCATTTGCAATCTTTCCACTTTGGTTATACACCTTATATGCTTGTACTAGGATTTCCCCTTAAGAATAATGTTTCTATGGCACTAAAAATTTCCTCACAATACACGAATTACAAAGGGAAAGGAATATTATATATTAAAAAACCATCACCTTTTAAATGTTGAGCCCCAACAACTGAAGTTGATCCCAAAATATATTCCTCCTAAGAAATATCCTAAAAATATTTTTAATCAACTACTTGCTCTCCATAGTATAATATTTGGAAGGGACATTAGATAAGGCCATATATTCCCCAAGAACCTCCCCAAAACACCATTCTTACACTCTAATTTATTGTTTTATCTCAATCTCAATTTCTTACTAATGCATAAGGAAGTCTTAAACTTTAACCCTTGCATAGTAGATTCCAGTGGTGCTTCTTAGCACTTCCATATTTTATTTACCTCAAATATCATCAATTAATATGTTTTAAAAAAATTAACTCAAAATGGAATCACATCATTTGAGCATAATTCCACCAATTTGATAACACCATTGGTGTGATCACGCACTAGACACTCAACTTCTTATATTTTGGATTTATCATCTCATTAATATTATATACACTAAAATAGGCACACTATACACCAAAGAGGGTATACATATTATTGGGTCCATTCAAGAGAAATACATTAGGGTTCACTTCATATCTCAATAAATATATTTAAGATCAAACATCAAAGGGTATACTAGAGAGATCTTGAGAAATGGTAACTATAAATATAGGATATTATATTGGCCAATAAATTTTTCTTAGCAAAGGTGAATGGGTTGATTTGATGTGTTTAGAGGGTATTTTATCTTTGTTAAGATGTATCTAAGTTAATTCAAATGTTATTTATTTTGTTTGAAAAGTTTTATGTGATGTTGTTTGATGAGTTTTATGCAATGTTGTTGCACAATAAGTCACTTAGATTGTTGGATGTTTATAACTGAAAAATGTGTATAGATATTAAGTATTAAGATATCATATTTGAGCATGAGAATTTGTTGAAGTGATAACATAATAATTGACAATAAGATTTACAAACTTTAGAATGTTGTAGATTATCAAACAATGATTGACAAGTCTTTGTATAACTAAAATAATAGCAGGATAGTTTATAACTAATTTAACTAAGAGTTGGGAAGGTATATAAAATGATGATTAAAGGCCTATTATAGAGAGGATTGAATATTGAAAGCTTTAAGAATATGCAATGTTGTTTAGGGAGGCTAAATTAAATATTTTTAACCACAAAGGAAGGTGTAGAGTTTCTTTATTTTAATATTTGTTAGATATTTTATTGCTAGGAAAAGGTGTATTGTTCACCTTGTATAATGATTATAAATGTACACCACGGCTACAAAGTGGGTGACTTCGAGAGTGGTGTTGTCAAGGGTACGTGGGTGACGAAATAAGGCTTGGTTAGCGCGGCGAAGCAAGGTGGTGGCAGAAGGAGTTAAATGCAAGGAAGGTGGTGGGAGACTAAACGTTCTCCATTCAACCACATTAATAGATTGTCTTGCTGAAGGATGGTATGGGGAATGTCTTTCGAGTTGGTGGGATGATAATATTGGCTGTGGTGTTTATTATGCCTTAACTCTCTCAGCATCTCTCATTTTCTCTCACAAAAATGATGGAAACTCCTATGTGTTTGTTGTCTGCTAGAAAGCTTTGGGATTTCTATCAAAGAATTAGGCATGGACGATTGAAATCGGTTTTTAAGGTTTGGGATGAACTAATCTTGGGGGCGGAAAAATTGATTTTGGGAGAGGAGTTCATGAACTCGGTGGAATGTTGGCAAATGAATGTCGACATAGCATCCCATTTCCTTTCCTTGCTCTTGGACTTGGAGGTGCCAAAGTCAATGGTTCTGCTTATGGCTCAAAATCTTGTCTGGGATAGTCTACTGGAGGGTGCCATGGACATGGTGATTATGGCTGAATTGGGTGTGGGGATTCCTTGGCCTCATGACTTGCATCGAGCTTTATTACTAGGTGTAAGGGTTAAGCAATATCCTTTCATCTTGGATATCAAAGGTGAGGCACTGCAGCATCATCACGATCGAGCTCACTGTGGATTGATTTTCCTAAAGCATTATCTTTATTTAGAGCCATCAGGAGGGGTAGATTGGTGTTGAATCTTCAAGGATCTTTTGCTAGCTGAGGGTGTGATTGTGGAGGAGTAACTGGTAATTTTGGGTTGGGTGATCTATTTTATGTTAAGTTATTTTTGGGTGTTTGTATGGGGCTCTCTGGGAGTTAGGTCTAAATTATTTGTATGGGGATGTCTGGTAGTCTGTGGGCAGGGTTTTTCATGTGTTTGGTGTTTGAAGATAGCATCTAGTTTTGGGTGGTCTAGTGGAGGGATCTAGGGATGGTTTATGGCGTTTTGGATAGCATATGGACTAGAATGTAATTTTTTTTTTGCAAATCAATACAATAATATTTACGAATAAAAAAAAATGATTATAAATGTAAAACCAATGTCATTTTTTGTGCACCTAGGGAATATAGGAATTCACGTATTATATGGTTTAGACATTCTTTGGGATACTTTGTATGTTGTATGTAACATTTAGATAAATATTTGATGTGGGTTACATATCAGTAAATATTTTAATATTGGAAAAACTTAATGCCAACATAGAAACCTTAGTAACAAAAACTAAATGAGGGGCACATGGTTTTGTAAGCTCATGGTTTTAAAGGCATATGGTTTTGTAAGCTTGTGTTTTTAGAGGCATGTGGTTTATGTAATACCACTTGGCGATTTTGTGCAAGTTTGTTTAAAGCAAGTAAATGAGTAATTGTTAGGGTTGGTTTGCATAACCTTTGGCTCATTGGCTAGGGTTCATTGAGCATCTCTTGTAAGTTACATATGTGAGGAGAGGAATTATGGATTAAAAATTTTAGGTACATGATTATCATTTTCTTTTCACATAGAGTGCAACTTGATGTTTTAGAAGCCTTGTATGGAAACCCAAGTGTATTGTAATATTTGTTCATGAGATAATACCTTGAGTGTGTGAGTGATTTTGGAGGTTGATATTTCTTATTTGATGGTTTTCCTATGATATATTACATTGTCATATTGATGTTATTTTTGTTTATTCTTTTGCATTGTGGATTCTAAATACTTTTTTGCATATTTATCTCTCTTGGGGTTATGTAGAAATGATTACTATTATTGCAAAATTGTCTTTCATGTTTACTTTATTTGTAGATATCATGAATAGAAAATGAACATGTTTACTAATATTTGGATTGTTTGGTTGATTGAAGTTTTAGTTTATTGACTTGTAAAAAGAAAGAAAAAATGAAGTAGAAATTAAAGAAATAAACTAAAACATAAAATAGTTGCTATTACTAATATATCTCCAACTTGACTACTAGTTAACTAACCATGAACTAATTATTACTTATTTAATTAATCTATTTTTTAGAAAAAATACCTAATTTTTACCTACAATGAAGTGTTAGAGATTAAGAATAAGATGTAAAAGAGTAAAAACTAGGATTGGGTTGTAGGTGTCCTTCGAAAATACCACCTTGTTATCTATTGGTGTATCTAATTGATGTAAGATTCCTTGGAGGATAATATATCAAGGAAGTGTGCTAAAAAATGATATATGAGTTATATGATTATTATATTGATATGATTGGGGGTTATAAATTATAGTGTTGTAAATCAAATATCAAATTATGAAGATAGGCAATAGAATGAGGTTGTTAGGATATGAACAACTTAGACAATATTAAGGAAATAAAGTGCTAGTTGCACATAGGTAAGACAAAGATAATAGGGATTCATTATAGATGAGATGTGAAGTGTTAGGAAAGGTGTCTCGACCTTGTCCCTAATGATTAAATTACAAAATTTGGGCTATAGAGTTAGTTATTGTCCAAAATAAATATTCCAAGTTGCTTGGTGTCACCTTCAAGTATTCTTGTTGTTACATAGGTCTCTTTGAGCTCTAAAATTTTAAAAAAATGGGTCCAATTGGCCTCCTAAATCAAAAGTTATGACTTTTAATTTTTTTTTAAGAAATGTAAAAATGTGTGTTAGAACATAATGTTATTTGGGTTTATACCCTTATAAAAAAATTATATTGTTCTAATAAAGTTATAAAAACCTTATAAATTATATGTTTTATTAAACATATCCCATTTAAAATAATTATATTATAATAACTATTAAATTATTGATTATTTATAAATGGTAGCTTTGAATAGGTGTGACTAATACCTCTTTAGGTATATTTCTACCTCTTCTATATTTTAGGAGGTTATCTCTCATTGAGAGTGTAAGGGATTTTGAAGATTAATAATGAATTCTATCACTATGCACAAGAGGCATTATTGGCCTTGTGTAAGTGAGGAGAAATGGTTTCTGAGGTTTGATTTATATTGTAATAGGCCATTCAATAAGTGCTTTATAATGAAATGATGTTTTATGAGATTTTTTATCGGAAAGGGTTTTCCCCATGTATGTAGTGTAATGTGTTGAATGTGTTCATCTTGTAATTGTCATTTCATTTATTTTCTATTTTAGTAACCAAATATTCTAATTTCTAGCATGGAACCAAAGCTAGGAAATACTACTTATTTCTTATTGATGATATTTGAGTGTGTAATGAAAAACTTCGACACACATTTTTTTCTTCTTTATAGGTAGGTAGTCTAAATATATCATTATTAGAAAAATCTATGGTTAGAAAGACATAATTTTCATTAAAAATCAAGTTGTCTCTTTATTTTCCCACCAATCATGATAAACTTTCTACAAATTCAACTAATAAACTAGAAACACCATGGTTGACATTAATAATTATAACTATTTAGAACTTGGCCCCTCCATCATATCTATAACACTTACAACTTGCTTCTTCAAAATAAATATTCTCTTTAACATTTCAAAAAAATCAGATAAACTCACAACAACCAATAAAATAAATAAGAATACATTATATTAACATTTTTTAATGAGATTAGGAACTCTTACTTGAATAAGACTTCTCAAAGAACCTATACCCATTTGTTGAGATTCACTATAACTATAATTTGTCAAACACTATCATATCAAAACCATTTGTGTTAATGTGCAATTTTTTTTCGTTATCATATTTTTTATTCTATTTAAAATTGAAAACTTTATTTTAAAAAAAAAATATAAAGATTAATAATAAATCATGATCCTTGATATAAAAGATATGACATTTACTAACATTCCAATCATTAAAATCTTCTATAAAAATTTGACCTAACACCTTTTATTAATCATAATTCAACCCTTTTGGTATGATGACATGACATTTACTTTATAATGTCATGATTTGCACATTATATAATGACATTTTTTTTATATTGATAAAATGCAAAGTACATGAGGTAAAATGCAATTAAAAACTACAGAAAAACATATCAACAAGACATGAGAGTCAAGAAGTCGTTGCCAGCTGAAGCAAATTGCATAACAACAGAGGACAGAGTATCACAATTACATAAGCAACACTAAATACATAGCAGCAAACTGAAATGGCAACATTACAATGACCAAATAGAAAAACAGAGATGTAGATCAACAACATATGCAGTGAATTGAAGAAACAAGATCAAAATTGAGACCTTAGATTCTGTGATATATGAGGAAATTTTTTGCTTAATAGTTGGTTCACTTGCAGTTTGATTTATTGAATGTGGACCTCCAGCATAGGATTCTTTTCAGACTCCACCTTCAATTGCCCAAATAAAGAGGCAAGACAATAAAAAGTGTCAAAATAAAGCTTTAAAACTGCAACTTCCTAGTGATTGTAATAAATGTTAAAAATTGATTTATATTTGGTTCTCCATCTATGCAACAATATAATTTGTCTAATACTAGCAGCAATAACATTATCATGCAGCCCTATCCCCAGAAGAGCCTCTTTCCATCATGATCAAAAATAGTAGGCAAGTCATTAAAAATAGAATTTCATTGCTTTTTAACAAATTGGTAGCCCCAGAAAATGTGTCATATATCTTCATTTTTTGAACAAAAAGGACATTTACTTGGCTGAAGCTTGATACATTTTAACCTGCCCCTAATGGGCAGCTTATAGTGGAGCACTTTCCAAGCAAGTAATTGAGCATCTAAAGAAGCTTTTGATTTCCAAATTTGACTAGAAAGTTTGGCCCAAAAATTTTCACTAAATCTACAATGCCAATTAAGATTTAAGCAAGGATTCAAAAGCTAGACAGGAAGCAACTATAAATACAACTTTTTTAAAGGAAACCTGAGAAAAGGATAAACTCCCAGCCATAACCAATCTTTAAAAAAACTGCAATGTAAGGGGGTACATAGTTTCATAGACAATTCCACCATAACCAAGGAGCATACAAAAATCAAGAATGGTCTAAATTTATTGCTCAGCTTAAATTGTGCTTTGACAGTATGCCATGGAAGCCAAATCAAAGTGGAAAAATCCAAAAGATCGCCAACATTACAAATCCTTTTTTTTAATAGAAAATATGACTATTTAGAGAAGATTAAGGCTAGGGGTTGCTTATGATAACGGATGAGTTTGTTCTACCAAATGGAAGAAGTGGAGAAGTTGAATCTATGTTGAAGAGAGGCCTCTCTCCATTGTAAAATATGACAAACACATTGCCAAGCCTTTTGAATTGATTGAAGGGATGGAGAAGCGTTAATTGAAAATAAGGGGGCATAAAGGATTTTTTCAAGTGATCCCACCGATTTCCATTTACCTTTAACTGATGTTGAAATGATTTTGTTTCTTATAAGAATCTTCCATGGTTCCTCACTTTTGACAACTCTTATAATCCATTTAGCAGCCAAACAAATACCTTGAGTTTTAGGATTAGTTAACCCCAAACCCCCTTTGCATTTAGGCTTAATGCAATGGCTCCATGAAGTGGATATAAATCCCCTATTGCCATCCCATTTAGTCCATAAAAACTATCAAATAAGATTGATTAGGTCTTCATAACCTTTGTTGGAAGGCATCCAACAAGACGAATAATAGACATGTGTGGCAAGAAAAAATTTATTGGCAATTTGGATTTTACCATCCAAGGAGAAAAACTTATTTCCCCATCTAAATTTTTTTATTTTTAAGTTTGTTCAGATAGCTCAACTCCATATATCAGAGAAGGAAACCCCAAAACCAAAAGATATACCAAGATACTTGATGATTTCACCATGTTTAATGTGCTTCCATTCACGAGGAATCCAAGGAGGAGGAGGTCCTGCCTGAACCATCAAGAATTCAGTTTTATCATGAGTGAGTTTAGACCCTGAAACAACGCATTAAAGATCCAAAATTTCCATGACATTAGAAATATTTTTTTCAGAATTTTGTAAAAATAGTAAACTATCATCAACATAATGTGAATTAATAACATCATCTTTTGGAATGGAGATTCCAACAATGAGCTTCATTTTATTGGCACTCTCAAGCATATAGCCCAATGCATCAGTTGTGAGGACATATATATGGAGCAAGAGGTCAGCCTTGTCAAATAGATCTTTGTAAGGGGAATGAGTCTGTCATCATATTATTAATAATAATCTAAGCATTAGCATCTTGGATCAACATTTGAATATATGCTCAAAATTTGGGCCTGAACCCCAGCCATTGCAACTTTCTAAGGATTGTTGGGAATAAGGTGTCTCAACCTTAGAGTCCTAACATTGAATTATTTAATGTATTATTGTATTTATTTATTTTATTTAATTTCCTACAATGTCATGTCATTAATTGGGACCCACTGGCTGGGTGGCATCCCCGTTGGAGCTGACTGTATGACACATCTTCATCCCGAGTGGAGGTAGGCCTCCCATCTTGGAATCATGGACCTAGGACAAGTGATGTCATTTTATGACATATTCTATTACATGTCATAAAGTATATTTTGCATGGAGAAAGTGTCGTTCCTTAGTGGGGTATGACAAAAGTGTGAGAGAATAAGTGTGATAGTCATGTTTGACTTATTCTTTGTTTATTGCTAGACGACTTCTGGATTTGATTGTGTAAGAGTTTTTGCATCAATGTTTCGGATCACACTCCGTGATCCATCATCAGGATGTTGAGAGCTCAAGGAGAAAAATGAAATCCGAAACGTTGATGCAAAAACTCTTACACAATCAAATCCAGAAGTCGTCTAGCAATAATCAATATGGATTGTGGAAATGTGATATCTTTATTCTTTGTTTGTTAAAAGTGTTGTGAGTGTGGCAGGATATTATGACACATGTTATGACAAATTCTATGATAGTTGTAAGGAATTTCTCATAACCCACTATTAGCATGAACTAGGCGCCCAAGCTTGGAGAGATGTTTTGCATGTTATGACAACTATAAGAGGTGTAAGAGAATGTTGTACAAATGTCCAAATCATGCTAATGGTGTGAAATATTGTTGCCACATGGGTTTGGATGCCTAACCTATTCTAGAAGCTTCTTCAAGCTTGTATCTTCTATAAATAGGATGCCTTGCATTGTAGAATATATATTTTTGTTTGCAGGTATCAAAGTGTTGTTGGATTTCCTCCAGACAAGATGTAGTCTCCATGTTAAGACTACGAGTCTGCAACTATATTGTAACCTTATTGTTGCAGATTAATACATTAGTTTGATGCTTTGGAGTGTGGGGTTTTTTACCTAAAAGGGTATTCCCCACATATATCATGTTTTCTTCTCTTCTGTCTATTTCTCTTATATTCTTTGTGTTTCTCATTCTTGAAATGTTAATTTACATGCCTTTATGTTGCTGAAATTTTCTTAGATCTAAAACTACATCAATTTTCCTAGAAGGGTAAATGCATGAGAAATTAAACTGTGTATGTTTCCACTTTAAGGCATGGTAATATGTGCTTGTATCAAGATGATTGTTATATGATTTGTTTAAAGAAACATAAGATACTAAAGGTGCATACTGGTTCTTGGAAGGCTTTCTGAGTTCGTCATTTCCTTTCATTTGGTATCAAAGCTCAGTTCTAGACTTGCATGTGTTTGCATGTGTATGTATGTAAGTTGCATATAATTTCATGTGTGTTGCATGTACTTGCATGGTGATGCATGTGGTGTTTGGGGTTTTGGATATTTCTTAGCTTGGAAAGCTTGAGGAAATTTGTTTTGAAGGAATTGATTGATTATTAATCCTTGTCTGAGTGGAAGTTCTACAGTTGATCTTGTTTTCTAGAAATAGAAGGCATTGTGAAGGATGGAAAAGATAGAGTTTTATGGAGTTGATCATGTGGTTACATTTGATATGTTATTGATTTTAAGCTCCTATTTGACAGTTGAATAACCTTGAATGCATGTAGGCTATGGATTTGATCATTGGATGATCTAGAAGCTTCTAGAATAGTCTAATCTCTCTCGGATGTATGTACATGTTGGTGGTGGAGTTGGCCTGCAAATGGGCCTAGAAGTTCTCAGACCTCTCTTTCCTAATGGATGTTTGTACTTGCATGGCTCAAATTTATGTTCCTTGGATTTAACAGTTTTATGGATTTTCCACTTGAAAATCTATGGTTATGCATATTCATGGCATTCCATTGTTCTGGTTTAACTATTATGGTTTTTTTCAAACTTGTGGGTCTTCCAAATGTTAAGTGGATATGGATTTGCATGTGTGCTACAAAACATAGTGGGTTTGCAGGTTTACACGGTAAATCAAAACTTGCGGTTTGGCGAATCTATAGATGGACTATTTTTTCAGATTATGTTTCCCTTGTGGTAATTCTGGATGTACGATAGTTATAGGTTTGTGTGTATGCTTTGTGCATGTTTTGAGGAGGTTTGCAACTTTCTCGTTGAGTAAATGTTGGTATATGTTTTAAAACCATTGGTCATTTGTGGGTTGTGAAGGAATATTTTATATTTTATAAGCTTTTGGACAACCTATTTCCTCTAAAGGTTTTACCATTTTCCCGTGTTCTAAAAGTTGCGGGTTTGTGTAGATCTAGAGTATTCATTTGTTCAGATGAAATATGTGTGATCCATTATTCTAAATGTATAATTTATTTTAGATTTACACAAAGATGTTTTTTTAGGTTTTACTTTAAAAAAAAATATGCGGTTTGTAGATCTGTGGGAAATTTTGTGTTCAGACTCTTAAAGTTTTTTGGATGAAAACAATTGCACATTTGCAAGAATGCTTGATTAGTTCCTTGAATATGGTACTCACTTGTGGATTTCTTTGGAAAATTAGGTTTGTCAATGATCTAGTGTTTGATTCTTAAAATGTACATGTTATCTTCATTGATATCTTAGTTTTTTTCATGTTACCAATGTGATGATGAGTTTGCATGCTTCAGTGTATGGGATCTACGAGTTATGTAGTTTGTGGATTAGCTACCCATTGGCTATAGTGGACTGACTCGGATGTGGACTGTCTATATCCACGAGATTGATTTAGTGTTTATGCAGATTTCATTAGTTGGCCTTGTCTATGGTCATTTGTGCATTGTTATTTTGTTTTGAGATGAGAGGATGGATAGTCAATTATGGGACTTGTAGCATGTTGTTTATCTTCTTGGCTTGGAGATTTTGGTTCTACTTATTATTTGGTGTTGTTGATATCACATTTTATTATGTTAGAGCCATGAAGAATATTCATTAAGGAGATGGTTGTCATGATGCTTGGAGAGCTTGATATAACTATTCAGTGGGAGCTTTAGCAGTGACTGTGGATTCATCACTTGGTGATGGATGATCTTCTTTAGTGTTGCAGATGTTACTAGAAGGAGCTCTTAGATCTTGTTGTTGCAGAAGGGTTCTTTCACATTTGCAAGGACATTATTTGGAGATGGTTATCTTCATGATATTGGAGATGTTGTTTCTTGGTTTAGAGTATTTTGGTATTATATCATGATGTACTCTTGATTCTATATTAGAGTTTGGTATGGTACATGTTCTCTTGAGACAAGGATGTATGCATTGTTGTATGTGATCTCCTAGGAGGAGATGGTTAGATCATGTTGTCATGTTTATGTTCCCATTTCATGATTGAATCTTTGACAATGATTTTGGTGGTTCTCTTTGTATTGATTAAATTGATCATTTGCTTGATTACTTCATGATGGTGCTATGTTGCATTTGGAGTTTGGAATGGATTAATTAGTTACCGGTACTCATGGATACTTGGAGAATTAGGTGAGCCTTGTAGTTCTCTAATGGTTAGAGACATGTTTTGAGATGGTCACTCTTGATGAGATTTCAGCAGGAAGTCTGAGGAGCCTACACCTTGGTTGGACGTGGGTTCAACATGGACCTATGAGGATAGTGTTCTTGGATGAGTCATGATGACTTGGATATCTTGGAGGAGCGTTCTCATTCCCCACTCTTGCTCTACTTAGCAGTCTACTTGAGAGGTATCACCCATTGTTTCTTTTAGGTGTATTATGTTATGCTTTGTCCTCTCATGCATATGAATCTTGAGCTAAGGATATATGATTTTAGAGGATTCATTTGAGGAGTGTTGACATGTTTATCTCCTTATGCACTATGAGAAAATTCATTGATGTTGAGTTTAGGAGATGTCTTGGGCTTATTTTCTGATATGGGAATGGATATTTAGTTTGATCTTCTTTGGCTTGAGAAGCTTACATCCATGTTGATTACATGATACATATGTTATGTTTTATCTTAGTGATTGAACGGTTGGGTGTTGTTATGGCTTTTATTTGGAGGTGTTATGGAGGAGATCATACTTGACACAGTTGGAATTTAGAGGTGTATGTAGAAGGATTTTCTACAGGTATATGATGTGCAATGTTTCTCTCTTTGGTCTTGGTTATCCTCCAAGATGTTTGGTTTCACATTACATTGGTTTTGAGGTTTGGATGGAAACTATTGGAAAGGTTAACCATACAAATTTGGTACCTTTACTTGGTTAATGTGTTTTCACTTATGTTCCTGGGTGATGACATGGAGGTTTCTTTATCATTTTCCTTTGTTGAGTGGAGAACATGGGAGATCTATGGAGACTTGTGGTGAGAGTTACTCTTACAAGTTACTCATTTATAGGTTTTGCATATCATTATGGATGTTTCTTGGTACTACATGATGTTTTTTAAACTTTCTATATGATGTTATTGGTAGAATTGGTATGCCTTTATCTTTTTTAGATTTGACATTACCCATGCAGTGGGAGTTCTTGGATGTGTGTGTTCTTAGTGATGATTTTGACACTTGGAGCCTTTGATTGCATTTTATGGGTTGGATATGTTGTTGGCATAAGTTATACTATTATTTTGGATACCTTTGAGGTATGGTAGATTGGATGGATCAACATTTGTTGTGGGTGCTATTTCTGATCTCGTGGGTTTATCAATTAGATGAGGGCAACCTGGTTTGGTTGTTGGTCTAGCTAATGGTTTCTTGTTCTTTGGAGGATTATTTGTCTTCAAAATTATGTTCTAACTCTATGGGCCTTGGGGCCCTGAGCAAATATTTTAATGACTCTTGGAAGGTCTTCAACAAGTGGGAGAATTTTGGGAACAAGGTGTCTCAACCTTAGAGTCCTAACATTGAATTATTTAATGTATTATTATATTTATTTATTTTATTTAATTTCCTACAATGACATGTCATTAATTGGGACCTACTGGCTCAGTGGCATCCCCGTTGGAGCTGACTATATGACACATCTTCATCACAAGTGGATGTAGGCCTCCCATCTTGGAATCATGGACCTAGGACAAGTGATGTCATTTTATGACACATTCTATGACGTGTCATAAGGTATATTTTGCATGGAGAAAGTGTGGTGCCTTAGTGGGGTATGAAAAAAGTGTGAGAGAATAAGTGTGATAATCATGTTTGACTTATTCTTTGTTTGTTGAAAGTGTTGTAAGTGTGACAAGATATTATGACACATGTTATGACAAATTCTATGACAGTTGTAAGGAATTTGTCATAACCCGCTATTAGCATGAACTAGGTGCCCAAGCTTGGAGAGATGTTTTGCATGGTATGACAACTATAAGAGGTGTAAGAGAATGTTGTACAAATATCCAAAACATGCCTATGGTGTGAAATATTGTTGCCACATGGGTTTGAATGCCTAACCTCTTCTAGAAGCTTCTTCAAGCTTGTATCTTCTATAAATAGGATGCCTTGCATTGTAGAATATATAGTTTTGTTTGCAGGTATCAAAGTGTTGTTGGATTTCCTCCAAAAGAGCAAGATGTAGTCTCCATGTTAAGGCTTTGAGCCTGCAAGTGTATTGTAACCTTATTGTTGCAGATTAATACATTGGTTCGATGCTTTGGATTGTGGGGTTTTTTTACTCGAAAGAGTTTTCCCCACGTATATCATGTTTTCTTCTCTTCTATCTATTTCTCTTCTATTATTTGTGTTTCTCATTCTTGAAATGTTAATTTACATGTCATTATGTTGCTGAAATTTTCTTAGATCTGAAATCAACTTTCCTAGAAGGGTTAGTGCATGAGAAATTAAATTTTGTATGTTTTCGCTTTAAGGCATGGTAGTATGTGCTTGTATCAAGATGATTGGTATCTGATTTGTTTAAAGAAACATAAGATACTGAAGGTGCATACTGGTTCTTGGAAGGCTTTCTGAGTTCATCATTTCCTTTCAAGGATAAAGTTCCACTGAATTCTATCATAAGCCTTTTCGAAGTCAAGTTTAATTAAAATTGCATTTTGACCTATTTGTTGGGCCCAATTACATGTTTCCCAAGCCAAAATAAAATTTTCAAGGATAAATCTGCCTGCAATAAAACTTGTTTGCTCAACTCTATAATTTTCTTGCACCACGGGTTTAATCCTGATTGACAAGGCCTTCGCAATAATTTTATAAGAGGTATTAAGCAAAGTGATAGGATGCCAACTGGATATAGTGTCCTCCTTTTTCCCTTTGGGAAAAAGTTTGTTTATTCCTCCATTAATATTTGGGCCTAAAGATCCTTTTGTAAAGGCTTCCAAATATAAACAGTAAAAATCATCCTTAATAAGATGCCACATAGCCTGATAGAACTCCATAGGAATCCCATCACTACACGGACCTTTGTAAGGGGCCATAGAGAAGAGAGCATTTTCTAATTCTTCCAAGGAAAGTAATTTTTCAAGTTAACGGTTGTACTCAAAATCAAGTCAAATAGGAATATGATTCTTGACAATGTCCTCAAGTACTTGTTGGATGTCCTACCATTGATCATCTTGAAAAAGGTTTTCATAGAATTGTTTGAATAGAGTGGCTATTTCATAAGGATTGGAGTGTAGAACATCATAATCATCCCTTATAGTAGTGAGTTTTTCTTCTTTTTATTTATAGTTGAGATAATTAAAATAATATTTATTGCCCTTGTTTCCTTCTTTTATCCATTGTAGCCTGGATCTAACTTTAGCCCCTTGCCCTTTATAATTATCAATTTTATGCAATTGGGCTTCAGTAGCAGCAATGGAGTTTTGCAGCCTTATATTGTTAGGATCCATATTAAGAAGTTTCTAATCATGAACAAGTTTTCCTTGGAGGGATCTCTCCTTATGTTTGCATTATCATGCCATTTGTCTTCCAAAAGAACAAAGGAACTTAGTACATTGAGTAATGGAAATACACCACCAATCAATCCAAGAACCTCCTTCATTCAGTCTAGGTAGAGACTTCCAAATCCCCTCAAGGGTAGCCAAGCACGAAGGATTCTTCAAATGAGAAACATTTAGTTTAAAAGGAAGAGAATTGCCAGTGTTAGGATTTTGGGATAAACATATATTATAGATGATGGGGTAATGATCGGAAAGAGTAGTAGAGTATTCAACCTGGACACATTGACCCCCAAAGTCATGGATCAAATGCAAAGTGGGAGCAACATAAAATATGTCAAGCCTACTCAATTTTCGGTCACCTCTTGTTCTATAGTTGGACCAAGTAAACCAATTTGAGGAGTGACTATCAAATTTATCATAGATTGGGTCTATCACGCCTAAGGAGCTTCGACAAAACAACCAACTATCAAATTCATCCTTGCTAAGATTAGATTGTTTAGACCAGCTATGATCTTGACAGTGTTCAACCATGTTAAAGTCACTGCCAAGAATCCAATCTGCATTGGGTAGGTTATTGACCATCCAATCCCAAAGTTGAACACTTCCTTTAGTATCATTAGAGGCATAAATAGAAAAAAAATCCTATAAGTTTTCCATTGATAATAGTGAGAATCCAAACACAACAATGTGAAGGGTCCTCACCCTTATCAATGACCAATTTTGAGAGCCAAGATGAAAACCCAATTATAGCTCCACCTTTGCCATCTGGATGAGAAGTGTGCAAGAAAGTAGCATCCCTCCTGATATTGTTTAAAGATGCCTCAAGTCTTATGTGACTAAGTTTAACTTCTTGGAGGAATAGCACATCAGGTTTCCACTTCATCATAGCCTCTTTAACTTTATACTTACGATGATGGAGTGAAATCCCTCTAACATTCCATGACAAAAGTCTAAACTTCATGAGGAAGAGAAGAAGAATCATCCTCTTGTGTCAGAACATTGAAGCTATTATCAAGAGTAAGGTCGTGCTCTTTGTTCTCATGGTTTTTGGTAGTGGAAGAAGGGGATCTGATCTCTTACGAGAGTGAGAAGGGGTAGAAGGGTCACAAGAATGTGGTTGAGAAGAGGAATGATGGGGGGGCCATAATCATGAGCAACCAGCTTGGGAGAGGAAGGAGGGGAAGAGGGAGGAATATCATGAGGTTTAAAAGGTGAGCAGAGGAGGGAGGGGAAGAGGAAGGAAGCTCACGAGGTGAAGGGTGAGCATTAGGATGAGAAGGGGCAGGAGGCTCCTTCCTTTTCCTAACCACTCTCCACCCATCAAACATAACCACATCTTTAAAGGAAGAAGGTTCAACAGATGCATCAACAGAGATGGAAGGGAAGGTAGAGGAAATGGGTGACTTGTTAGTAGGAGAAGACCAAATGGACTAAGAGGGGCTATGGTCACTAGGTTGAGAAGACAAGGATGGCTAAACTGTTTTACTTTTTTTGATATGGCATTCACAAATCAAATGGCATTCTTTTCAACAATAAAAACATGCATTTGGCTTATTCAAGCAAACTATAGGTTGGTCTAGTTCAAATCCTGGGCCAATAAATGTAATGCTCTGAGGTAGGGGTTTGTTCAAATCAACTTCTACACAGGCTCTTGGATGAACTCTTAAACTTGAGAATTTGTTTGAATTAAGTTTGCACCAAATCACTCTGCCAAGCTCTACCACAATGTCCTTTAAAAATGGTCTAAAGGCCAAGTTGAGGAAGGGGAGTTCAATCCACATGGGGTAATGTGACCTAGATGGTCCTTCAGGATGAAAATTAAAATTCCATGCTTGCAAGTAACATATTTGTCCACAAATGACCCAAGTTCAATACTATAAAACAACTTGGGCATGGTCTACAAATTTAAAAATACATGACACATAACCTTTACCAATGCCTCTTAGGGCTTCTATTCCCCAACCCTAACTTTCCCAATTCATACAAGCCCATTTATAAAAGTCTGTTTTAGAAGGAATGCCCTTAATGAAAAATAAAATTACAGTTCGGGTTTGACATTCAGCAATAACATCCATTACATCATCAGGAAGCTAAACTTTAAAAATTTTACCTGATTTCATGGAGGGCAGATCTTCCAACGTTGCTTCATCTAATTCTTTCAGGTCCATTGCAATGTCTTCATCAATTCCAACTTTGGGAATGGCAGCTTCTACAACGTTTTCAATTAAGGCAGGTCTGTGTTCTTCCAAAACGCACTCGTTCTCTGTCTTTTCTACAATGTCTGGACCTGGGTTATCACCAGCTTGATGGGCCATGGATTTAATACGCATTGTGAGCTTAGCCACAACAGAAATGGCCGTGTATGGATTGCAAGGGAGGCACGGTCACTAGGGTTTGTTCACACTCTTTTTTACACGCCTCTTCTGTTCAGGTATATAATGGCATTTACTTTTGTTTGTATTCTTTGCATATTATTTCCTTCACAGTTTACTCGCCTATTCTTCTTTAATTTTTTATTTAAAAAAAAAAAAAACTATTCTTCTTTAGGGTCGAAAATGTAGCATCATTTCCTAGTTGCACCTTTTTAAAGTGTTTTTTATTTGTTTAACATATGTTTTTTGAAAACTAAGTTTTTCCTTGTGTATTAAAACACCTTCAACCAAGGCTTGCAAGGCATGAAGGATGCCTTCCAAATCAAAACTCAAAATCAATTTTTTTTAAATATTTAATCATTTGGAATTTTTATTTAACTATACCATTTCATAAATTCATTTAGTGTTAGTCTTTATTTTAATAAAATAATAATTTTTTTATTTAAATAAAAACTTATGAGTTTATAGTAAAAAAAATCTAATATTTTTTTTATTTTAAATTTTACAATTTTTTATATCATCATGATATTTATCAAATTTTATTTTTTAATATTTACAATTTTCATTTTTGATTGGGTGTTTTATTGATGTATATACTAGTTCACGTCTCTTTATCACATCATTATTAATGAATGAAATCTAATAATTTCACAATGCAAGTGCAAATATTCTTTGAGTTGTCTATATGACTTGCAAGCTACAACTACATGGATTGTGCTTTAACACTATTGTGAACTTCCTATTAAGTAGCTAATATCATTGAATTTCATAATCAATTAGTTTTTTGTTTCATAAAGGATGCAACATCCTCAATTCTATTTTATAATATTATTAGTAGTAGTAACTAGTTGTTCGTTATAGCTTTGATTTTGGATTTATTTTTTATGAGATAATTTATTTCTGATAAAGTGATGATTACATTGAATAAATATTTCTCCGTGGTATAAGTATTCATGATAACTATTTGTGGTTACAAGATTGTAGATGGGCATATGAGAACCACATAAGTATCATGCAAGAGAAAATGTAATAATAGAGTAAATTATTTGAAGTACTAATGATCATCTTGAGTCATATGTATAAATTTCTAAATATTCACATGTTGTTTTATAATGTTATTATCTTGCATTCATTATTCCTTGTGTATTATACTCTCTTGCGGTTGCTCTTGGTCACTTCAAATAACCTTGGTTATAATTAATTTAAACCTAAACTTTATTTTCAAACCAAGTCAACCTATTAAATGGGGAACTTTGGATAGAAAAGTTACGAGGGTGCGATGGACGCTAACGGTCGACTATAGCATTCTGCGATGGCTAGGGTTTCACCTAGACTGAATGCGTCTAGGAGGGATCCTCATGGGGGGCTCTGCAGGCTTGGAAGCAACAACCTTTGTCACAAGGAGAAGGCTGGCCTAGATTTTCATGCGGAGGGCAGTTTGAAGAAATTTTGTTAGAGCAGTGGTGGGGTTAGTGTGGACGGCGGAAACTCCTCTAAACAACATGGTCAAGATAATAGGCAACCTTATGCTTTTGTCACCAGGGGAGATGCACCAAGCAAGGGGTTCAAGACTTTTGAGCATGAGAGGAACCTATATGGAAGCTCACAAAAACCAAAGCACTCATCCAATTCGGCGACAGGAAAGGGAGGAGGGGGATCTGCTTTACCTCTTTCATCTAAATCAATCATAATAGACTTAGATGTTGATATTGAAGAAGAAGTAACATCTAATGAAAAAGTATTTTCTGGGCTAGGTCTGATTGGGAGATTTAGGGGATTTTGGCCAAGCTTGAATGATCTCCACCAATGGATTTTTGACCATTGGGAGCATGTATTGGAAGGGTATGTTCAGATATATCCCATGGAAAAAGGTTTTTTCATTGTTGTTTTTGAACAGGAAAAGGATAGAAACAAGATCCTTTGTGACTATCACTGGGATTGGGAAGGAAAATACACATTGATGCTAAATCCATGGCATCTAGTGTTTAATCCAACCATTGAAGTTTTTGAGAGGGTTCCTCTTTGGGCGAGACTTCCTAACCTTCCCTTACAATATTGGTTTGATTCTTGCTTGGAGGTAGTAGGGAACTCTTTAGGAAGCTTTTTAATGGTGGATGAGGGATCCTCAAATCTTTTGCATTTGACCTTTGCTCAGATTTTAGTGGAGTTGGATGTGTCCAAGGAGCTTCCAGAAGAGATCCAGATAAAAACTTTGAAAGGTTGTTGGGTACAACCATTGGATTATGAAGGGGTAGCCTTTAGGTGCAGGATTTGTTTCCAAACTAGACACTTGGTTGCTCAATGTGCTAAGCATAGAACACATAAAGTTGCTTCTTGGTGGAAATATGTTGCCCCCTAGCATTATACAGTGGAGAAAAAGGAGGAGAAGCAAATGAGCTCTCAGATTATAGGCAGGGAAGAAGTGGTTCGGGTACTTGGGGCCCTGGATTAGGTAGGGAAGGATTTGGTGAATGATGGAACTAGGGAAGATTAGCAATCACAAGAAAGGGGTCTGGCTATAAATAGTGACAATGTTGTCCTCAATAGGTGTGAAAAGGATTTGAATTTCAAACATGGGGTAGTAACACTAGAGTGTCAGGAGAAAAAAGGTGTGATGAGGCTACAAGAGAAGGAAGTTGGGAAGCGAAAAGCTGATGGAAAGAGTCATCAAGTAAATTGGAGTTTGGGTGGAGAGGTAATGAATCCCCAAGACAAAACAGTGGAATGGCAGAAGGAGGCTGCAAGGGTGGAGGATAATTGGAAAGTTGTTAAGGGGAAGAAAGAAAAGAAATTAAAGAAGGAAACTTTTGCTATGGTCCTTCGGTCTCAGACCAAGGGAAGACCAAATTGTGCTTCAAAACTACTAACTTGTTAATAGGTCTATATTCAAGGTTTGGGAGTTTTAGTTGTGATATTTAGATTTTTCTATAGTGTTTATGTGTAATAGGTTATGATTCACCAATGACATTTGATGTACTTTGATTTACTCTTGAATAAAATAAAATCTTATTATTGAGCAAAAAAAAAGGGGGAACTTTGACTTATTTATTTATTTTTCTTTATTTGTGGCAATAAATCCTTGGCTTGAGAAAGGATAGATAGTTACTTCCACTCAAATCTTCAAGAGGACTCTATTATGCTTGAGTCATTAATGTAATATGATCTTTTCTAGAAACAATGAAACTATGTAAATCAACCAAGGTACATTGGAGTTTGCATGAAATTTGTGCACTTGATGATTTTTACTTCTCTTTATCCTATTTTCTAACATGCATTGCAGTGCTAAGTTCTCTTGCATCAAATAATTTAGGATATCAAGATACAATCATACTTTTTTTTAAAAGAGTTCAATAGGTTGAAGTGTTGATATTCATATCTCTAATCAAGTGTTTTTTTCCCATATCTTTAATTGTAATAATAATAAATTTATGTAAACCACTTTGGATCATCTTCATAGTTTTGCTCCTACATTTATCACCCATATGTTGCATGGATTGAAATATCCTTATGTATGACTTATAACATAACCATATTAGCATTGTTGGGAGGTTACATTCTTTTTTAGTTAATACTAAACTGGTAATGCTTGTTGGAGGTGAAATAGTGGAATTTTTTATATTTGTGATAATTTTGTTTAAGCTCTCTTCAAAGGTACAAGTTATACTTAGGATATGCATTATCCTCCATATTATATTTGATCTATATTCACTTATATATTATATGTATATTGATGGATATACTAATTCTATTATGATTCCATCAAGAAAAATTATGTATCTTATATCAACTCACAAGAAAAATAATTATATAGGATTACCATTATTTTTGCTCCCAACATATAACTTGATGGATTTAATGCATTATATTCATTTCAATGCTTTTACCCTATTTTTTTAAAGATATAATCAAACTTATCATTTTATCTACACTTCATTGAAATTCAGTGACATTAAGAGGCCTTTACAAATGGATATTGTAAATTGATAAAATCAAAACTGGAAATTACTACATTTTGATAATGAAGCAATACATAAACATATTATATAGTAATTCACACATATCTATTGTGTTCCCTTAAAAAATTACATCTAGTTTAGCTCTCTTGAATTGAATTGAATCATGTCATAATGGGTAACTAGCAAAGAAAATTACAAAGTAGAGGAAAAAATATAGAAGTGTTGGATTCTATTTGTAACATGTTGATTGATAATAAAATTTGAATTAAAATTACTTGGCAATGTTACACTTAATACCATTCAAATTTCAAGTTTCTTATACAAATAAAGTTATTTGTACACAAAAGTACAAGTTGATTGATTTTTTTTTTCTAAAACCAAATTATATCACCTACATTAATCCCATGTCACACAATTGATCATATAGTTTAAGCAATATAATACAACTTTATTTTCACATCAAACAATTTTTGGTTACCCTCATCAATGACCTATCGAGCATTAGTGGATGATAGTAACAAATATTTTAAGTACACTGCATTATACCAATCATTTACCCTTTTGCTTTCTTTGGTATAATGCACCCATTTATAATGGGTCCTTATCACCATAATAAATTATCTAGGAAGCAAGTCTGGAAAGGATATTTCACTCATTACTTTGTGAATTTATTTGATTATATACTTAGTGGATGACTACCTACTACTTAAAACATAGAAATACATACCTACTTAAGTTGTGATAGTCACATACGTTAACATTATTATAAAATAAAGATGGATTAATCATCACCTTTTGGAGGGCATTGACTCGATATTTTGGCTAAAATTTATATAGAAGTCTCATCACTTTTTGGACAGTGTTGACTCAGTATTTTGGCTAAATGTTTGTATAAGCCATATATAAATGAATTACTTATTAATAATTAATCAAGTTTATTTCATTATTCAAGTTAACTATATTCTAGGACCAATTATAAGTATTTCAAAGAAGTATGCACAATACTCTGAAAAATGTAACAGGATCAAACTAGTTGTTATTATAACTGGTATTTATTTAAAACCAAAATATAGATGTTTGCAAAATATTACATACACATTGGAAAATGATAAATGCACATTAAAAAGGTTAATATATTATGTATTTTATCTATCAAGAATAAAATAATTTAATTAATGTGTTACTAACTATGCTAGTGATCCTAGTTATAAGAAATCTACAATAAATTGTCTTTAAATAAATGATGCAAGTGCTATCACTTGGATGGAGTAATACTTGAAGAAGCTACCTTTTATGGCTCCTTAATTAAAAGGTCAAATATAAAAGTAGCTTCAAAAGAATTAATGTGTCTTATCTAATATTATTGAAAGAGTTTCATTTGGGTACTAGTAAAATCATAGCATTATTAGATGATATCTAGAGTTATTTTACTCTTACAAAAGACTCTTATTTCTAGTACAAGAAGAAAAACGCATTGAAGATCACGAGAAATTCACTCAAGGTAAATTATCCCAAATAAAAATTTATCTCTAGTTATGTTCATTTGATTATCAAGTGAAAGATCTATTACAATCAAGAAGATATAGGATATAATCTTAGCAATCAAATATCAAACTTTTGTGCAATGCCAAATTCTCTCAACTCAATCAATTCTTGGCCTTTGATGATTCCATTGAGGGGGATTTTGCATGTCAATGACACCTCATAATAGTTAAATCCTAGATGTAAGACCTAACAGGCATAACATAATATGACTAGATATTCTATGTATAAGTCCTTTAGAAATATTGTAAATTCTTCTCTTTGTGAGTCTTATACTTGTAAAAGCATTGTGTTATATAAGACATGTGAGCACTATGTAATGAAATTGGGGGAGGTTATTTTGAGGAGTCTCGAGCTCCAATAATTTTTTTATAATACCTCATATAAAAGATCATTTTTAAAATACTAGGATTATACATTATGACAATATGGCTTTCACGTTGTCCAAAATGCATGTTCTTCATTTTGACATGTATTTGTGTCCTTGTTTATCTCTATCATTAAAACCTACGTTATTGGGGCACTTCATGTTTTCTCTTATAAAAATTGATAACTTATGCCTCATATTAGCATTAAGGGGTCTAGTGTTAGAACATAGTGTTATTGTGGGTCATATCCTTATGACATTTATAACCTTATATGTTATATATTTTATTAAACATATCCCATTTAAAATAATTATAGTCTAATAACTATTATATTATTGATTATTTATAAATTGTAGTTTGAATAGGTGTGATTAATACCTTTTCATGTATTTTCCATCATTTCTCCTATATTTAAGGAGGTTCTCTCTCATTAAGAGTGTTAAGGACTTTGGAGATTAATAGTGAATCCTATCACTATGCACAAGAGATATTATTGGTCATATGAAAGTGAGGAGAAGTGGTTTCCTCGGTTTGGCCTATATTTAATAGATCATTATGTAAGTGTTTTAATGTGAAATGTTACTTTATGAGGTTTTTTACCCAAAAGAGATTCCCCTGTATCTACTATGTAATGTGCTTAATTTATGCATATTTTAATTGTCATTTCAATTAAATTGTATTTTATTTGTGATTATTAGTAACCTAAGATCCTAATTTATAGTCGTGTTGAACACATAAAAGAGGTGTAAGGGGGTGTTACACTCATTGACCAAGTTATGATGCATGTTACATGACACATCATAAGACATCTTTTGTTGGAGATAATGAAATCAAAATGGAACACCCAATTTGATGAGTGGATTATAATGAGGTTATGATAGGTGGGTGCCATTTTTAGCTTGTGGACTCATCTTGAGTTTTTGATGTTGGATTGATATGGTTTTAGGCACCACTTTTTGGGTGGTTTTAGTTCTTGGTTTCTAATTACCATTGGATTTCATCCATTATATATCCTATATATTAGGTTCTTGAGATGGAAATTGTGTGAGAGTTTTGTAGATATACTTAAGTTTCCATAGTTACTCCATATCCCTAGTTGGAAATATTCATGTGAAGGCTTGCTTTGCAAGTGTATTGTAACTATGTTTCTTGCTAAATATTACGTTACAATTCTTTGAAGTGTGGGGTTTTTCTCTTAAAATAGTTTTCCCCATGTACACCTATGTTATGATATATTATTATTTTATGTTTATATATATTTCTTCTTTCTATAATTATTAAAAATTTGAAATTTGCACAACACTCTCCTCGTAATATTAATGTAGGAAGAGATCCCATATACCTTGATTCCTTTCACAAAGTTCCTAAGTCCAAATTTATCCTTGTAGTGGCAATACTCTTGTAGGAAAATTATCTCTCAAATGAGGTTCTAACACATATAAATACATATAAATATTAAAAGGAGAAGCTTTTAGAGGTGTAAGATATGTAGAAAAGGCAGAAGGATGGAGAAATTGATGATATGGGGAATAAAACACTCAAAAAAATCAAATATGATGTAATATTTCATGGAATGTTCAAAATTGGCATCATGATTATGATACTATTGTAAGAGAGGGGGACCAACCACGTTCAAGGCCCCAAGTCACAGAGAGAAAAGAGTGGAAGGCTGCCCTAACTTACCTCACTCTAAAGGTTTATTTTGAAATGAGGGACGAGAATGATGAGGACTATAAGGTCCTTCAATCACTTTGCAGACCCAAAATCCAGAATGGGGCTAGGTGAACCGATTTTCAGGTTCAACTTTTCACCTCAGGTAGCTCTCTACCTGAGGATGAAAGTGTGGTTCTAGGGCAATAGCATGGCGCGTTGGCGTCTCTCAGGTGTGCTGGTGTCTATATGACCAGAGGACCGAAAATATAGTAAGAACTGTCAAAAAATGAGCTGATGGCCTAGCTAGTGATTTTTAAGAGGACAAAATAGAACTATGAAATAATAGAAATACAATTTAATGTGATAAAGTAGATATTTTTAACATGAGAGAATTTGATAGCAATGAAAAGTGAAGCTAGAGTTGGACAAGTACATATATTATGTAAAAAACCTATTTTTTCATTTGAGTGCAATTTTATTTAGATCTGTCAAATTAGGTAATGAAATTGAATCATTTTGGCATCAAAATATTTATTGTTTCTCATAAATTAGGTAGGAATTATTTGTTTATGTTTTAGTTTAATTTTTGGTTTAATTTTACAATTTTTAATTTTGGAGGACTAGATTTTGGAACTACCAATTTCATAGTAAAATTGTCAAACTAATTTAGGGTTGGTTTTGAAACCTTCAAGGAAATTAGGAAATCATCAAGGTAGTTGTATAAAAACTATAGCAATTAAAGAATCGCATCAACATTTTTGAGATTACTAGTGGTAGTTGCTAAACTGTCACCTATTGCACATAGGTACTTTTGATGTAGTTTAAAAATTTGTGTTATTTGTTTGAACTTAGTTTTGAATATTCTTGGTTTACAATACTAATTTACAATTTTCTTTTTGAGGTTCATGGAGGGTATATCAAATATATTTGGGATAAGGAAAAGAATGACTCCCTTGGATTCTTGATCAAATTATAGATACTGAGTGGGGGTTATTGGAGCATGGAGACTTGATGTGAGTGGCCAAGGCACTATAAATTTCTCATTCTAGAACTATTTTGTATAATATTATCACATATTAGGATGTAAATTCAAACACCTTTTAGATCCCTCTAATGGAAAGAGATTATTCCATCACTATTATTGGTTTGTACAAACCATTTGGCATCCTCATCACAAGGTACATACTGACATAGGTAAACCCTAAAACCAAGCTTGAGTTAGATAGATGGTTGTGTTCTTTAGTGACCTAAGTGACAAGGCATTAGATAAAATTATCTATAGTTGGCCTCCCATAACTTGAGAGATCAAGGCCCAAAGAAGATATATAAATCAATCTTGGATATCCTCGATTGTACATACAAATATTTATAAATAATTTCTCTCCTTGGGTCCAACTCCCTTTATTTTCCAACCATTGTCATAAGACAATTTCTTGATCATGATTGTCCCTACTAGACAAGATAGTAGACATAGGATAAGAGTACTCACAAGGCTTATAGTTGGATTATGTCACACACTTTTTGGCATAATTCAAGAGTGGATATCAAGCCATTACCATAGACATGATAGATGAGCCAAAAACTAAGATCAAACAAGTAAAAAATCATTGAGGTAAACCCTTACGTTGTGATTTCCATTGCTAAAATTTTTCCATGAGAAGATGAAGAATTTGTATTTCATTCATATATGTGGGTGAATGGAAAGGATCTAAATTTCATAGTTGATAGTGGGAGCCAAAATAATCTAGTCTTTATTGAAGTTGTTAAGAGACTAAATCTACAAATAAGACCTCACCCACAACCATACTCTATAGGCTGGGTGAGCCAAGGGAAAGATATATGAATAAGCAAATAGTGTTTCTTATCTTATTCTATCAAACTATTCAAAGATGAGGTAATATATGATGTAGCACCATTGGATGTGTGTGATGTGATTCTATGAAAACCATACATGTATTAGTTTCATGTTGTCTATGAATCTAGACCTTAAATTTTTATTGTCAAGTTGGGTGAACAAAAGTATCAAATACTTAAGGCAATTATTGCAAAGTTTGCATCCATAATTAGTTCAAAATAATGTAGACATTTGATTTCTCAAATTGGATCTTTTGTATTGCTAATGATTCATCCTAATGAAGAAGGGGAAGTCATACATGTAACAACAATACCAAAACAACCACCACCACTCTTCAACAAAGATAGATGGACTAGAAATTACCAAGATATCATAATATTTTCAATTCACTAGCATGTGTTTCACTACACTAGCAGGTCAAGCATTCAATTGACATAATCCTAGGGACACCATTACCAAGTTTTCCACTATATAGGAAATATTTTTAGGCATAATGATGAGATGAAATAGAAAATTGAAGAGTTGATCCAAAAGGAGCATATTTGAACAAGTGCATCACCTTGTGACAATCTAATTAGTCTTTTCAAAGAAAAAGGATGGAACATGGTGAATGTGTATTGATTACCAGGCCTTAAACAATAGCATTGTGAAGTATAGATATCCAATCCATCGTATTGATGATATCTTGGACAAGTTAAGGGGAGCTAAGTTTTTCACCAAGATTGATTTGAAATTAGGATACCACCAACTACCAATTGATCCATCAAATTTCTATAAAATTACCTTCAAATTCAAAGAGGGGGTGTTTAAATAGTTGGTAATGCTTTTTTGGCTAACAAATTCCCTTGCCACTTTCATGAGGATGATGGTTGATATTCTCAGACCTTTAACTGATTCTTTGATTGTGGTTTATTCAGATGACATACTCATCTTTAACAAGACATAGGATGAGGATTTGCATCATGTTGAATAAGTTTTCTCAACCCTACAAAAACACAAAATATATGCCAATAGAGAAAAGTATGCATTTGATATGGTAAGCATTCAATATCTAGGATACATTGTTGATAGCGAGGGTGTTTGTATTGATCTTGCAAAGATACAAGCTATCAAAGATTGGCCATCTCCTAAAAGAATCACAAAACTCTGTATATTTTTAGGACTAGATAATTTTTATCATAGGTTTGTACTTTGATTCTCACATTTGGCTTGGCCTATGGAATAAATATTTAGAAGAGGAGCCAAGGAAAAAAAAAATTGGACATAATTATAGCAACCAAAATTTGTTGAACTAAAGAAAAAGTTGTGTTCAAAACTAGTATTGGAACTTACAGGCCTACATCAACCTTTTGAAATTGAGACATATGCCTCTAAGTATGCAATTAGGGCAGTTCTCATACACATGGTCATCCAATGGCCTACCATAGTGAAACATTTTTTGATATAGTACATATGTATCCTACATATGACAAAGAAATGTATGCTATTATACAAGCTTGAAAGCAATAGAACCACTATGTTTTGGGGAAAGATATTATCATTCATATAGACCAAAACCCTCTACAATTCTTGTAGACACAAGGGAGTTTATAGAATGAAAAGCATTAAGGATGGTCCAACTACATGCAACAATTTCATATTAATATTTGCCACAAGAAGGGAAGTAGTAACAAGGTTGCAAACTACTTGAGTAGAGCTCCAATTGTAGCACTTATAGCACTTAATATGGTGCAGGATTCTTGTGGCCACCAAACAACAACTTGTCCTAAATTGTATGGTAGTGATATTGAATTTTTTTTATGTCTACAACAAGTTCAAAGAAGGTAAGCAAGTCCCTATTTTTAATTGTAGGATGGAATTATTTGTCATATGGGTCACATATGTGTTCCTATTAAGGAACAATAGAAGATGATATGGGAATCATATTATAGTTGTGTTGCTAGACATTTGGTGTAAGGAAAATTTTTATTATTCTTCAAAAGTATTTTTGTTGGCCAAAAATGTAGCACGATGTTAATTCTTATATTCAGTCTTATACAATATGTGTCATTGCAAAGCTTGAAAATCATAAGGCA
The DNA here is from genome assembly GCA_007258455.2 of Sequoia sempervirens. Taxonomy (NCBI): domain Eukaryota; kingdom Viridiplantae; phylum Streptophyta; class Pinopsida; order Cupressales; family Cupressaceae; genus Sequoia; species Sequoia sempervirens. The sequence goes on along the minus strand of VDFB02105785.1, from coordinate 439,485,970 downwards.
TGATTGTATATACCTCTCCCTACCCCTAATAGGCCTTGGAAATCAATCTCAATTGACTTCATATTTGGTCTTCCTACTACTAAACATGGTCATGACTGTGTGTAAGTTGTGGTAGACATATTTTAAAAAATGGCCATCATGGTTGCATGCAAGAAGAGGGTTTCAACAAAGACACTACCAAGATTTTCTTTTCTCATGTGTTGAGTTCACTTTGGATTGCCACAAAGTATTATCTTTAATAGGATAGCAGATTCATTAGTAATTTTTGGCTTGTATTTTGGGCTATGATGTATACCAAGCTCTCTAAGTCTATTGTATTCCATCGACAAAAATATGGGAAAACTCAGGTGGTAAATCGCATGATAATTCACATTTTACAAATGTATCATTCTAAACATCCTTGAACATGGGATAGAATTCTCCCATATGTGCAACATAGCTACAATCATACAATACATGGCCCCATGGGGAGTAGCCCATTTTGAAGTATGTCTTGAATACTATTCGATGGATCCCTTGGATGTTGCACTCCTAGTCATGACAAATAAACTATCACCACATGAAGAGAAGGAGGTAGACCGAACATCCAAATTTATTAAAATTATTCATCATATTCAATAGAAGGTTAATGAGATAGTGCAACATATCAACCAAAAATATGAGCAACATGACCAGCATCATACACCTCATCATTTTCAAGTTGGTGTCAAAATTTGGCTTCATCTCCAAAAGGAGAGACTTCGAGAACCACATCGAAAGCCTCATCCCTTTGATATGGGTCATACACTATTCTTAAATAGCTTGGTGATAATGGTTTGAACTCAATTCACCACAACCTTTTGGGTTGCATCATGTATTCAATATCAAATTGCTACTCCCATACTCTCCATCTTTGCTAAATACTTTGACTGATGATGAGAAAATTTAGAATGTAGAACTGAATCCTATAACTACTATTCCAATTTCTAATGATAAAATTGTTGGTGCTCATGTGAAAATTTTAAGAAGGAAACAAATCCCTCTCTACTATGTGGTTTAGGTAGGATAGTTACCTCATTAGAGAAAATGGTTTACCAGGGAATACATTGCCAAAAGATTTCCTCATTTATTGGATAGCATTGATGTAATGGGGCCCATTGCCTCTCAAGGGGGGGAGGAATGATCCAGCAGTAATTCTAGATCACTTGGGAGGAATTTTCACAGCTAACAAGGGAAAATATTGAAAGGAAGCAAGGTACACGGAAACACTTCCTAACACTGATCTAAGAGGAGAGATGTACATTTTTAATTCTTTTACAATTACTACAAGAGATGCACAATAGAAATATTGTTAAAATAACAACACATGCAAGTATCAAAAATCTCACAAGACAAGATATATGTGGGGAAAACCCTTTCAAGAGAAAAACCCCACACTCCAAAACCTGCACAATGTATTATTCAATCAACTGATTACAACACACTTGGAATGCAAGTTCTTCCAGGAGTACAAAAATATTGATTTTTAGAGCTATTTCAACAGCACAATGATACCTAAAAATACAACATACTAAACCCACTCCAAGACATTAAATATATAGATAAATACAAGCATGAAGGTAGCTTCTAGAGAAAGCTCCAAGAGATGGGCATCCAAATCCATGTAGCACATTTTTCCAACACATAGTTGACTCTTGTGACATGTGTACAATAATTCCTTACCACCCTTACATGCCTCCATACTTGGGAGCCCCATATTCTCCCCTAATAGGTATGAAAAATTCCTTACAATGTCGTAGAATCCGTCATATATGACAACTCTTACAACTATAATAGAATTTGTCATAATTGACTAAAAAAAAATATGCCTCTTGCATTCTCTTACAACCTGTCATAGGTCAAACTTGGGCACCCACTTTCCCCGTGCAAAGATTCCTTCCAACACTTGTCCAACCTATCATAGAATCTAGCTCTTATGCGTCATAAGTTCATTATAGAAATTTGTCATAAGAATCTGCCATAAGATTGTCATAGAATCCCTCACAAATGTTGACACATGTCAAAGAATATCTTCCCAAAGTGGTACACCTACATTTCCTTGTGGGGAACATAACATCCAAGTCACATCCCATGTCACCTCCCAATATGCCAACAACTCACTATGCCAAGTCATATTAGAAGACAAATTAATATGAGCAAGAAATTACAACATAAGCATTAATAAATTAATATTTTAATGCTAGGAATTTTCAAAGGTTGATACACCTTAATTCTCAACATTCTCCCACTTTTCAAACACCTTTCAAGAGCCAATATAATTAGGTAATCAACTAATAGGGGTGGAAAGGCCCATAGACTCCGAACACCATCTGAACTTCTTCATGCGCACATGCTTTGTCAAGGAATCTACAACATTCATCAGAGTATCAAATTTTTCAATATGCACCTCACAATCTTCCACCATGTCATGGAAAAAATGGAATTGAACATCAATATGTTTCAGTCTAGCATGGAAGGTAGGATTCTTTGCTAAGAAAATATCACTTTGACTATCACTATAAATAGTAATCATCCCTACATCAAGCCCAACATTTGAACACAATCTTCAAATCCAAATGTCCTCATTACAAGCATGAGTACATGCCATGTACTCTATTTCTATAGTGGGAAAATTGACTACAGCTTTTCGCTTATCCATCCAATTGATAACACCACTAAACATAGTAAACACATAGGCACTGGTGGATCTTCTACTGTCAATATCACTTGCCCAATCTGAATCCATGAATACAAACTGAATGTAGAGATCATATAGGATGACCATGATAACATAAGAAATACTTGAAATTACCCCACAAATACCTAAAAACTCTCTTTACCACATCCCAATGTACTCATCTAGGATTAGCAATGAATCGATTAAGGACTCATTGCTTGGGCAATTTCTGGTCTTGTAAAAACCATGCCATACATCAAACTACCAATATCACTAGCATAAGGTACTCTCATCATATCCTCCATCTCACTAGGAGATTCTAGACAATTTGAAACTAATAACTTTGTCCCCGTCACAACAGGAACACACAATGGTCTACAATCTTCCATGTTGAATCTCTCCAACACATAATTCACATACTTACTCTAGACTAACCAAAGTTTTTTATTTTCCCTATCTCTAATGATTTCCATACCTGGAATGTACTTAGCTACACCTAAATCCTTCATTTCAAACTGTGTTGAAAGCTGGGACTTTAAGTAAAAAATTAAAAATTTATTATTCCTAATGAACAACATATCATCAACATACAATGCAATAATGAGAATGCGATCATCAACAATTTTGAAATAGACACAATGACTTGATTTCGATCTTAGAAATCCCAAACTCAACACAAAGGAATTGAACTTTTGGTACCACATCCTAGGTGATATTTTCAAACCATACAAAGACTTCTTCAATTTGCAAACCAAATTTTCTACACCTTTCTCAATGTAATGATATGGTTGTGACATATAGATTTCTTCCTCCAAATCACCTTAAAGGAAATTTGTCTTCACATCCATCTGTTCAATCTCTAAATTGTATGCAACAGCAAGTGATAACAAAAATCTAATGGAAGTCAGCTTTGCTACAAGAGAAAAAATTTCACCATAATCAATTCCCTCAACTTGGTAATAACCCTTTGCAATCAACCTTTCCTTATATCTGTCAACACTACCATATGAACCAAATTTTTTCTTGAACACACATTTGTAACCAATGGGTTTACGTCCATCAGGCAAGGGCACCAGATCCCAAGTGTTATTTCTTTTTAATGCACCCATCTCTTCATCCATGGCCTTTATCTAGGAAACTGCATTATGCATACCCATAGCCTCCCTTATGGTCCTAGGCTCATCAGTGTTAGAAATCAAAGAAAAAATACAACTAGAATCATGCAATGAATATCCAAACCTATCAGGTTGTCATCTTATCTATGTAGAACTTCTCAAAGGTTGAGGTTAAGGTTCTTCATCTTCATCTAAACTTTCACAGCTACTTTAGCTCTCCTCATCATCAGGTCCATAAGATGTTTTTGGTTATTATTTCTTAGGGTTAGGAGGAATATGAACTACATCCTCTTAATTTTCTTCTTTCTCTAGTTGTGACACAGCTGTAGGAGTACCAAGTTCCCTGAAAATCACATTTCTACTATATAGAACTTTTTCAACCATAGGTTCCCAAAGCTTGTATCCTTTCACACCAATTACATAACCAATGAAGTTTATGGTTCAACAACAATGATGTGGCTATCAAAAAAGAGGAGATGAATGTACTCAAATTAATCCTCCAAATCTGCAATTTGATACTCTATGAACAAGGATGATAGGTCTGCAAGATATGAATCCCAAGTAGCTATGTCTCAAAGAAGATGGATGTCCTATTGTACTGAACCAATAGGAGCCAAGGATGTGGTGATGCTAATATGGAAAGGATCAACAAAATATGAAGATTAAGTCTCAATTTGAAGAGTGGGAACATGAAGATAAGTCTCTAAACCATTAAAACATGCAAGACTTATTAAATTATCATCATCAAAGGGTATATAATTTGCATCTGCAAGAGGAATAAGACAATCTACAACATGATCCTCTAGGAATGGAGAGATATGGGGATCTCCATGGATCTCCCAAAGTCCATTCCAAAGTGTGTGGTGATAATCAATGTTTGATATAGTACACATAGTGTCATGATCAACACTAGAACAAATCAATCCTACAACATGATCATTGATAATACCCCATGCTAAATAACTCCTTAGTGTGTTTGGTGTAGGTATGATTCCATACATATAACACAAAATATCAAGCCACCTGAGATGTGTCAGGATGTTGTTTCACCAAGACTCATAGTTATCCTTTTCCAAGATGACCACAAAAGGGTGAACCAAAAAACCCATGATACTTCCTCAAATGAAAAAATTAGTCTGAAAACCCCATTACATGTAAAGAACAAGTGAAGTCATCTCACACAAACAAATCCTTTCCAAGTTCCAAAACATTCAGGCAATTGATAAAAATATAAAATCACAAAAAAAGATGTACCTAGGGTAGATTCTAGAAAAAGTGAATGTATGGATTTGAAGAGCTCTAAAATACCTTTTCAACATCGTAAGAATTGCAAAAAACAAAGATACAGGAAAAAATTTATGAGCTTGAAAGAAGAAAATGATGTTTTGACTTCGACTAAGAATAAAATGAACCAACATAAAGATCTAATGGTGAGACCTATACCACTAGAAAGTAATCAAAACCATCTTTCGGACAATATCTTGTTTTCCCAATTTTGACATTGTATTCCCAAGTTATGCCAAAAAAAAAAAACAACTCTTTTAAGGAAAATTAGGGCTTGGAGGGGGGCTAGGAGGGATCAATTGTATGGATGATGTCAGAATGATGTCATGTTGACATCAACGAATATTCTTTGAAATATTCCCTTCACCTATAAAAAAATATCGATGGGTGGTGAAAAGGATTTTGAAAAAATATTCCTTTGGATACTCACAATATTCTCGAGACAAGTGGCATAGGTAAAAAGTCAAAAAACTTGTCAAAATTGTTGTTGCAATCATCAGTTTTGTGTTTGATATGCTAATTGAAAGTAGTCGCACCATAGGTGATTTTTTCTACCAAAAATGATGGTTTGAGACATCAAGCAGCTTTAAAGAGCCATTGGGACCACCATGTGGGACCCAAAAACTAATGGTACCTGTGAAAGTTGCAAGTATAGGGTATTGTGTATCCTTTTGGATTTTTTTTCCTTTTTAATTGTAAGGAAAAAATTAAAAACCTAAAATTTTAATGGAAAAACTTGCAAATTGACTTGCTTAGGGTTTGCACAGACCTGTGGTACAACTGTAGGTATTTTGGGATTTGTGCAACCCCTAAATTTTTTTTTTTATAAATGCTTAGATTTGAGCAATTTGACAGGCATTCCTTAGGTTTTTTACCATCCCAGACTTAGTAGTGATGTCTATTTCACTCCAAGATGAGCCAATTTTTCTCTCAAGGCCGGATCTCTCAAAATTTGGATAGGAAGTCACAAATATTATGCTTTGATACCATGTTGAAGTTGATAGTGAACCCCATAGCTCCTAGAAATCACCTGCAAACAAAATTCCTATCACAAATGAGAGATAAAACAGTGATTACACTCATGCAATCTTGAAAAGAGATTTGATCCACACGAGCATTTGATATGCCTTCTGCACTAAATAATGAATGTGAATAATTACAAAGTACAATAATGAATGCTTATAAAATCAAAAGTGAAAACCTTGGATGAGGATTTGATTAGAATGTGACAATTGTCCTAATCTCATGCAATGGGACAACTTTGTTAGGATTCAGGCATATTGGAGCAATAAACATTAGCAATTATATGCAAATTAAATAACCTAGAAATAACAATGAAGAATAACACAAAAGAGATCAACACAAAAATTTAATGTGGTTCACCCAATATGGGCTACATCCACAGAAACTCAACCACCCAATAATTTTATTATCTAGTGCAAAACATATTACAATCTTGTGAATCACACACGCTACAACTTACATCTCAAACGCTTATAACAAGATTCTAGAATTAGGGTTTTACAAAGTCATTTTTTTTCATTTGACATGTTAACGGGAAAACCTTGACATATCAGCAAGAAACCCTTGACGTTTCAACGAAAAAAAAATTGGGGGTTGTGCCCCCGAACCCCGACAAAGATATATTACGAGTGTATAGAATTTGCATGATCAGTCGCCACATGCCAACAATCTCCCACTTGGAGACTGATCAAGCTCCACACCAAACAAACTTGACCTATGAATAGCCTAATCTAATAATCAAAAAGTACACCTAAGTTTAGCTTAAGTAATTAAAGTAATAAGGGACCTAATAATTAATTAATGATTAATTATCAAGTGATAATCCTAATTACTCCAACAAGTTATGGGCCCACCACGCTTTTGCTACAGTTTTTCCGATGTGGTTTTCTCCTTTTCTCTGGTTATGAGATATTTCATTTGTTTGTACATGGGTACCTCATCAGGCCTTGTAGCCAAGACTCATCCATGCATCCATCATTGCATTGTTCATCAAAGTTTTTAGCTTCTCCCTAGGTTGATCTTAAAGGGGGGTGTTGGAGTAATTAGGATAATCACTTGATAATTAATTAATCATTAATTAATTATTAGGTCCATTATTACTTTAACTACTTAAGCTAAACTTAGGAATAATTTTTTATTATTATATTGGGTTATTTATAGGTCAAGTTGTCTCATTCCATAACATTAGGACACTTGTCACAATCTAATCTAATCCTCATCTAGGGTTTTCTAGTTCTACTAATATTGAGTTTAATATTGTGGTTTCAAGTGTTAGATTGCATTATGGATTTGATTTGCTATTTTTTAGTTTTTCTCCAAAAAGTGTTATTTGACCTTGACCCGTCCTTCAAGCATAAAGAAATTTGTAGATTCTCACATTGAGTTGATTCACCTAAGGGTTGTTAGCCAATTATTTGTGGGGATCTCATTTCCTAATGAAATAAAGAAAAATAGGTTCATCATAACCCTCTTCTTATCAATTCCATATTTAGATTACCTATTTTTCTTTGTTTCAATTAGATATGTTGTTTGGTAATACCAAAAAAAGATATCAAAATAGGACTATACTAGAACTTTCTAGACACCATTGACCCATAATTGAAATCATTATAGAAGTTAACATTTTACATATTAGGAGTTATATTTGTATCTAATAACAAAAAAGAGTGTACCATGAATCAATAGAACCATATCAACCACTTACATGATGAGAAACCCAAATGAGTGAAGATTATTATCGATAATTGTAAAAAGATAAATAACAAAAAATATACTAGCATTGTAATACCCTTTCATAAATTAGACCGTGTGTATGTGAGCATCTTGACTCTATATGAGAGGATCCACCCTTGTACTTGACCAATGCAACTTTCTTGGAAAGAAATTTGACGATCTTTTTCACATTGGCCACATTGAACCTTTGTTTCATAGGTGAATATTTTATGGGATGGGTGAGCTCCACCATTTCCATAAAAGTGTGGTAACTTTCTAGCAAATAATTTCCTCTCAAAAATCTTTGAATTGGGGCAATTTCCTTCATCATATTATCTATATGAGATTCATGGACCTTAGTGTTTGTATAAAGGATAGCCCACAAAAATTGTAACCCATGTAAGGGAGTGAGATGAATTTCATTGGATTTTCTTTATCCATCATGTCCTTTGGACCCATCCTAATTTTTTCCTAGATTTAGAACCTCCATATAGATTTCATTAACTCCCTATCCCTAGTGATCATGAGCATATTGCTGACAAATATTGAAGAAATATAAAAATTAACATAATTTTGAGTTGTATCCTTGATGAAGTCTTGCCCAAGTATTTCCAAAATAGCTTCCCTTACATCCTCTTTTTTTTTAAATAAGGCTTTAGGAAGCTTGGTAAAGGATATTTCATTGATAAAATCCATTTGATGCATCATGGAAGCTAGTCTCACCATCTTCACTTTTGACAACTCACTCTAAATACTCTATTCACCTACTAGAAATATTTGATGTAGGAGAAAGAGATTGTGATTATGATAATAATTGGTATCTTGTGATGAAATTGTACAACTAAAAATCAAGAAAATAAGCGAGAATCATAAATAGCAACCACAAAACTATTAGATTCAATCAAACTAATTCCAATATATCAATGAAGCATGAACAAATGAAAGAAACATGAAAGATCAATCAAATGATATACCATCCTTACATAAAATATCGAATCACCTCCATTTCCCTTCTCAATTTTTCTTTGTAAGCTATTTTTGCTCTCATATTTGTATGTGTGCACAATTGCAATAAATATTGAAGATCGTGGTTAGCCTTCAAATGAGAAGGAAGGTTAATTTTATAGAAAATTCAAGGTTTTATGGATGCTCAAGATTTGAGGAGGAATTGATTGTTGAACACATCGGATAATAAAAGGGGGGGTGAATCAATATCTTCAAAACCTAAACCCCTTTGGCACTTAAGACCTTCAACACAATTCAAACTTCTTAACCAAACTAGAAACACTTAAACAAATCAAAAATAATGAAAGGTATAGCAATCTAATCTCTTAATCAAATCAACAATAATGAAAGATAAAAGAAGGAACACACATGCACAAGATGACACCAAATTTACGTGGAAAACACAATTACAAAAAAACCATGGTGAGAGTTAACTCACAATATATGAACCTCACTGCTTACAAAGTAAGGCTCGCTACCAAAACACTTGCAAACTAAGGTGTGCAACCTTAGGGAAAGATACAAATTACTTGCAAGCTAAAGCGCACAACTCCAGGGAAAGATATAAGGACCTGATGAGATTCACTATCTCATAGCAAGATACATGAAAGTTTAGAATTTACACAATATGCCAACAATACACTTTGATGACTAAGGAATCAAAGCGCATATGTTCTATCTTCCACAAAATTTCATACTTCTTCTACAAGATATTCAATTACATTCCACACACCTTCACTTTGCAACTAAGTTGATCTTACATTTATATTTTTTGCAATAGAACAGAACAACAATTAGGTTGTCCAAAAGAAAGAGAAACAATTTAATTTCAACATGTCAGCCACAAAAGCATAGTGTGGCCATATCCAGGGCATAGAGACTACCAAAAAAAATCTTATTGCATCTTCCAATGTGATCCCAAACAACCCATACATTAGCGCACATCAACCCAAGTCGGCAACAAGGAAATGTGTAAATGAAATGTGAAGCACATAACTAGTTGACCCAAAAACATACTTCTAATTAAATTCACTTAATGTGGTTCTAACCAAGATAGGTCAAGACTCGAACATAATGCAACACCAAAAGAGATTAACCACTAATGTGTGGATCACAAAGATGTTTCTTGAACATCAAAAAACACTTCCGAAAACTTCTTTCATACTATCATGTGACCAACAACCACCATAGATCAAACAAAAACAAAACACTTCATCCCAAAAGCACAGAATGCACAAAAATGAGATATAACATTAATAGAATAACTTATGGACCACTTCAACATATGAAATTTGAACTGAGACACTGCACAGAAACTAAGAGCATATCCACCAAGCCATAGGAGGAGAAACATCAACGTGGAGAAATACAAAGCATTTTTTGAACTACTCTATACAACCAACAACACTACCAACCTTCTACAATTAATAGAAAACTCCTCAACAACATTGTTGACCTAAAAATATAGGAGTGCAACATCCACAAAACAAAAACTCTAAATCCCAAATTGCAAGACCATATCTACAATATTGGAGGAATGCAGAGCGTTCTCCCAAACAGTCTTCACAACACCATTCTAAAATAGAAACTTCTTACCCACTTGCAAAGGCTAGAAAAACCTTGCAACAACACATACTTCTTCAATAACAACAAGATAGAGAATACAACATGCTATAGGTCATTAGAAACATCTCTCCACCATCATCAATACTTCTAATCCTCATCTTAATGCTTCTAATCCTCATCTTAATATATCATCATGAAAACAACTCTGCTGACAGCAATAGTGCACTATACAACTGTCAGACAAGGTATGACATCCAACCATGAACATAAACAACACATCACCATACTCAATGAAAACCCAAAATGAATGTTTTCAACAATGACAACCAGTGCAACAATCTTCCCAAGTGTTGATAACCATGAAAACAAAACAATCACTATAACAACCTCACCAAGACATCAATGACAACCAATGCCAAACACATAGCAATATCAAGTGTTGACATCAATGACAACCACTACTAACAATCTTCCCATTTAACATTGATGACAACACACACCTGCTCACTCTCCCCCTTTTACATCAAGGACAAAGGGCAACACACACCTGCACAATAAAATAAATAACACATTTTCTGACTTCAAGGAAAAAGGGCCAAAGATCTTCAATTGAAACAACACATTCTCCCCCTTTGACCATCAGTACTTCTTCTCCAAATAGCTATACATTCACAATACTTGCACATCTACTTCAAAACTCCCCCTTTCTACCAACTCCCTCTGAGAGGTAGCACACATCAATTTAGGATAAAAGATGAGATGGATTTCCTAGATAGATGCACCAATTATGCATATAGTTAGAAAAAGGAGGGACAATAACCCCTAAAAAAGTATCCTTTGAAAGTTCCTTAGTGAAGATATCTGCAATTTGATCCTCTATTGACACATACTCTAATCTAACTTCTTATTCTGCAACCTTCTCCCTTAGAAAGTGACACCAGATAGAAATATTTTTGGTTCTTGAAGGCATTACTAGATTTTTGTAAATATTAATTGCACTGGTATTATCACACAATATAGGAATGGGATCATCATAAACCACCTTTACATCCTTCAAGGTTTGCTTCATCCAAAGCACCTAGGTGCAACAAGTTGCTATGGCAATATATTCATCTTCTGTTGTGGATAAGGACACTAAGTCCTACTTATTGAACTAGGAGACCAATCTGTCTCCCAAGTAAAATGCACTACCACTAGTACTTCTTCGGTCATCCACACATCTTGCCCAATCAGCACCAATATAAGCACTCAAAGAAAAAATATTGTCCTTGTTATACCACAAACCATAATCTGAAGTTCCCTTTAAGTATCTAAAACTTATTTTCATTGCCTTCTCATGAGATTGCTTAGTATTAGCTTAAAATATGGAAACCAAGCATACTTCATGCATAATATGAGGTCTAGAAGTAGTCAAGTACAATAAACCTCCAATCATGGACCTATAAAGAGTTTGATCAACCACCAGAGACTCATCAATTTTGCTCAAGTGACGACTAGTCACCATAGGGGTACCTACTGGTTTGGAATCCTCCATTCCAAACTTCTTCAACATCTCCTTTACATACTTAGCCTAAGAAATAAAGATACCACCATCTTGCTGAAAAATTTGAAGCCCAATGAAGAAAGACAACTCACCAATCATAGACATCTCAAATTATTTCTACATCTCTTCTAAAAACTTCTTACACACATCATCATCTCCACCAAAGATGATGGCATCAACATATACAACCACAATCAACTTGTCTTCCTAAACCTTAATGTATAGATTTTTATTTGTAGTACCTTTCTTGAAACCTTACTGAAGTAAATACTTATCCAACCGAGCATACCAAGCTCTAGGAGCTTGCTTGAGACCATACAAGGCTTTCTTGAGTCTGCACGCCATGTTTGGATCTTCTGAAAACTAAAAACCATTTGTTTGCTCAATAAATACCTCTTCCTCTAGATCACCATTTAGGAAAGATGACTTTACATCCATCTGATAGAATTTTAAATTCTTGTGAGTAGTAAAGGCAAGAAACATCCTCATTTCTTCCATTCTAGCTACCAAAGCAAAAGTTTCCTCAAAATCAATACCTTCAACTTGAGAATATCCCTTACATACCAATATGGCCTTGTTCCTTACAACTTCACCATCTTCATTCATTTTTTTTCTAGAACACCCACTTTTTTCCTATCCCATTCTTATCAGCAAGTCTGGGAACCAATTCCCAAGTCTGATTCTTCTCTATCTGATCCATTTCTTCCATTTCCTTTATCCAACCATCATCTCTCCTAGTATCAGTAAATTTCTTGGGCTCAACCTTTGGCAGTAAACACAAATTTACTTGCTCACTTGCTCTTGTAAGCCTTCTCCTAGTTAGCACACCTTCATTCTTATCTCCAATGATCTGATCTGATGAATGGTTCCTCTACACATACTTTGTTGGAGTCTTGGGAGCCTTCACTAGTTTTGGTTCCTTTTCTTCCTTCTCTTATTCTTATTCTTCTTCTTCTTCAATCAAAGGAGGTATATTAGATCCACAAAAATCTTGTTCTTGTGAGATCTAATACAATTCTTCATCTACCTTAACATTTGTTCTTTCAATCATCTTTCTCAATCTCTTATTGTAGCATATTTAGGCCTTGCTCCTAGTTGAGTAACCAAGAAAGATCCCTTCATAATACCTTGAATCAAAATTTCCAAGGTTTCCATCTCTCCTAATATAAAATTTACTACCAAAAATTTTGAAGTATCTAATAGTGGGAGGTCTTCCATACCATAACTCATAAGGGGTCTTAGTGCTATTGACCCCCAACTGCACTCTGTTAAGCAAATAGATAGCAATATGAACTACTTCCTTCCAATACAAACCAAACAAATAAAATCTTTCATCATGGCCCTAGTCATCTCTTGCACAATCCTATTCTTCCTCTCCACTATACCATTTTGCTTAAGGGTCCTGATGTAGGAGCATCCCAAGCGAAGGGCAATAAAAATCACCAAAAAAAATGTTGTTTCAAGAGTTCAATTTGGTTTCATGAAAAATGATCCTTTTTGAATTTATTGGAAAATGATTTATTGCAAAAATTGGTTCTCGACCTCACTAATCAATAGATGGAATATATTATTTGGTGTTGTCTTTCATGTTTCTATGAATATGTGTACACTAATTCAAGTTGATTCCAAGATACCATGGTGGAAAAAGTGTGAATCCATTTCTTTGTGAGATTTAATTTTCCTCAAATGGATTTAGAATACCAAAGGTCGCATAGCAAGGAGGTGGCACATCATCTTCAAGGGAATTAAAAAATTATTTTAAAACTATGGCATAAACCAATGAAGGGGGTGGTTGAAAAAGAAGAGGCGTTGTTGGAAGTAAGAGGGGTTGCATAGGTAGGAAGCACACTAGGGAGTAATCTTTGTGTAGCCAATGGAGGTGGAGGGTTGCGGCCTTAGCTAGAATCCAAAGATATGTATTAATGAAGTCAGGAAATAAAATGGAACCCAATCAATTAGAGTGCAAGATAAGAAGAGAAAAAATTAGTCAGAGAGTGTGAGAGTTACACATAAGTAATTGGGAAGAATATAAAGTTGTGCCAAATGTTTTAAAGATGCAAGTTTTAACCAAGAAATAGATGAATGGAGCATGGCACATGTTAATGAATTTTATAAGGCATCACTAGCTGAAATAAGAAGGAGAAATTGTGGGTAACAAAAACCATCAAAATGAAATTCAATTGCATATTTAAACACATTCAAAGGTGCACGCAGGAAGGAGAAGTGGCACAATGAAGGAATATCATAAGAATGCAAAATGTCAGGAAGGGGGTGCAATGAGGATTAGGGAGTGTGAGATGAGGAAATGTCGGAGAGGATCGATTACGCTTGATTCATGATGAATCGAAGCATAATTTCGCCAAACAAACCTACATCTACAAACAAGATCATTCAAATTGGAAATCTAAACTAAGCATTTTACTAAAATTGAAAGCTATAAACTAAGAAAACAGTTAAATTCCTAATCTAACACATTTGAAACTTATCCTGTTTTGGAATTGGTGTCGTGTTGATGTGAAATGATGACCCTTTCCCATTCCCATGATCAGTGAGCATGTTTCAGTCGATTCTATAGAAAAGAATCTATGAAACCATTGTGATTGATGTATGAAAACCTAGTTTATGCTAAAATGAACATGATGCAAGCTAAGTTACCATAATTTTATAATAAAAATGTATTGATTATGCTATTGCTAAACTAATCCAAGCTAAAGCTATGTTAAAAGATGAAAAACCCTAATTTATAAACAAGCTAAGATGGATGCATGGAAGCCATTAATGGAAGCTTAAAGCTATTATGCAACTAAAAATGATCTAAAACAAAGTAAAAGTGAGTGAATATGAGTGTATGGATGCAAGTGAATTCAACAACATGACTTTGCAATTGAAAGATGGATCCATTTATCTCCAAATAGTGATCTATTTATAGGAGAACAAATGAGAAATGGAGAGTTGAGATCAAAAAGATTAATCAACGGTCCAAGATGAAGGAGATGAGAGGCATGGATCATAGATTCTCATCAACAGATGAGAATGCATGATGGGATTTAATCAAGGGTTCACACTTGCCTCAAACAAACACACTTTTGACCTGCTCACACAGGTCAAAGGTGACTTGTTCAATAGGTTGAAGGTTAAAACTTGCTTAAGAAGCCAAATGAAAATATCCCTTTTCCAAATGATGAAGGAATAAGAATATTCTTTTGGGTGAGGAAAAAGGCAATTTACAAATTAAAACAAATTTTTAATTGTGCAAAAAGGAGATAAGGAATATTCCATGGGAATATTCCCTTTGCTTAGAGGAAGGTTAGTCTAATTGCTAATTAAACAAGATTTAATCATGCAATTAGGGGAATTGAAGAATTAAAGAGATTATTCATTAAATTAAATGATTTAATGAATGGGGGAGAGATGAAATGATATTTAATTAAATAACTTAGGGTTCTTTAATTAAATAAGATGGCCTAGGGAATTAAATATTTTGATTTATTTAATTTAATGAGATGAAATGTTAGCATGAAAAGGGACGAATTAACCCAATTAAATTAATTAGGTTAATGGATGAAAATGATGCAATTAATTAATTAGCTAACCTAATTTAATCAATTAAGCAAAAAGAGGATGGGTTAAAAAAATAAATGATGTTAGTAAATCTATTTCAAGTGTATGATATTGATTAGGACATTTTTCAGTCTCATTTTGCCTCTCTTTGAAATGAGGTACCTGCTGCTTCGGTTCAAAGACTGATGCTCTTCAAATTAAAACTACTGCTTAAATTAAAAAAAAAAGTTCTAATTTTTTAGTTACCCCAACGAAAGGATAAAGCTAACTCCCTGTCCCCTTGAGAAATCAGGCAAAAATTTTGAATTTTGGGTTGATTTCTTGATAAAGGTAAAAAGCTGCCTCAAGGGTCCAAAAAGGTTATGGGATGCACAAATAATGCCAAAAATACAAAAAACAATGCAAAATTAGGTCCAGATTGGCAAAATTGGTGAAAATGATAATAAACCCTATCTTCAAGGTTAAATTAGGGCAAAACACTCTAATTTTCTAGCTTAAATAGGCCAAGAAGGGTCACTTTCAATTCATTTGTGCATTCACACGTAAGAGATTCTTGCTATTTTGAGCTCTGACCCTCTAATGAAATGGCGCGCGAAGGCTTCCCAGGCACATCTTCGACTGAGTTCGAGAGTTCCAATAGCTTCCAAGCATATGACCACCGGTATGTAACTCCAAACTTGATTTGAAATTTGAGTTTTCGATATATTTATTACACTTTGAAGTTCAAAATTTGGCGGTCGGTGACACCCAGATGAATTATAGTGACGCATATTTATATAGTGATGCTATTCACGATTTAAAATTGGGGTTTGTAATTTTAAATGGTGACACATGCTTGTTTAGTGACACACTTGCCGATTTATAAATTAGGGTTAGGGTTTGCCAAAGGTTAAATCGCAATGCCAACTTATTTGGCAACACATGTTTTGATTTGCAATTTTAAACGCTTCAGGCATTTCAATTTGAAATTTGAATATAGTGACGCTATTGAAAATAATGACGCTTTTGTGATTTTTGAGATATAAATTTCAAATTGAGTTCAAATTTCCTCAATTTCCTAACGATGTGCGCTTCGTGGATGCCGAAGGTCTTTTCATTGTTGATGTCGCGAGCACAGGCCCACCGTTTTGGAGAGACTAGATGATTTATCAAAGTTGCACCAAGAGCACCTAGGAGAGATCGACCTCTAGTATGTTGCATATGCACCTGTGATTCAGACACACTTAGCAATGATGACTGCTCTATGTGAGAGATGGAACAACGAGACCCCATCTTTTCACCTTCCAACAGGCGAGGCAACAATGACTTTAGAAGATGTTTGGTGGATTCTTCGTTTTCCCATTCATGGTGATCATGTGATTTATGACACTGATGTTGGATTCAACACCTGCCATGAGGTCATGGAGATGGATTAGATTACTCTGGTTACATCACAAATCAACCTCGTGTCATATAGAGGTCACGTGTTGACCTTTAGATTGATCATCACAACCATCATTTTGGGTTTAGTTGCCCCAAACAGATGCAGCAGAGGATTCAACCTAGGATGGGGCTTAGTGTGGCATCAAATGTTGTATAGGAGGACACTTTTTGCATGGGGGCCCATGATTCTAGCCTCCCTATATCATGATTTGCATGATTTTTGTCTACTGTGATGGGAGAGCCATTAGTGCAGAGGTGACTTTTCTACATATTTGGGCATGGGAGCATATTGCCATGCTTCGGCCTATTGTTTAGATGGCATACATGGAGCCAGATGATCTCATCATTTATAGATACACCAGTCAGATTGGGTTCCCATATTGGCGACGGGTGATAGATGATATGATAGTTTTCCGCTGGCACCCGTGGCTATAGATGCCACCATGGTTCGATGACATTCAGTAGTTATATTTTGCCAGGAAAACCTGATACATGCAGGGTCAAGAGCACCACATTATGAAGAGATATCTACTAGACATGGTAGACCAATAGTTCAAAGAGGTCCAAGATAGACCTGGTGATGCATTCAGGGCCATTTTTGTGAGATCGACACAAGAGGTTCCCACTTGGGGACCGACTATCCCAGCTCCAAAGGTAGTAGAGAACTTTAGACAGTTGGTGGCTCATTCATGGGCATACAATCAGGGACAAGAGGTAGCTCAGACTATGCCTGCATATGATGCTTGGTTTCTCCCTCCCCGACGATTGATAATCTAGTAGGTGCTCCTCCCAGAGGGAGACCTAGAGACATAGGAGCAGGGAGAGGCAGGGGACAAGGAGGCTAGGACAGCCAAGATGGGTAGGTTCCAAGGGCTCCGCCCATGGTTCAGGAGCAGCTAGGACCACCACCACCACTAGATGCTTAGGATGCGTAAATACAATAGTTGCAGCTATAGGTGTAGATATTGATTGGTGAGCTAGATCAAGCCCGCTAGCAAGTTTTGGTTATTACTGTTGAGTGAGACCAGGCTCGACAGAAGGTGGTTGCGATCACAACCAAGAGAGATCAGGCATTACAGAGAGTACAGGCTATGACAAGCAAGAGAGACTAGGAGGTTGCTAGGCACCAACAGATCGAGGCAATGATGGTGGCCACCCATGGTCGGACAGTGTCAACATAGTTGTAACGAGAGGTCATTATAGAGGTTGCATATTACCAACAACATTATTATCGTGATGTACCAACTGCACTGAGATAGCTAGATTTTTCACAGCGCAGTGACACACGACCACGAGCAAAGGATCAGCCTGATCGATGTTCATACACTAATCTAGATTTTGTACCATGACACTCATTTATATATATGTGTGTGTGTGTGTGTAGACATGGAAAATATACCAACATACTTGATCCTGATTATTAACACCATTTCATCCTAAATCATCCACCAGTCTAACCATTTAATCGAATACCCTTATTTGAATAAATTCATCAATTTTCCTCTCTTAATTAAATCAATCATAATCTATCTAATTAAGTCTTTCTCCCTTGTTAATTAAATCAATCGATCTAATCTAATTAACCCTATGTCCATATTTAATTAAATAATTTACTTTATTTGATTAAATCTCTAAGTTCTATCTATTAAATTAAATTAAAACTTGTTAAATTTAAGCTAACCAATCATCCTCTTTTGTTAAATAAAACAAAATATTTATTTAACTAAGTCTAAAATCACATTCTTCTAATCTTTGATTTAAATCAACTTATAAATCTAAATCAAATTTGTCACATCATTTAATCTCTCATTAAATTAATTGACCCTTAATTAATTTAATCCTAATGCAAGTCCCATCCTCTAGCTTTTGCCACTTGCACATGAAAATAGATTTAATTCATTTATTAAATCTCGATTTTCTCTCAACATGGCATAATGGAGGAATATTCTCTCAAATTTGAATTCAAAATCCAAGTGGACTTTGTCCTTCAAACAAGACATTTACTTCACCTAATAAGTCCTTTTGCCTTGAGCCAAGTGGCATTTAAGACATTTCTTTTCCCTCTTACATGTCATTTCACTAATTTCAAATATCACTTAATTGCATTTATGGGCACATTCATCAAAATGTGCACATCCTCCATCCATTCACATTTGTACAAGTGGCACCTTTCCATTGGTTGAATGTTAGTCCCAAATTGCTCCATTTTGGGCATTTGTCCATTCCTTAAATAAAAGGTCTCTTTCCTCATTTGAGCATCCACAATTTGAGCAAAGTTATTATACTCAAATCCATAGCAATTCTCATCCATTTTTATCTAATCTTACCTAGGTTAGGTAGATTTTCATCTTGGAGCATACTTCAATCATCAACAAAGTGGATCACTCTTCATCACCAATCAACATTGCATCATTGGAGTTGGGAAAGGGCCAATTTTCACATCAAATTGGCACCAATTCCCCCATGGGATCAAGAGTTTGCTTGTTTAATTAGGATTCAATCTCTTTTCATTGCTTTCTTATTGTGTTCTTCATCTCATTTCCTAATTTAAGCTTTGTAAATGGATTTCATGGGGAACTTAGATTCTAACTTGCATTTGAATCCTCTAATGTGTGTGTTTGTTGTCTCTTGCAGGTACTAGAATCTTGGTTCATACAATATATGATACAGATACAGATGATTTATGATGTGATGTGTTCACTTTATTTCATGTATGGATGGATATGATTTGGATGCCTATGTGATATGTGATGATCATGATACAGATGGATGCAATGTTATGTTCTTTTTCATTATCTTTTCACGATATGATATGGATGGATGATTATGACATGCAGATGTTATGGATGCATTCATTTTTGTATATTTTGTATGCATTTAATGATGATGTATGTGTTACATATTTTTTGCCTCAGCTCCAATAGAGGAGCTGGCTGATTGTTGTTTAACATTAAGAAGAATTGTAGATTGAATTTCAAATGTTGTTTCGCATCACATTTGCATCAAGTAATAGTTATGCATTTTTAGTAGAGTTTCAGAGTTTAGAATGCCATTCAGATGTTGCATATTTAAAAGAAATACAGAATTGAGTACATGAGCAAAATAGCATTTCAGATGCTTTTATTCATTTCGTAAAAAACTCATATTTTTACAAGGCTTCATTTGATTTCACAATCAGAATGAAATTACAACATTGCATGAAAATGCATTTTCTTTTCAATTGAAAAGCAGAATTGAAATCAAAGGTCCACACAAGCCGTGGATATAACTATAACTGTGACAACATATTTCTAACAGTGCATTACACTACTAAAGATGCAGAAAGGAAAGCACATAAGTAACAACATAGTCATCATTGCCTGATTATCGATGCTTAATGTTGAATGGTGCACCTCGTCATCTCGAGCTTCGTTGACCTGTAAGAGGAAAAGAGGGGTGTAAGTGGCTCCGACTATGATGTAACTCATATGATGCACCTACAATAGTACAACATACTATTAGCAATGCATTGAAACAATCAAATTCTATCAAGTGAAGTATGAAAGAAGTGAGCTGAAGGAGAAGTAACAATATCATGATCAACATGTTCTATTTTTTATGCTAACGTTGTTTGCTTCCTTGTGCAGGTATAGGTAAAGTCATGAAGCTGAACATTAATCGAAAACCAAGCATGTGGAGCAAAACGGGCTCCCACAAGGGTAGAGCTCAGCATGCTGCCCTATTCTTTAAATGGGATGATTTTAAAAGATACTTTATTATATTCATCAAATGAAATGAAATACAACTGAAGAGTAAAATAGAGAATCCATCAAGTAACAAAACCAATTGTGCATTCATAATGATCATGATTCTTTCTGAAAGCTACAGGTGAATAGTGAGTTTAGTTCACTTAATAAATTTAACTGAGTATATCTACATCAAAAATTGCTGAATAACTTCATTTCTTGTGCTGGTTATAATCAAATGTCATGTGAGTTTCATTCATCAAATCTTTCTCGAATAGTGAACAGGCATACATTATACCTTAATGTTTTGTTCTAATTTTCATCATCAAAGAGAACAGATTTTGTGAGCAGTTTATACGGTGAAATATAAAAATGCATGAAGAGTACCATGTTTCTCATGAAAACAAACGCAGACAGTGCTTTTGAGTGTTGAAGGAGTTTCTAGTTCTAAGTTGACTGGTAAAACAAACACAGTATTATGAATATCAAGCAAGTAATCAGAATGCAGATTCAAGGAGGAGTTCAAATGATTTAAGGGGGCTCAGATTTTCTACATAGAGAACAGTTTTAAAATACTATGGATGAGCTTCAAGAATGAAGAGTATCAATGTTCATGCAAATGTCTATGAGTAGAAAGCTATGTTGTCGTATGGATCATCTATCAATACTTAAGGCAAGGCAACAATTACTATTCATTCAAATTGCTTCAGAGAGTTACTTGAACAAATTGTTGAAGCCAACTAACCTTTTATGTCTTAGGAAATTTTGCATAGTAGGGATTGTTCTATTGTGTCTTCAAAAGAGTTACAAGTGTCAAAGTAAGACATCACTTGTAATTGGTCGAGCCATGAATTAAATACAACAAATACACAGGATTTTGATCATTTTCAAATTACTCAGTTAAGTTCTTGTCAAAACAGTAAGGTAAAGGTTTTGTCATATCTACAAGATGAGCAATAGAATACAGTTGGAGACCATAATGGAATGTACAGTTTCGAGCTTAATACACATATGAGATTTTAAATTCAAGGCAGATCTTTCAGAATCTTGCAAAACATCACTGGTTATTTGAGTCAAAATCTGAAGGATAAATTCAAGCAAGTATGGGAGGTCGAGCTCTGTCAGAAAAGAGGAATATGTGCTTTTGTTTTGAAAATCTCCAAAACCCATGATATTATTTTGTTTTAGAAGTTCAAAATAAGGTTCCTGTTCTAGGTCGAGTTCATATTCATAAATGAATTTACAGTTTTTAATCTCAAATACCCACATGTGGATCTGTTTTAGAAGTGCAAGAAATACAATAATCTATGATACCCTTATGGGTTTCTCATAAAAATAGCAGTAGATTACAAAATGTGAAGATTCTTGTGCTAGGTTGAGCTTCAGAAGAGAAGAAAATGCAGTTTTCTTTAATGATTTCAATTACCCACTTTCAGTTTTGTTTTCAAGAACAAAAAATGCAAATAATAGTGATAACCCATGTGAGATCTTGAATTTAGAAAGCAAAAGATATACAACTGATGCAAGTTTCTGAGTTGGGTCGAGCAATAGATGTAGTTTTATTCAAAAAAAATTGTGATACCCACAAACAAAAATGCTTTTAAATTGGCATAATGGTAGGTAATATGTTCTAGGTCGAATTAAAAAATTAATCAAAAAGACTTTCGGTATGACTTGAGATATCTATATGAGGTCTCCCCGAAAGTGATATGTCATGGCGACAGGAATGAAAGCATGAGTTTTCGGCAAGACACGGGATGCTCTACGAGATGTCACCCCGACTACACATTGTCTTGGCGACTAGGAAGTAATAAAGATTTTTGGTATGACTCAAGCTCTCTATGAGAGGTCTCCCCGATGATGGTAAGCTATAGCGACACTCATAAGACAGAAACTAGAGCTTCATAAAGTTTTCAGAAACCAAAGGGTTGAGCTCTCAAACTGGTGGTAGAGCTTTAATAGTAGTTTGAGCACAGGAAACACACATAAAAGCAAGGCAAAAGATATTAGAATGTGTAAAGCCACGGCCTCAAGGCCATAATAAACCATCAAATAAAGCTTACCTTTGCACAGTGAGGGAAAACAAAAGTACAAGTCGAGCTTTCATGGAGTGAATTGCAGAAGCCAAGCTCGAATTCATGTCGGCCAAGGTAAGTAAATCAAAGCACAAAAAGAGAAAAGTAGAAAGTAAGTTCATACAATCCGCGGCCTTAGGGCCTTTTGGCATTCAATAGGAAGTTAAAAGAGCTTAAATACTTCAAATTCAGACTTACCCACTGGAGTTTTCGGTCAACTGGAGAACAGGGAAAGATTATTGAGGCACATAAGCTTGAATTCGATGCCATCATGGCGGCATTGTTCTTGGAGATAGAGTTTCCTTCGTTTCAAAGTCACGAGTGAGAAGTGAAATGATAATTAGGGCTCGATTATGTTTTGACCGAACCCTAATTCGAACTTCATCATCCAGAATGTTCATTCAAGGCACGTGGAGAATATCAAATGGAGGCCGAAAGTCACAATGTTTTCCTTGTGATTTATTTAACCTAAGTCCAAATGTATATCATGGAGGCCGAATTCCCAAGTTGGTCTATGGGTTAGGAATTAGTGTTTTTCCTTTAAGCCTTGGTGAAATATTAAGCCTTGGGGAAAATATTGTTGAATATCTTGTGATCTAAGTTTAGATGCCACATGACTTAGGAGCTTTTGCTTAAAGGTCTATTATCTATTATAGGGTTTTATTTTTTAATTGATTTTAAAAGAAATCAATGAGGGATTTCAGCAAGTTGAGAAGAGATATGATTGTAATGTTTTATTTTATGATTTTTGAGAAAATCAGAATGTTGAATGGAGAAATAAGGAGTTTTCTTTTTGCAAAAGATTTTCAATCTTTAATTGCAAAAAATAGACAAATTGTAAAAATCTGCATCTTATAAAGCAGAATCATTAAAGCGATATTCTATAAGTTGCTTTATGTTTTCTTGCTAATTTTAGTAGATTTTTGGTTAACTTTTCCTCTTGGTCGGATTTGAGGCTTATCTTGGAGAGATAAGGTGTTTTTGTGCTTTTAAAGCAGATTCAGTCTATTTTTAGAAGCTTGACAAGTTCATTATGAAAGCATTATGCTTTTTTCTACTTTTTAAGTAGTTTTTTCGATTGTTTGAAGCTTTTTTCCTTGAGCTTTTTTTCTAAGCTCGGATTAGGGTTTTCTTGAGAGTTCTTTTGATAGACTTAGTCTTTTCAACTCTCCATTCTCAGCAGTTCAGATTAGTTTTTCTTGCCCTTACACATTCTGGGGAGCTTGTAAACTTATGTGTGCTTAGATTCTGAGAAGTTCCACTCCATCATTCAATAAAATAGCATAGTTTTCCTTTCTCATTTCCTTTTCATGACTTGGAATAGTAATTTGATTTGATTTGTGATTCAAATCTGTTGGATCCTTTTCTTTTCTTACGATTGTCAAGTGATTTGCAGGAGTTACATGCTAGTTCAGGTTATGCCTTGTGTTAATTTAACCTTTGCATAAATCACTGGTTGAATACATGTGTTGTGAGATTGTGAGATTTAATTTTTATAGAGTTGGTGAGAGTGAGTTATTTTCGGGGTCTTCTTACAGTTGATCAGTATTTTAGGATGATAGAATTTCAGTTTTAGATTTTAAGTCCAGTTTATCCTTCTATCCTTTTCCCTGAAGAGTCACTTAGAATAGAATTCATCATTCGGAGAACCAGCTCACTCTGGAGATTCCTCTTTCATGTAGATCACCCACATCTGAAAGAGGTTTTCATGTTTCAGTAGTTTGCTGAATATTGTATTCAGCAGGGTGCAAAACTATTGATAACAGTATGCATGTGGATGTACGGATGCAATTGCTTATGATATGCTATGATTTAAGATGCTTAGAATAAAAAATCTCTATTACTCATCACAACTCAAATGATTATGCAAAATATATGATGTGCAATGATTATGCTATGGATGCTATGATTTATGCTATGATTATGAGATGCATGTATGTTGATGGTTTGTGGATGCAGGGTGGATGCATTGATGATGTTTTTGTTGATTGTCATGATACCAAGTTAGCATGGAGAGAAGATAGAAGAATAGAGAATGAACATTGATTTTGATGATTGCTTCAAAAGATCCAACAATTCCTT
The DNA here is from genome assembly GCA_007258455.2 of Sequoia sempervirens. NCBI lineage: Eukaryota > Viridiplantae > Streptophyta > Pinopsida > Cupressales > Cupressaceae > Sequoia > Sequoia sempervirens. The sequence goes on along the minus strand of VDFB02105785.1, from coordinate 439,461,161 downwards.
GATCCATCAAGACTTTATTAGAGATGTTGATGAGACAATGCAAAATGTAGGATGAGATGCTCACACTTCAGGATTGGGATTTTTCGTTGTTCCTTATTGTTTGATATAACACATAGACATGATGCATCAAGGTATTGATAACCAGGATGGTGTTGTATCTAGTGTAATGGACTTTGACTCGACAAACATATAGGATAGTTCTTGTTCACACATTGACATACGAAAATGTCGTTGGAATGCAAGTTAGAAGATTTAGAATATATTGGACCAAAGCATATGCAATAGTCAACAACATACCCTAAACAACCTTCCTACACACAACTAAGCAAGTATGCACCAATATTATTTTACAAGAGTACCCACAAGCCCAACAAACAAAAGATAATGATCGATGCCCCATTCCTTTCTCTCTAAATCATTTTGTTAGACATCATCGAGAGGTCCTTGGAATGGATCATTAAGATAAATCATAAGAAAATATCAAAGACAAACAATCAGTGTTATCTATAGCTCTTGCCTAGTTTAAGTTTAGCTAAAGTGATGTTTGATACTAATGTCCATCATAAGAAGGATACATCCTAGGAAATGTTGATCAGAGGTTTGTTTGATGTTGGGATGATGATGCTAAGATGAGTTGTTGCTATAAACTTCACTAACACACTTACCTATGATCTAGACTTTAGATTTTGACTTTTAGGTTGCACTTTACAAATTGCTATACTTGCTTTCTACTTGTTTCACCAAATGTTGAAGGTGACGATCGATTTATTATGGGTGAAGATTTATTGCGGGTGGAAGCAAAATGGGATGGATGGGTTTTGGATTTTCTAGAATATTTCAATGTTTTTGGTATTTTGAACATGTTTTGAGGCTATTTTGGCGATTTTTGAATGTTTATGTGAATGCTTAGGATTTTTTATTTCTGAAGTTGTTTAGGGTTTTTTGAGATATTCGAGGCTTTTTAGGTCTTTTGAATGTTTTCTATTGTTTTTGGATTTTCCATTTTCAAATGTTTTTGTGTTTTTTTGAAATATTTGAATTTTTTTTGGATTTTCGAGGATTTTACAAATGTTTAGGGGTTTTCTGAGAATTTCTGAATTTCAACCAAGAACCCAACCTAAGAGACCTATCCTAGGGGCCTCAGGGGCTAATCAAAGATAAGCCTTGCCTATGTTATACATGCAGAGACCACGTAGTTCGACTAAATCAACCTATTTACAAGATGAAGATATGAATAGGTGAAAGACAATAGTTTATTATGATGGACTCCTAAAGGATTGACCTAGGGTGTCTCGGGGGCACATCAATGATGGCCTTGCCTACGCTCAAACTTAGAGACCCGTAGTTCGACAGTAGGACTTTGTTTTTTGGATTTTTCTATGTTCGACCTTTTAATTTGATGTTTTCTAGATGTTTTGAATTTTTCCTCTACAATTTTTTAAATTTTTGGGATTTTAGCTGTACAGGATTTTGCAAATGTTTTTGGATTTACTAGATAAGATTTTATAAATGTTTTTGGTGTTTTCGAGATATGATTTTATGAATTTTTTGGTATTTTTTGATAAGATATGACCTCAAGATATACAAGAACCTGATTGTGACTCATAAAAAAATGCCCCCAGTGTGATATGTTAGACTACTTCGATAAAGGTAAGACAGACTAACCTTTGGAATATGCCAAGTAGTGCTAAAGTGTTCATGATACCTCACAATGCCAAGCCATGATAAGGACACAGATGGGGGATGAATGGTGATGCAAACAATGATAGGACAAAAGAACCAAATAATAGATGGAGACACTTTATTTACGCAAGGTGCCTATTTTCTAGGTTTTCACCAAGGTACTTGCCCAAAGCACCACCGAAGTGGTTTTCACTAGAGGACAATTTTTTTTCTTTACTTTTTCAATCCTTTTTCTCATTTTTTTGAATTTTGATCATTTTTTTTTTTTTTTTTGCATTTTTTAATTTATACCCTTCAAGACTAGGCATAATTTTTTTTGAGATGCAAGTTGTTAGTTGGCTCCTGCAAGGGTTCACCTTTAGGGGTTGATAGTTGGTATGCTCATGATCCGTAGCTTGTTGTGATGACAAAGGGACCTAACCAGTTAGGTTCAAACTTTCCTTTGCTATCTTGATCCAAAAGATTCTTCTGATTCTATTTTAAGACTAGATTTCCTACCTGGAACGACTGACATTTGATTCTCTTGTTATAGCTTTGTTTCATTCAGTTTTGATATACTTGCAAGTGATTGAGGGTTTCAAGACGATGTTCATCCAGGAATTCCAACTCATTTAGTCAAGACACTCTATATTCTTCTTTAGTTATTAGGTTTTGTAGTGATACTCACAATGATGGGAGATTAACCTCAATAGGAAAGATGGATTTTGATCCATAGACCAAGGAGAAAGGGTTGCACCTGTAGGCATGCGAATACTAGTTCGATAAGCCCAAAGAGTGGGATTTAGTTGCAGATGCCAGTCACAACCAACTTCATTCGTTGTTTTCTTTAGGATTTTTAGGATAGTTTTATTCATAGCTTCAGCTTGACCATTTCCTTGAGGGTAGTACGAGGTAGAGAATCAGTGTTGGATATTGAATTTTTGGCACAGCTCTTTCACATCCTAATTTTTAAAAGGGGTTCCATTGTTTGAGATAAGAGTTTGTGGAACACCATAATAGAAAATAACATATGTCTATTTGCATACTTGTAAAATAAATTGTCATATAATCCACAATTGTAATCATACTCAAATTTTTTACAATTAACAATACATGGTACATCACGCTTCTCATCTTATGGATGCCACATTTATGATCAAGATTATTATTATTTTTTCTATATATATCCATACTATTCTTCCTCTTTTTTTCAATTGTATTTGTTATGTTTACTGACATATCAATATGGTTAATTTCGCTATATTTTCACAACATGCTAAGGCAAATTTCTCACTTAATATGGAAAGTAGTCAATCATTTTCATTTGAAACAATGAAATATGAGAAAATAAAACACACTTAATGCATAAACCACATGATAACTCATGGAATAGTAATTCTCACAACCATCAATATATTTTACGATTCTTGCATTTCATTGTCTAAAGTTAAGCTATTTACTCACATGTTGTAATCATCATGGTTACATTCGCAGTTCCATCTAATCTCATAAAAATACATAATGAGTGGAAGTCTTGACATTTCTATCTACCCTTAAGCTCTCTCCTTTACCTTCGGGTATAAATATTTTTGCCTCAAAGAGTAAGTATGGTCAATGGTATAGAATGCACAAGTTGAAGGTTTTACTTGCATACTTTAGTGTCTCTTAGCTATATAGTTTAATTTTCCACACCATGAATCACACAAAATTTATTTCCCAATTTATAGATTCATACAATTGATTATTGAATTCTTATGGCATGCATACAACCTTTAAGGTCAACACCTAATTGAATACATTATTAATTCCTTTATGACAAGTCTCCTTTCTTATTTTTGCACCAATAGGTCTTTAGTTCTTAGCTATGTTTAAGGAGGTGGTTATAGTGTGCGCTCTAAGTAACGTTGAAACTCCAAAAGCATATTTGACAAGGTCTTTTCACCGAGGTTTTAGACTCAATTACTAAAAGTAAGTTATTTTCACATTACCTAAATCAATTTCCACCAATCTTGACTTAGTTGCAAATTTTGCACATTCTCACCTTTGACTTGAATCTAAGAAATCATGTTGTTTCATTAACTATTTAATCTTTAAATAACATAGCACAAGGGTTTGTTAGTTGTTATGGTTCTATTAAGTTTACTAGGTCAGCATGTGCTTAAATAACTTTAAGGTTTAACCATTTAAGTTAAGGTGAAATTTTTGATTTTGACCACTTTTTTTTTAAATTGGTCTTAATATATAATGCAAGACTTTGATTGTTAGTTGATGTCATCATCCATGAAATTGTTACCTACCAACTGAAATACGAATCATTTGTTACTTCATGAATCAATCCCTATACACTTATGTGTAGATCAAGATCCTTGTGTAATGGGTTAAGGCCTAAGGAAATCATGGTCTAAGGCATACAAGATATAAGTTCATTTGTATTAATACCAACATGTGGTTCAAGTCCTTAAACTTATGTTTAACAACCCTAACCTTAAGGGTTTCACATCAACCCCTTTTGTGGTTCATAAAATTCTTTTCTTTTTGACTAGTTACATGATTCTAATTTTAGTTAGGATGTTCCATCCTTAATTCGTACTAAGGTTTCTATAATATATGTTGCTCCCTAAACACTGATAACTTTAGGTAATTACCTTATTATTGTATTTAAGGATTATGGCCTTAAGAAGTCAACACAATAATGTTTCCTTAATGATACACCTTGTGATGTCCCATTTCACTATTCAAGCATTCATAACAAAGACTATGCTTTGCAACTCACTTATACCTTTCTCTACGGTTTAACCCACTATGTAGGTCATAGAAATGGCTTCAACCCACTTAGTAAAGTAATCAGTGGTAGATATGATAAAATTATGGTCGTTGGATGAGGTTGGAGTGATTTTTCCTATGAGGTATAGTCCCCACTGTGAAAAAGGCCATGGTGTGATCATTAGCTGCAATTCTTGAGTTGGAGCATGAATCATATCTTTTTGTTGTTGACACTGGATTCATTTCCACGCATATTGATGAGCTTCTTTTCCATGGTTGGCCAATAGTACCCCGTCCTTAGCAGTTTCCTAGCTAATGTCATACTGCTAGAATGGGACCCACATATGCCATCGTGTACTTCTGTTAAAGCAGTTAAGGCTTCCTCTTGGTTAAGGCATCGTAGTAATTTCCCTTTGATGCTTCGATAGTAAAGGGTATCACCTAGGATCACAAATTAGGATGCATTTTTTACAAAGGTCTTTTTAAGGTTCAAGGTGATATCAGATGGAAGGGTTCCTTTGTTAAGATAAGTAAAGATGTCATGGTACCATGGGGATTCAGGACCAACAATGACACACGTGAATTTAGATTCAGGGATTTCAAAATTTGGTACGAGAAGCTATTCTACCAAGAATTCATATTGGAGGATGTTGTTCGACATGTCTAGTAGTGATCCGATTGTTGCCATCGCACCTGTTGCTCTATTATTCATGCGAGGAATCTGCTCAAAATTTATGTCTATAAAAAGGTCTTTGAGATTGTCCACCATCTTCCTATAAGGAGTGAGCTTATCATCCTTAGTTTGATATTTTTCATTGACTTGGTTGATAACCAACTATGAGTCTCCATAGACTTTCATCTCTTGAATCTGCCACTAAAATATTATTCTTAGACTTGTGATTAAGGCTTCGCATTCAACAATGTTGTTAGTATAGGGGAATGATAGCCTGTATGACTTTGGGATGCAATCACCTTGAGGGGTGATGAAAATAATGTCTGCTCCTGATCCATGTTGGGTGAATGATCCATCAAAGTAAATTTTCCATTGAGTTGTGAGATTGATAACGAACATTGATTTGTTAGGGAACTTAGATATTAAAGGGTTCTCAGCATAGATGGCTACTTCTGCTAGTTGATCTGGGATTACTTGTCCTTAGATTGCCTTACGCTCCACATACTCTATGTCAAATTTTGTTAAGATCATTACCCATTTAGCCATTCATCTTCTGAGAGTTGCTTTGGATAATAGGTATTTTAATAGATCAATCTTTGCAATGAGCTTGATTTGATGTGACAACATGTAGTGCCTAAAATTTTGTGAAGCAAAAACTATTGCTAGGCTTGCCTTCTCAATGGGTGAATAGTTCATCTCATAGCCTACCAAGCATCTGCTAATGTAGTAGATGGCTCTTTCCTTTCCATTTTTATCGTGTTGTGCTAAAAAAGCTCCTATTGTTGCTGGTGTTACTGAGATATACAAGATCAGTGGTTTGTTTAGTATTAGCAGCATGAGTATTGAAGGTATTAGTAAATAATATTTGATTTGCTAGAAATCTTTGTCGCATTTGTCATCCCACTTGTAGGTTATCCCTTTATGGAGAAGATGTGAAAAGGGGTGAATTCTATCTGATAGTTGTGTTATAAACCTTTTGATGGATTGAAGTCTTCCTTGTAATCCTCACATCTATTTCAATGTTTGTGTCAGTTCCATGTCTAGGATGGATTTTACCTTTGTTGGATCAATTTCTATCCTTCTTTATGAAACAATGAAGCCAAGAAGTTTCCCTGATGTGACCCTAAACACACACTTTTTTGGATTCAGTCGTACCTTGTATTCATCAAGCCTGTCAAAGATAGGTCCTGAGACTTGTATGTGCTCACTTCTATTTTTTTATTTTTCCAAAATATCATCCACATAATCTTCAATTTTTTTGTGGATCATGTCATGAAAGATGAGGGTAATTGCTCTTTGATAGGTTGCTCCTACATTTTTTAACCTAAATGGCATCACATTCCACCAATAGGTTCCCCATGGACAATTGAATGTAGTTTTGTGTTGATCCTCCTTGGCGATTATGATTTGATTGTATCCTGAAAAACCATCCATGAGTGAAAACATTTCATGCCTAGCTATTAATTCCACAATGAGATCGATGTTGGGAAGAGGGAAATCATCCTTCAGACATGCCTTGTTCAGATCTCTAAAATCAGTGCATATTATGATGCCCCCAGTGGGTTTGAGACTAGTACTAGGTTTGAAACCCACTCAAGATAATCTATCGGTCGGATGAATCCAACATCAAGAAGCTTTTGTAATTCTAATTTAACCAAGAGTGTTTTATGAGGGAGCATCTTCCTTAATTTTTTCTTAATTGTTTTAGCTTCAGGATAGACTGCTAAGTGATGCACAAACACTTCAGGATCAAGGCCTAGAATATATGTGTATGACCATGCAAAGTTAGCTCTTCTTTATTTGGGGAATGTTGCTAAGTTCTTTCATTTTTCAGCTATCAATGATTCAACATAGAAAGTGATCTTAGGTGCTTCCTTTGTTCCCACATTGTCTGGAGTGGCTTTTCCTACTAGTATTGCTGACTTTTCTAGATGCATTTCACTGAGGGGGAGATTGGATCCCTCATCCTTGGGTGCATTAGAAAGGTTTTCACCATCGAATGCATCCTTTATTTTTACTATTTTAGGATTAGAGAGTGCCACTAGGTGGTTTTCACTCAAGGATTTGCATGTTAGTCGTATTTCATTTATTTTGTGACTGAAGGATTCAATTGTCTCCTCATAGTATGCCCTTGTATCGAGCTCTATGTCGAAGCCTGATTTATGATCTTTCCATGATAAGTTGTCATGGAGTCCCATGAATTATGAGATCGCTTCATCATTTTTGAATAAATCTAGAATCGGTGGTCCTTGTTGGTCCATATCAATGGGTTGAGGGTATACTAGATGTATTTCAGTTGGTTGGTTGCTTGAGACAAAGGATGTTATGGATATCATAAATAGGGTGTTGTTCTCAAATAGGTCAGCAACATCAAGGGGAAAGTCATTGAAGGTTGTATCACGCAACATAGGTGACCAAGAGGAAGCCTCATCTCGTTTAGTGGAAATACCTTTGCCAATAAGTGTGACCTTGCTAGTAGTACAACCCAAGCCAAGATTCTTTATTTGTTTCTCAAGAACGATGGGTTCTAGTAAACCATTGTCATTCTATCTGAGCTTCTCATTCTTGTTATATCCCATGCTCTTCATTAGTTGTAGCCCTTTGTTGTCATCTTCCATGGGAAGAACAGGAACAGGTTGCTCATCTTGATAAAGAAGTTTAGAGATGTCTTCTTCATTGATATCTTCTTGATTCAAATCCCCCCACTTAGTGAAAGGAGTAGCTGCCATCTTGATTGTTTCAGGTTCTTTGATGCTATATGTGGGTTTCCCTTGAGATTGAGGAGAAATAGGTAACTCTCCTAAGAAAAAGGTGTCTTTCAATAGTTTATAGTTTCCACAACCATCATCTTGGATCACTGCTTTGACATTAGGTATACTCTGCACAATGGGAATTTTTGTTTATGAGGTAGAAGCTAGAGATGATGGGTCAACAAATGAGCTTGATGGTGTAGGTCCATCATTTTTGGGTATTTGGGGGATCTTATAAAACTTGTCCTCAAGACTTTTGCAGTAGTAGAAAGGCTCAAGATCTCCATGGATAGTGATTTCTCTACCTTCAAAAGGAAACTTCACACACTGATGATAGGTTGAGGCTACAACTTTTAGAGCATGGATCTAGGGTCGACCAAATAGTATGTTATAGGGAAGATCAAGATCAAGCACTTGGCATGTATTTTCTACAATAAGAGGTCCCACTTGGATTGGAAGTGCAATGATTCCTTGTGATACTCATTCTTGGTCATCATATGCTCTGATGGTGGTACTCTTTGTCTTCTCCATAGTATCTTCTGAATAGCTTATATTTTTTTATCAACTGCAAGGTACAAATGTTCAAACCAACACCTCCATCTACCAAGACTCTTTTTACCATGTTTTTATGAATGAAACCTCAAGGTGTAAAGCACAGTTATGAGATGGTTGTGATGGCAGGTCTTGAATGAAGAAGGTGAGAAGATGGTTTGCTATATGCCCCACCATAGCTTGAAACTGATTGGTATCAATGTTCTTGGGAACAAATGACTCAGACAAGGATTTTTCTAGTATTTCCCTATGTGCGGGGGATAACCTTAAGATTTCTAAGATTGATATCTGTGTAGGGGGCTTAAGTTGATCTAGAAGATTGTAATTGCTAGGATTAGATGTGGGAAAAGTAGGCTTTGTCTGAGATTGAGATGGGACTCCTTGAACAGTTATTTTTCCATGTCGTGTGGTGACTCCACATTATGTACTAGCTCCTTTGATGGTGACAACAGTGATAATGCTATCGTAAGAGGCAACTACATTGGAATAGGTATGTTGCACATTGGTGTAATCCTTAGCTTTTCTGTTGTTATTTGCTTTGTTATGATCTTGTTGCCTATATTTCACCTACAATTAAATCAGGCAGGATAATCATATGTTAGATCTTCGAGAGGCCAATGGAACATTCACACGAGGGCAAGGACTCTAAATCTGTTGCTAGGTCATGGGGAAATCAGTGGGAGGAACTGCCCTAGGGAGATTCAGCATAAAAAATCATCTAAGGAGAAGGTCGGCAGGACATTTCAGAGGTCTCGCCGACTAGCAGGGTTTCCATTAAGTTCGAGTGCTTCAAACCAAGGATCCTATTAGAATGAGATCTCTTTCGGCATATAGTCTCGGTGACTGATGGTGTCTCGCTGAAAATAGTGAACCTTCAGTGTAGCTTTCAAGTTGGGGTAAGGTCTCCCCGACTCCTAATGTCTCACCGACGTATGAGGAGCCTCAGATAGCATTCCAAGTCGGAGAAATGTCTCCCCAACTCGGTGATCTCTGGCGAAAGGAAAGCGGAGCTCGGTAAGGTAAAATGCATTTGGGGGGACACTAATGGTCTCTTGCCGATAGATGAAATGGGGCCTCGCCAAGCCAAAGTGCCTTCAATATGATGTCTTCCTGACCGGTGGGAGTCTCAGCGAATAGAGGAGAGCTTGGGTAGACAAGAGGAGTTCGTCAAGAGGTCTCAGCGACTGCGTAAAGTCTCACCGACCAGAAAGTAAAGACCTTGCCGAAAGAGCTTGACATCGGCATAAGGTCTTGCCGATATAAGGATGTCTGGCCGACAAAGGGAAAGAAGCCTAGTGGTATGACTTCTAGAGACATCGGCGAAGGTCTCCCCGACACGAATTTCATTGATAAAGCACCTGACTATCAAAGGGATGTCTTACCGACATCAAGGGGTCTCGGCGAACAAAAGGATTTCAGTTCGGCGGAGGTTCTTTTGTTTGACAAAAGGTCTCGGTGAATGCATCGGGTCTTGCTGACAAAGCAAAGTAAGATCCTTTCGGCGTATGTGTGTGGGTTTTGGAAGGAGTCTCGCTGATCATGAAATATTTCACCGAAAGCATTGGATATCGACGTAGGGTCATGTTGAAATGGAGATGTCTGACCGATAGTAAAAGGAGCTCGGCGAATGATGTTGGTTTCGGCGAAGGACGATGGGATTGCCGTGAAGTCTCACTGATGCAAAATGTCTCCCCGACATAATGACATCGTCAAAGCTCCCAGTTGTTGCGGTAGGGTCTTGTCAACATAGTGTGGTCTCAGCGAAAGGAAGGATCTTCGGTGTAACGCCCGACGCTCAGTATATGTCTGGCCGACAGGCTAATTTCTCGGCGACATGAGTGGGATCGCCGAGAGAATAACAGTTTGCCGTAATGTCTAACTGATGGACTAATGTCTCGCCAAAGGAAATCTGGAACCTGGTAGAATGAAACGCTTTCGGGATGACATCAATAAGCCCTTGCCGAAGCAATGAGGGGAGTTCTCGGGGTAACATTTTGTCTTCGGTAAATCATTTCACCAAAAAATGGTTATCTTGGCGACCACGGAGGCGACATCGGTATGATCTATTGGACTCGATAGGACTCTCAGCGACAGCTCCATGCTATGCTGATGGTTGCAGAAGGATTCAATCGCATCGGGGAGACATGATTAGTGTCTCACCGACATGCGATTCAACAAGGGAAGTTTTGACCGCCTGAGAGTCTGCGTGTAGTGTGCCCAGCCAATCAAGGAGAGCTATAGGTGAATCATTGGCAATCTGACCAGGATGAACGACGTTAACAGAATGTGAATGCAACACGTATCTGTTCTGAACTCGGGGAATTCAAGGCGTTCAGCCAAGGTGGTTCAAGCAGGACACGATGTCAGGATCAGAATGAATGCAGTAGCTATGGAGTATCTGAAGAAGGTTTCCTCGGGAATGACTCTTCACCGTCATGGACACACAAGGGTGCTACATTTATTCAATAAAAGATCTTAGGATAGATATTTTGTAAGCCCTTAGGGGTCATCCTTACTTTTGTATATAAGGCATTTTTGCCTTCTTGTAAAGGAGTTCTGATGTATGCTCTTCTGAAGTTTGTGACCTTTTTTGCAGTCCTCTCTCAGACTAGCAAGATTTTGTAACTCAATTTGGAACATAATATACAAAATCTACCTTGGTTACCATTGATGGTCCATCATTTTGCTTGTTGATTCTTGTGAAGTATTGTGCATTCTTTTTTGATTCATTGAGCTACTTAGTGAAATTTTCTCTTTCCTTATAGCTTTTGTTTCATATTGTGCCTTTCTTTGCAGAAGTAGTATCATGTAGGTTTCAAACTGTGTTTACTTAATCCTGCACATGATCTTCTAGTTTGTGAAAATTTGCCTTTCCTTCTTAAAGGCATGTGCATGTCAAACCTGTTGGTATGTGTGATCTACAGGATCTTGTTCTGCAGTTTCATGGTTATCACCAGTATTCAAGTGTAGCTCGAGTATCTCATTGTTCCTGTCATTTCGGTGCATCACCTTAGAGTTTAATTTTCATTTTTATGCATTATCTCTCTCCCTTTTCCTTCAAAAATTAGTAGTTTTAGGTGACACCAAAGGAAGCCAGCCTTCTCCGGAGGTTGACCTCTGTCTATAAAGAAACCCACATCTTTAGAGGTCTTCCCATGTTACATTGAGGTGTTGAACATCACGTTCAACAAGGATGCAACTTCAGGTGATAACAGATCTGACATAGGGTTTTTGTATATCTTAAGATCCTTATTCCCAGCTAGAACCTCAATAGATATGGTATGATTTTCTATGAGATCTTGGATGATGTTCTTAAGTTTCATGTAGTTTGTTGTTTTGTGTCCTTTCATTTTGTGAAAGTCACAGAGATCATGCTCGTTGTACCACGATGGCTTCTCTTGTGGTTCTTGGTAGTTTTCAAAGTTGGGAAGTGTTATTAGATTTGAATCTACCAACTTCTTCGTGATCATCTTGATGGGTTCCAATAACTGTGTGTACTTGCATTTGGGATAGTTATTCCTGTTATCGGTTTTCCTTTGCTACCTGTTGGTGTTACTGATCTAATTATTCTAAGGTGGTGCTATTTGTTTCCCAATTGGTTGGATGTTAGCAACTTGATTGTTATTGGGTCTAGGAGCACTTAGGACTACCTTAGCATCTACTACACCGTCATTTGTCACATTTTTGTTCTTAGCCCAGACACGAGGTTTCTCATTTGAACTAGTTGAAGGATAGTTGTCCTATAAGCTTGAGTATTTCCTTGTGAGGTTAGGGATCTTTCGATGTTAAGGGCTCTAGGGACAAGCTTGTCGTATGATGTAATGCACTAAATTTTCAAGTGGAATGATAGATTTGGATCCATATTGGCTATGATGATTCCTACTTGTTCATCAGGAAGAGGCCACTTGCTCTTACTAGCTCTTTGTCGCCATCATTGTAAGAAATTAGCCAAATTTTATCCTTGATTTTGTCTAAGATTGTATAATTCTTCTAGACTAACATCCATGTCAATATTGGAGTAGTGATCAATCAATTTATTAGTGATTTCTTGAAAAAATTTGATACCGGGAAGCAAATGAGAAAACCAATCCATAGCATGACCTGTTAAACTTTGAGGGAAGAGGCGCATTAGATATGAATCATTATAAGCCACTTCCATGCACATGACGTTGAATAATAAATTCTTTGATATGGCCCACAAGACTTCCTCTCCCTTTATATTTGTCAAATTTGGGAATTTCAAAACTAGGAGGGAATGGTATCATTGCTATGTTTTGATCAAATGGGTAAGGGCACAAGTTCTGTGTATGAGGTTTCTTCGTCTTTCCCATGCGAAGGTCCTGCATTTCCTATGGGAGTACTTTCAATTGTGATGCCAGATTGTCTTGCGGGTTAGGTGGAAGAACATATGGTGGGATGACGAATGAGCTATATGGGGTGTATGGTGGTGTGATATTTTGTGAAGATGATGGGGGTATTGATACATATGTTCCTAATGCATTTGGATTGACGATGTTCAAGTGAGGATAATAGGAACCTTGTTGTTGTTGGTGGACATACTGTTGAGCTAGTAGGGCTTGTTGTTGTTGTTGTTGTGCCACTAAGGCTTGTTGTTGTTGGTGTGCTAATAAAGTTGCTTGTTGTGCTTGATGTTGTTGTTGTGCTAAGGCTACTTGTTGTGCTTGATGTTGTTGTTGTACCAAGGCTGCTTGTTGAGCTTGATGTTGTTGTTGTGGCAAGGCTACTTGCTAAGCTACTAAGGTTGCTTGTTGTTGTTGTTGGATGGCTTATTGATAGCTTGTTGTGCTTGCTGTAAAGCTAAGGCATGTGTTTGTAATGTGGGATCAGGTGGTTGTTGAGACATATGTGAAGGATTATGGATATTGATGTTTTGAGTGGGGAGTGGATTACTGGTGAAAGGTGGAGGATTCCCTTGATTTAACATTCCTTGTAATATGGTAGAATGAGGTGGAGGAATGTATGTTTGAGGTCTTGATGGATTTGGCATAGTAAAGGGGATTGTGGGAAAAGATGATGTCGTTAAATTTTGCAATGGAAATGACACACTAGGACCTTGATTCCATTAATTGAAAAGATTCCCTTGTCCTATGTTTTGAGGATTTCCTTGTGCAAAAGATGTAAACAAGGGATTAGTGATCAAGGTACTTCCAAGATTGATAAAACTTGTAACCAAGGGATAGTTTTGAGGTGGATTGATAGTGGATGAGATGGAAATGGTAGATGGGATGGATGAACCCACCGGAGGGTTGGATAAAGATGTCCCTATTTGCATTAAGGGTTGGTTCAGTGATATAGTATTGGCATTCCCTTGTGTGCTATTTTGAGGTACTTGGTTTGTACCGCTTTGCATGATGGTGGGAACACTTGTGGTACTCATAGGTGTGGATGAAGAAGGGTGTCCCCAAAATGTTGAATTTGTTGAGGAATAATGAAGTTCAAGCAGTGTGTGTACCTATTTTGGAGCTTTGGGAATAGAAGGAGCACCAAAAGTAGGTGTCCAAGTGGTTGTTGGAGGTGGAGTATTAGTGTCAAGGGTATCCACAAGTGTACTACTTTCAAATGGTAAGGTGTGACCAAAATCTTTAGCAAGGCTTGTTGCAAGACTAGGAATGTAGGTTTGATTTAGCCCTAGCGATGGAGTTGTGAAACCTTGTGTTCAATTTTGTGCTACAAATGTCGAGGAGATAGGAGCTAAATTTTCAAAGGTTTGATGTTCCATGATTTCTTCCCTAGTAAGCTCAAAGGGGTTATTTGTGACATCTTCAACCTCATATGGTCCTAAAGGAGATGATGGTTGTTGCGACAAGGTAACATGACTTCTAGGATCAAATTCTAAAGGATTTGGATCACTTGAGGTAAATGTAACTTTGGTTTTCTCTATGATTCTCTTGTGTTGTGATCTTGTCTTTACCATAAATTTTGTGTCACCTATGGGAGATTTGTGTTGAGTTTCGTAATGTTTGGACTCTCTAGTTGACTCAAATGTAGGTAAAAGGGATGCTCTAAGTCTTTTGGGAGCAATGATGATAATGTGGGATGAAAAGATGAGTGATGTGGGAAATGATCTTTGCAAACAATTTTGGGACAACACTTTTGACTTGAGTTTGATGCTTTGATGTTGGGATAAAGGATCTTTATGAACTTAGAAATCTTTAGGGTAGACTCGTGACCTTCAAGATGAACTAGTTCAAGGATGATAACTACCTTAACTAAGTGCATGGAAAAGGATACATTACACATACAAATTAGCTAAGTTAGCAGTTGGTTTGATTTTGATGTTTAAGTCCCAAAGTGTTGGTGTACTCAAAATTTTGCAAAGTTGGATGAAATGAAAGATGGAATTTGATGAAGGGGTGAGTGAGATGTTTTGACCCAATGTTGACCTGAAGTGAACCTTAGTTTTCCAAGACCAAGGTAGTGAGAATGATGCTAGACCTCTAAAGATGTTCAAATCCTAAAGACTCAATGATTGATTTAAATGAGAGGATGGATGGGAATGTTCAAACCTGTTCAGGCTCTCCTAGCTCAAACATAAAAGTTTGTCATCAAGATGTAACGATTGCGGTAAAATATTGAAGCCCACTTTTGACCAAACTTTGTTCTACAATTCCTATGTCTAAAATGAAGTGCTAGAGATTTTCCCCTACAGATTTTGATTGTATGATGAATCATTTATAGGAGTTCGATATCATGTAAAAAGATCAGGATTTTGACTCCAAAAGAATGTGTATAATTTTGGATTGTACCTTGAAGTGTGTCTATAAAAATTTGTTACTAACCTGTCTCTATTTCTGTGAATCGCTAAAAGGTGTTTCTTAAGAGATTTTGGAGCGAGATGCCTAAGTTTAAAATGATGACCTATAGACCTTACCTTAGGGATCTTGATTTTAGGTGAGATCATTTACAAACCGTTCAAGTTATTGAAGAAAGGGAGATATTTATTGCCATGCGGGAGGTGGTAATGTGGGCCTTCCAGCCTCAATATTAGCTTGTTCCTCTTCTTCGTCTAAAATGGTTGTTGAGTTTCTCCAATGTTTATTTGTTTCCTTGGTTTCAAAAGTGAAACTTCTCAAACTGTTAATAAGATCAATTTTTTCACCATTAATGATTTCAAAGTTTGGTTGAATTATAGCACCTGGAAGATCATGTTGTTCAATGGAAGCGATCGGTCTCCAAATAGTCATGAGGGGTTCATTTGTCAATTTATCTTTGCTTAGGTGAATTGATTTTACCACAAACACTTGTGTTGATTATGTTTCCAAACTAGATGTTTATGTCAAAAACATCATAACTTTCACAATGTCCATTTCATGAAAATTATGAGATTGAAGCCATAATTGCCTATGTTGTCTTTGGGAAAATATGGGTTTGAGATTAATTTCAAGATAGTTAGAAATCGCTAAGGATAAATCCTTAGGACAAACAATAATATCAAGGATAACTCAAGAAGTCCATATTTGAGCCAAAGTGTTTGAAATTTTGAGGATGATAGTGAATGTTTGTTTCTATATCATTTTGAAACCAAGCAAAGTGTTAAACTGACTCACAATCATTTACAATTCTAGGATAGAAATGACCATATTTGTTGAGTCCCCACTAGGATTTCTCCAAACACTAGACAATGCGAATAGTTAGAGATTTGGTGACACTGGCTCCCCTCCACGACACACACTTCTCGGGACCACTAAATCTCAAAATCCTTAAAATCTGAAGATTAAAAGGATTTTTTTTGTTTCTACAATTAAATAGTACAAATGTGGAGCGGCTTCAGAACAACTGTTCTTGCACTAACAAATATATTAGGATTTTGGATTGCTAAATAAATGGGTTGTAGTAAGGGTAATCAGGGACATGGCACCTTGCAAGCATTCAATAGGCCACTAAAGGCTTTAATAAATCCTACTAGGGGCTCTTATACTTCTTATAGTAGTATCCCATTCTGAAAGACACTGTACGACTAAGACCTACATACCATGAGTACTTGACAATTTAGTCTTATCCATTTATATACCGACCCGAGTGAAAAACCAGTTGGAGTCATCTTTGAGTTGTTCTTAGGCAAGCCCCTCTAAAGATAACAAAATGGAGGGAGTACACTTGTAGTTTGACAGCCTAGTTCGCGTAAAGTGCAAGGAGGGAAAACACATAATGTCTTTTTCTCACACTAGCATGATTGTTCAATTTTAAACCCAAATTTGAAATGTGTGGGTAATTTTTTAGACAACCAATGTCACTAAAATGCTTTTGATTCTCAAGATCACCGTGAAGTGCGAGAGAAGTGAATACGCATTTGAATGACACAAATTGTAAAGAAAATTACAAGACAATGAAAGTGCAAGTTCGTTTTAAGCCTAAAAGAAATGATGAGTTCTTTTTAGAGCACCAATTGAAAATGAAGTTGCCTTGTTCAATTTTAAGCCCAAAATAAAATGATGATGTGAAGGTTCAATTTTATCCAACTTTGAGCATTCATTTTAAACCCAATTTAAATTTAGTGTGTTTCCTAAACCATAAAGTAGAAAGCATAAAATTGGGTTATAATTTCCCCAAAACGTCAAACGCTTGTTACAATTGTAGAATTTTTGAGATAAAAAAGATTTCTTCACTGTCACTCCATGTCTTTGAACCTACAAAACCATGTTAGCCTTACAACTAGAACACAATCAAATATGCATTAGTGGTTAGATAAATCCAAGAAATTAAATCACATGTTGAAAAAACAAGCATAAAATTTCTTACCCTAGCTGAGCGCCGTTGAACACAGTAGCGTTGTAGTTTGAAGTATGGGTGTCACTCTGGTGAAAATGGGTGTCGCTTTGCAGCAGGGATAGTGAGCATGATAGCATCGGGATTTTGCTCAGCGTCGCTTCTTGCATTGGTGTCACGGTTTGAAGTTTGTTAGCGTCACTCTGGTGAAGTTTGGGTGTCATCATTTGCACTTTTCGATACCTCCAAATTAAATGTGTCGCCAGATTTAAATCAACACTAGTGTATTAATTCAGCATTGGTAATTCAAATTGTGATGGCATCGCTCTATGACGATGCTCTTCAAAGGGCGTCATTGTTTATATTTTGAGCGTCACTGCAACTTGCAAAACAACCAAACAAAATTTGAGCTAAAAATTGTTAACGATTTTCCCTCCTTCTAGTGCCAGAATGTGAGATGAGGAAATGTCGGTGAGGGTCGATTACGCTTGATTCATGATGAATCAAATCATAATTTTTCCAAACAAACCTAAATCTACAAACAATATCATTCAAATTGGAAATATAAACTAAGCATTTTACTGAAATTCAAAGCTACAAACTAAGAAAATAGTTAATTTCCTAATCTAACCCATTTGAAATTTATCCTATTTTGGAATTGGTGTCGTGTTGACGTGAAACGATGACCCTTTCCCAATCCCGTGATCAATGAGCCTGTTTCAGTCAATTCTATAGAAGAGAATCAATGAAACCATTATGATTGATGTATGAAAACCTAGTTTATGCTAAAATGAACATGATGCAAGATAAGCTACCATGATTTTATAATAAAAATGCACTGATTATGCTATTGCTAAACTAATCTAAGCTAAAGCTATGTTAAAAGATGAAAAACCCTATTTTATAAACAAGCTAAGATGGATGCATGGAAGCCATTAATGGAAGCTTAAAGCTATTATGCAACTAAAAATGATCTAAAACAAAGTAAAAGTGAGTGAATATGAGTGTATGGATGCAAGTGAATTCAACAACATGACTTTGCAATTGAAAGATGGATCCATTTGTCTCCAAATAGTGATCTATTTATAGGAGAACATATGAGAAATGGAGGGTTGAGATCAAAAAGATTAATCAATGATCCAAGATGAAGGAGATGAGAGGCATGGATCATGGATTCTCATCAACGGATGAGAATGCATGATGGGATTTTAATCAAGGGTTCACACTTGCCTCAAGAAAACACACTTTTGACCTGCTTGCATAGGTCAAAAGTGACTTGTTCAAAATGTTGAAGGATAAAACTTGCTTAAGAAGCCAATTGAAAATATCCCATTTTCAAATGATGAAGGAATAAGAATATTCTTTTGGGTGAGGAAAAAGGCAATTTACAAATTAAAAAAAAAAATTAATTATGCAAAAAGGAGATAAGGAATATTCCCTTTGCTTAGAGGAAAGTTAGTTTAATTGCTAATTAAACAATATTTAATCATGTAATTAGGGGAATTGAAGAATTAAAGAGATTATTCATTAAATTAAATGATTTAACGAATGGGGGAGAGATGAAATGATATTTAATTAAATAACTTAGGGTTATTTAATTAAATAAGATGACTTAGGGAATTAAATATTTTGATTTATTTAATTTAATGAGATGAAACGTTAGCATGAAAATGGATGAATTAACTCAATTAAATTAATTAGGTTAACGAATGAAAATGATGCAATTAATTAATTAGCTAAGCTAATTTAATTAACTAAGCGAAAAGAGGATGGGTTAAAAGAAGAAATGATGTTAGTAAATCTATTTCAAGTGTATGATATCAATTAAGACATTTTTCAGTGTCTACAAGGAGTTTGCATCCAGATAAATAATATAATGTCAATTGAAAGGAAGCCACGACATGCATAGGTAAGATATATTATGGATGCCAAGTACTAATGGTAACACAGATCAACAAGTATGGGATACACAATGTCAAGGCTAGTGATTTGAAATAACATAGGGCAAAGGCACAAAATATATATTGCAAAGAGTTTTTGCTGAGATTTAAAGGGAACATGGGTACACAAGGTCTGAATAGAAGTTGGACGGGTCAACGGTGTAAGAGAATAAAATTTATATTGTGGGTAAATGTTGGAAGTTGAAACACATTATTGTGTGAAAGATATCTACATATAAAAGGAGGGCGATATCTAATTGCAATGAAGGAGGCATGGTGTAGGAAGAAGAAAGAGGATGTCTTCATAAGGAGCATCGTGTCATACCATTGCAGACTAGCAGAGTTTTTGTGGACAAAGTTTCGAAGGAATTTTGTCATGCTTGACAATATTCTTAAATATGGAGGTAAACCAGAGGAGGGATTGTGTGGACGAGCTGAGGAAGATGAGAAATTAGAATCCTAAGGGCAATGAAGTTTCCTATGTTTTTGTAATTTATCTTTCACGAAACTGAATAAATAAGGTTATTTTGAGTTTCTTGAATATGTGATTGTGCAATCATGAATCGAGGTTAAATTGACACATGTAATTGTCAATTTTGAAAATTAATCATTTATGGAGTCTTGTTGTAATTTGAGGCTTGTGGTTTTGGGTTGTGAGTGAGTTTCTTCTTCATCAGGTCCTAGGAGCAGATAGATGTCTCCTAATACCATGATCTTCACAAAACTTTTCAAATTCATTTGAAGTAAATTCACCTCCTCTATCTAATCTTAACATCCACCTCATTCTCTACTTCTACTTTGAAGATTTTAAACTTATCAAATGCTTCTAATTTATCTCTTAAAAATGAAACCCAATTCATTCTAGTGTAATCATCAATAACCAACATAAAATACATTTCACCTTGTTGAATCCTTGTTCTTGTAGGTCCACATAAGTCAGTATGAATCAACTCCAATGGATTTTTAGTAGAGCACTCCTTGCTCTTGAAATTGTCCTTGTTTGCTTTCCCATTTGATACTCCTTGCATGAAGTGTTTGTGGGCTTAGTTATCTTAGGCATATATCTCACAGCATGAGAGGAATTGATCTTTACCTTATTGTCAAATTTGATGTGTCCCATCCTTTTGTGCCACATCCAACACTCTCTAGATTGAGACAATAAGAAAAATCTTCACTAGCCTCCTTTAGATGATGGACATTTCCATTCATCCTAGTTCCTTCTGCGACTAATCTTCTGAACCCTACCTTTCTGATCTCACAACCAGTAGCATGAAAAGTAAGATTGTATCCCTTGTTGCACATTTGATTGACACTAAGAAGATTACACTTTAGACCTCTGACATAGAGGACATCCTCAATCTTTTTCTTTCCATCAATTGTAATAGCACCCTTTCCACATATTTGTGTTAACTCATCACCACCAAACTTAACAACTCCACCATTTACCTTCTTAAGACTGATGAACCTTCTCTTATAACCAGTCATGTGATTAGAGCAACCAATATCAGTCACCCAAGAATTTTATTCTTCCTTTGCATGAAAGGAAATCCATACTACCATTGATCTTTCATTAACATTATCAGCCTACAAGGTACTAGATTTCTTACCTTCTCCAATATTACACTTTTTATCTTTCAAGGCCATGAATAGGGTTTCATCATTGAATCATTATCCTCATCTTTTGAGGAACAACTACTTTCTTTGGAATAGAGAGCTCTTTTAACCTTATCTCTTTTATTACCATCTTTAGATTCTTTATAGAGACATTTAGATGCAAAATGACCAATCCTTCAATAATTGAAACACTTGAAAGGTAACTTACCTTTGTACTTGTTGATACCTTTCTTCAATCTTCTTACAAATTTTGCTTCAACCTCATCAAAGTGATCATTCTGATTAGCTACTTCATCTTCTATCTTTTTATTGGCTTTGAATGTTGCTTCCTTCTTTGGAATATCTTTTTCAAACTCTCTCATTGCAAAGGTTGTGAGAGCACTAAAAATTTCATCTATATAATACTTATCCAAGTCCTTAGATTCTTTAATAGCAGACACGTTATGACTATAGGATTTAGGGAGAGATCTCATAAACTTCTTCACAATCTCATCTTATTTTACTTCTCCACCAAGACTTGTGATGCCAATAACTACTTCATGCACCTGAAGCATATAACTTGTAATTTCTTCATCGACTTATGTGATACTTAGGGTCTCAAATCTTCTCTTGAAGATCTACATCTTAGCTTACTTTATCGTGGTATCTCCTTCATAGATGTTGCTAAGTTTTCCCTAGACATCCTTAGTAGAACTGCAATTCATCACCTTCAAAAGTTTTGAATCAACCAATCCACACAAGATAACATTCTTATCCTTGGCATTGTTCTCATACAACCTCATTTTAGTAGGATCTATTGGAGGATTAGCAGGAGCAATATAATCATCCTTTATTGATTTCCAAACACCAAACCCAAGAGAGTTTATATGGCCTTCCATCCTTAATTTCAAAAAAGTGTAGTTTGTCCCATCAAACCTAGGACCTTTGTAAGCCCCATCATGTGCCATCCTAGATTTTTACCTCAAGTGGTTAAGCTTCTTTAGAGGAACTTGGATCAATACCAATTATTGAACACATTGGATACTAAGAGGGGGGTGAATCAGTATCTTCAAAACTTAAACCCCTCTGACACTTAAGACCTTTATCATGATCCAAACTTCTTAACCAACCCATAAACACTTAAATAAATCAGCAACAATGAAAGTTATAGCAATTTAATCTCTTAATTAGATCAGTAATGATGAGATAAAATAAGGAACACACATGCACAAGATGACACCAGATTAGCCAATGAGAGAAAAACCACAGTGAGAGTTAACTCACAATATATGAAGCTCACGACTTAAAAAATAAGGCTCACTACCAAAAGAATTGAAAACTAAGGTCCACAACCTTAGGGAAAGATACAAATGACTTGTAGATTGAAGTGCACAACTCTGGGGCAAGATACAAGGACCTGATGAGATTCACTATCTCAAAGTAGGATACATTAAATTTTAGAATTTACACAATATGTCAACAATACACTCTATTGATTGAGACATTAAAGCACATCTGATCTATCTTCCACACATTTTCACACTTCATCTATGAGATATTAAATTACATTCCACACACCTTCACTTTGCAACTAATTGGATCTTACATTTATATCCTCTATAGCATCACACAACAATAATTAAGTCGGCTAAAAGAAAGATAAACAATAATTTCAACATGTTGGCCACAAAAGCATAGTGTGGTCCTATCCAGGGGATAGAGAGGACAAAAAAAAATCTTATTGCATCTTCCAATGTGATCCCAAACAACCCACATGCTAGCACACATCAATCCAAGTCGGCAACAAGGAAACGTGTAGATGAAACATGAAGCACATAACTAGTTGGCCCAAAAATATACTTCCAATTGAATTCACTTAATGTGGTTCTAACCAAGCTAGGTCAAGACCCAAATACATCCTAACACAACTTCATATGCTAGCACAAGTCCTCGAGCACACAACACAAGCAAGATAACAATCCTTGTCGACCAAATATCCATAAATTACCCAGAAGACCAACTCAAACATAATGCAACATCAAAAGAGATCAACTATTGATGTTTGGATCACAAAGAGATGTTTCTTGAACATCCAACAACACTTCTAAACACTTGTTTCATACTTTCATGCCACCAAAAGCCACCACAAATCAAACAAAAATAAAATACTTCATCCCAAAAGTACAAAATGCACAAACATGAGATATAACATTAACAAAACAACTTATGGAACACTTCAACACATGAAATTTGAATACACTTAAACACTTTAAGCTTCTTTAGAGGAAATTGGCTTTAATACCAATTGTTGAACACACTGGATGCTGAGAGGGGGGTGAATCAGTATCTTCAAAACTTAAACCCCTCGGACATTTAAGACCTTTAGCACGATTCAAACTTCTTAACCAACCCATAAACACTTAAAGAAATCATCAACAATGAAAGGTGTAGCAATTTTAATCTCTTAATTAGATCAACAATGATGAGATAAAATAAGGAACACACATGCACAAGATGACACCAGATTACCCAATGAGGGAAAAACCACAATAAGAGTTAACTCACAATATATGAAGCTCACTGCTTAAAAAATAAGGCTCACTACCAAAAGACTTGTAAACTAAGGTGCACAACCTTAGGAAAAGATACAAATGACTACAAATTGAAGCGCACAACTCTAAGGCAAGATACAAGGACCTGATGAGATTCACTCTCTCAAAGTAGGATACATTAAATTTTAGATTTTACACAATATGTCAACAATACACTCTCTTGATTGAGGCATTAAAGCACATTTGATCTATCTTCCACACACTTTCATACTTCATCTATGAGATATTCAATTACATTCCACACACCTTCACTTTGTAACTAATTTGATCTTACATTTATATCCTCTATAACATCACACAACAACAATTAAGTCGGCCAAAAGAAAGATAAACAATAATTTCAACATGTTAGCCACAAAAGCATAGTGTGGTCCTATCCATGGGATAGAGAGGACCAAAAACAATCTTATTGCATCTTCCAATGTGATCCCAAACAACCTACACGCTAGCGCACATTAGCCCAAATCGACAACAAGGAAACGTGTAGATGAAACATGAAGCACATAACTAGTCGACCCAAAAATATACTTCCAATTGAATTCACTTAATGTGGTTCTAACCAAGATAGTTCAAGACCCAAATACATCTTAACACAACTTCATATGCTGGCGCAAGTCCTCAAGCACACAACGCAAGCAAGATAACAATCCCCGTCGATCAAATATCCATAAATTACCCAAAAGACCAACTCAAACATAATGCAACATCAAAAGAGATCAACTATTGATGTGTGGATTGCAAAGAGGTGTTTCTTGAACATCCAACAACACTTCTAAACACTTATTTCATACTGTCATGCCACCAAAAGCCACCGCAGATCAAACAAAAATAAAATACTTCATCCTGAAAGTACAAAATGCACAAACATAAGATATAACACTAACAAAACAACTTGCAGAACACTTCAACACATGAAATTTGAATTGAGACCCTACATAGACACTTAGAGCACATCCACCAATCTGTGTGAGGAGAAACATCAATATGGAACATTTTCAGACCAGTTTAGACAACCAACAACACTGCCAACCTTCTGTAATTAACAAAAACCTCCTCGGCAACACTAGTGACATGAAAATATAGGAGTGCAACATCCATAGTACATAAACTCTAAATACCAAACCACAAGACCATATCTCCAACAGTGAAGGAATGTGAAGCATTCTCCCAAACAACCTTCACAACACCATTATGAAACAAAAACTTCTTACCCTCTTGTGAAGGCCAAAACAACCTTGCAACAACACATACTTCTTTAGGAACAACATGACAGAGCATACAACATGCTATAGGTCATCAACAACATCTCTCCACCATCAACAATACTTCTAATCCTCATCTTAATGCTTCTAATCCTCATCTTGATATATCATCATGAAAACAGCTCTACTAACGACAACCAATGCACTATACAACTATTAGACAAGGCAAGACATCCAACCATGAACATCAAAAACACACCACCATACTCAATGACAACCCAAACTGAATGTTGTCAACAATGACAACCAATGCAACAATCTTTCCAAGTGTTGACAACAAAACAACCACTGTAACAACCTCACCGAGACATCAATGAAAACCAATGCCAAACCTACAACAATCTTAGGTGTTGAAATCAATGATAACCACTACCAACACTAATGAGATCAAAGATGGAGAATTGATGAGAGAAATTGAATGATCAATTAACTAATCACATGATTTAGTTAAGAGAATTAATTGAGAAGTTAACTTAGATTGAGTGGTAAAAGACTGAATGATAACTAGAAGTGAGTGGGAGTGAAGTGGATTGATTGAGGAGTGGACTGAAATTGATTAGTTAGTGGACTCCAAGTAAGTCTCAATCAAAAGATGAGTTGAAAATGCATGAGATTTAATAATTAATTAATCATTAAAGGAATGTGCAAATGGATTAGATAAATAAATAAATAGTTTTATTTATTTACGAAGAATGGATAATATTGAGAGATTAATGGATAATTAAATAATTAAAGTAATTATTTAATTTATGAAGGGGATAATGGATAACTAAATAAATAATAATAATTTATTTAATTAATTTAGAGGAATAGGGATAATTAGTGACATAATTAAATAAATGAAATTTATTTAATTAATCAAGGAATAATATTAAGGTGAATTAATTAAATAATCTAAAATTATTTAATCAATAGTGGAATTTGAAATTGATAATTATTTAATCATATAGTGGAATGTGAAATTGGTAATAATTAAATAATTTATATTATTTAAATATATGGGTAAGACGAGAATTAGTGTAAAAATGTCGCTTGCAGGCTAGGACATTTTTAAGTGTCTACAAAAATAATAATAACAATCCATTGTCAATACATTGTATTCCCTATATTTAAGTTTGAATAAGACTTGCCTCACATTCATAGTATCACATAAGTTCTAATTCTTGCCACCTTGCTAATTGATTGCTAATAATTATGCCTTTAAATTTATCAATTCCCCAATTTGATAAAAGATCCACCATTGTGTTGTCTTCTCTAAGGAAATAGGAAATTAAGTATTCATCTAAGGAGACTAGGATTATTCTAGATATTCCTTTCAAATGTTATGTAATCTTTGGTTCACCAAAGACCTATTTTTAGGATATTAAATAATTACCATTGCGTCACCTTGGACTATTACCTTGTTTGAGGAGCATGGTTTAAGTTGTCAATTGAGAAGAAGTGATTTTGCCTCTACCTCATTGTTCATCCCAAGGGAAATCTTCTTACAAGTAGTTTTAATTAAAGAGATTTTGGAATCATTAATAATAGTATATGAAAAATTCATTGCCATCAATTTACCGATGGAAAATTCACTGCCATGATAATTCATAGCATGAAAAATTAATTGCATGAATTTTTGGTGGTTAATTTTTCATGGTGGTAAATTGCTAGTGGTGGTGAATTTTCCCGTGGTGAATTGTTGACGATGAATTTTCCGTCAGTGAATTGCTAACGGTGAATTTTCCTAGAGCCATTAATAACACACCCCACACTTGAAGAAAAAATAGGAATGGTGAGCGACGAGAACAAGAGCAAGGGTAGGAGTTTGAATTCCTACTGAAGAGGGTGAGGGAGATGATGAATTTGGGGATGAGGCATATGGGCTATGGTTGGCTGACAGGTCGTGGATGACTGTTGACTAGGTTGCAGTTGGTATTCTCTCTGGGAGATTTTTCTGTTGGTTTTTTTGGGTTGCTATTGGCAACAGTTTTCTTGCTGTTGCCTAGGGTGAGGTTTGATTCTCCCGTGTCAAGTCTATGTTGGGATTTTTTCCTTTATCTTATTCTTGATTGGAATGTCAAGGAGGAAGGGGTGCTAAATGGATTGGTTGGTTTCCTTCTTTTTTTCATGTGCAAGTTTCCCTTTTCTCCCTGGTGGACTGTTGTTGGAGGTCTATTTTTTGTCAATAGTAGGGTTTCTTTGTCGGATTTTGTTGTGGGTTCTTGCTTGTAGCTCTTGGCTATTGGTGTGCTCATTTTTATGGTGTCTTCTTTAGTTGGCTTTGTTGTGTGGAGGCTTTTGTTGATGGCGGAAGGGATGTTGTCGGTAGTTTCGCTATTGATGTTGGTAGTTGATGTGGGTAGATGTTGGGAGCTTGTGGTTGTTGGTGGGATCATGTTGAAAGCAGTTGTTGTTGATGCTACAGGCCTTTCTTTGTGGAGGATTTCCTTTGCCTATTGTGTGATCCCTCTCTCATCTATGGTCTTACTTGGGGTGAGGTATGGTTTTCCTTTTTTAGGAGTGTTTGGAGTTTTGGCTATCTCTTATTCTTGGCTGGCATGTCAAGGAGGATGGGGTGCTTAATGGATTGGTCGACTCTCTTCACTTTTCCTGTGAGGATTTCCTTTATCTTCCCATTGGGATGCTAATGTTGGAAGGGTTGTTGTTGCTAAAAGTTGTTTTGGGCAACTGCTTGGTGCTTGCGGCTGACAATGTTGGTTCCCTTTTGAAGGGAGCTTTTGGTGGTGGTGATGTAGCAAATGGTGGGGTTCTAATGTGCTTGTTGGGGGGGTTTTGTCCCTGTCTCACATGGGGCTCTGTTTTGGAGGAAATTTTGGTTCCTGATGAGGAGGATTCTGGGAGTGGAGGTTGCCTCTACTTTTATCACTCTATTGATTTTTGTGCGGCTGCTTTTATCCAAGGTAGTGGTTTCCCTTGTTCCTATTTTTGGATGTTGGTTGGGTTAATGTTGTTGCTTTTTTTGAATAACCAGATTTTTGTTAAGTTTTGGGGAGCTTTGTGTCGGTTGTCCCATGTTATTGTTTCTTGGATGGTGGTTGGGTTTCTCTTCATGGTTTATTTAAACACCTAGTTGAGTTTAATGCTTAAAGCTATTATGGTGGTTTGCTTGTTCAAGCTTTATTTTTTGTTCCACCTTTTGTTTTGGTTGTTGGGTTTTCCAAAGGATGGTGCAGGTGCCTTTTTCTACTAGAGTGTTGGCCTTTTTCTCGAATCCTATTGAGGTGGATTTGGGGAATTTTTTTGGTTTCCTTAGTTGTAGATCCTTTTGAGGTGGACGCTTCTCCTATGGAGGTGGAGGTTGAGGTTGTTGGAGATTTATAGCTTCAGTGGAAAAATGGTTGTATCTTCCTCTCCAATAGAGGGGAGTTCCCTCCTTTAGAGGTGGATTGTGAGTTGGGTTCCCAACTTGATAGGCATCTTTTTCCTCTGTGCAATTGGATTGTTGCTGCTAGGTTGTGTCTATACCTAGTTGATCATGGTAGCTTTTTGGGTTCAAGGTCCCTGAAAAACCTACTTAAGGGTTTAAGGTCCTTGTAAAATCTTTGGGTTTAAGGGCCCAGTTAAATCCTAGTTGTAATAGGTTAACGAACTTTAGGTCCTTGCAATTCTTTGTGCAGCCTATATTGTCTTTGCTTTATTCTTGGTGCGGCTACTAAGGGGTTGTTGTTGGTTTATGGATTATCTTTGCTGCAGCTTGACTCTCTTGGATAGGGTTTCGGGTCCCTTCAAAACCATGTTGTAATGGGTTTCTGGTCCCATCAAAACCTGTATAATGCTAATCAAAAACACACCCCACACTTGAGGGACTAGGATTCCCTTGTGATGCGCCATTAAAGTTAAGCTTCCAAATTCCAATTAAGTGGAGATTCATTTAATTTTGGATCTATCATTATGATTTAAAATTGATGCCAAAACCTCATGAATGAGAAATTATTTTAATGATTTAAATAAAGCAAAAAATTCATAATTTTTTAATAAAAATAAATATTTAATTTATGTAAAGAATTTTAATTAAACTAATTAACTAAGAAGACAACAATATATATTAAAAATGACATATTTATATGATTTAATATGTACAAGATTTTAGAAAAAAAAGGTATTTAATTTTTTTTACTTTAAATTAATTGTACAAAAATAAAAAAATTTATAATTTTTCAAGAAAAGAAACAAATAACTTTAATTAGTTATCCATGCTAACTTAAATAATTCAAAATAAGACAAACTAATTGTTATAATTATGTGGGATAAGAATAACCTTTCTTAGATTAATAGAGGCTTACTAAACATGCACAACAAAATAAAACACACTTAATTTAAGGAAATCAAAGCTATGTAAATATCAAGATAATAACTATTATTTTAGGAAAATAAATATAAATGAAAGGTGTATTTAGTTCTTGAAATGAAGATGGGTTATGAACATTAATGACTTATATAATCAATTTTTCATACTGTTAGAAACTAATGACCTTAGATTATTGATTATTCTTGAACTCTTCTGAAACCTAGAAATCTTTATGGGTTAATCCTATAGCGATCAATTATATACAACATGAATCTAATTTATAATGCATGATCATGATCTAGCTAAGCACAAACTATTGTGATTTGATTTACTCTAATTCTTACATTTTTTTATGTGTAAGGATTAATGGTATTGAAAAATACATTGAGTAGATTATTGGATTGTGAGGGTTAAAATTATCTTCAATCAACCCCTTGAATGAGTGGCTTTATGTCCTTGGGTAAGCATTGGTATTCAACAAGCAAGCATTTAAGTGATATAGATGTGATTTATAATGCAAGTTCTATTATTTTTAGTTCTTTAGAACTAGATGTTCCCAAGAATGATCCTTGTAGTGTGAATATTTATTGATGATCAATTAATGTCCAAATGAATGTATTTAAATACCAAGACACAATGAATTACTACAAAAAAAATGTACCACGATAACTCCCAATGTCTAGTGGAAAAAGGTAAAAGTTGGTAGTTTTCAATTTAAAAACTTAAATTTTGGGTCACATGCATGTCATTTGGGATCACTCCCATATATCATGGAAATGACTTGGGATAAAGAATTTAAAATATTAGGATCAAGAATAGATATGTGGAAGCATGGGATAATAAATGCGACCAATATGTGGAGATGGGTTTATATAGGGATAAGATAAGACTAAACATATAGAAGTGCATGTAGGTGAGAGTAAATGGGGATGGATAGGGATTATAGAAGAAGCTAAACTTAGCACAAAAGTGTGATACATGTCATATATAATTATATTAAGATATTATCTCAAAATCGGCCCAAAACTAAATGGTAATTGGAATGGGTATGCAAATTTTGTATTATATGTTTTTCCCACTTTGAGGTAAATGTCGTATATGAGCACTTAAAACATTCATAAAAAGTACATATATTCAAACATAAAAAGATGTTGGGATCCATGGAAAGTAATGGACCCAAGTGAATATCTTCGCATGTTCCTCATCCTTGGTATGTGCACACCACATGAACCTAAAAAATAGAGAAAAGGCATGCAATGTGCAAATTTTATGTAAAAAATAAAATAGTCAAAAATTATATACCTATTTTAATTATATAGGAAAATGAAAAAGTAGAAGGGTTGGAAAAAAATTTCTTATACAAAGAGTGTGCTAAAATACTTTGCCTTGTGTGGTATCAATAGGATGGCATGACATATCAAGAACTACCATGTCATGTGATTAATATCCATCTAGACATAGTGACGAGTCTCTTTGTAGAATAATTTATCACTTGAAATATCAATATAGGACTATTAGTAACAACATATGCCTCCTCTAATTGGTTTCAAATGATGTGTACAGTGAATTATAGGACGAGGGAAATATCATGTGAGAAGTAAATATAAGCATGTAATATGTAAACACACAAATGTATAAACAATGTAAAGTGTTTTTGGTAGAATCATATGACAAATAGGCAAGTAAATATTGATTTATAATAATGTAAAGCATATATACTATAAATAATAATCAAGTTGTAAGGTTTCCCCTAGTATGGGAAGATCATTAGGTGGGAGTGGTCCTAGAGGTATAATGTAAGTGGTATGAGGAATAAATGGTCTCACTAATGTGGCTCTCAGTACATGATAGGGCATGTGATCACATATAATAGAATGGGGGAAGGTGTGAAGCCCTTGATGTGATAAGATAGATCTATAAACATAATCAAGCATGTGAGAGAAAAATGATATGAGGGTGCATGATGCCCCTAATATAAAATAATAAATCACATTGAGGTAATGATAGCATAATAAAAATGGAGAAATAAATATACCTCCAAATTTAATAAAAATCTCTAGAAGAATTACATAATGATAAGGGTCAAAATGATAGGCAAAGCGCTATGCCTCCCAATACAATAGGATGAAATGACAATGAAATTATTTATGATGATATAAGATGTAGGAAATGATCATAGGTGCATAAGAGCAATCTAGGTGTGATAATATTACGATAAGGCTCATAAGTATCAAGGTAACATAAATATCATAAGCCATGAGTCATAGAGTTATAACTATTAAACATGATAATCATAAGAAAACCACAATCATGGTAAATACAAACAAGCACAAGTAATCATAAATTAATAGTAGACATAAAATTAGGGGGGAAAAAATAAGGAAGTGATCAACCAAAATGTTAAACATGAGAAAATATTTAAGAATTATTAAAGCATGCAAGTGCACAAAAATTATCAAGGAGGATGCAAATAAGCATAAAATAAAATTCCAAGTACTAAAGAAAGAAAATGCCACCCAAGTGGTTGAAGACAAAATATACAATGAGATGTATAAGGTGAAATTATTATACAAAGAACAACAAAGAAGACATGATCAAATAGGCCAAAGTGCAAAGAAGCAAGTAAAATACAAAGGTGAAAACTAGAAATATAAATATATAGTTATATGGTCCATAAGATGCTCATGTTTATAAAATAAACCTTGGAGGATCATCATGACCATCCTAAAATCGTATTTCTCTTCAGTTATTTTTGCCACTCATTCTTCTTGACTTTACTTTTCTATTACATATGTTTCTTGTTGATAATCCTTTGTACTCTACACAAACACAATATCAATTGGTGACACATTAGACATTTCTTTATTGACCCAAATTTTACCCCTCTTTGATTATGATTGTGGAGTAATATGTGGAATTTGGTGCAAAACAATACTTTTATTTGGTTTCCATGTAGTCTTTTATGCTTGGAACTTTAGTTTTCACATTACTATTGTATTGAATCTTATATCTTTCCTTAGTTAATGAATGCTTTTACTCTCATTATGCTTTTTTGAAGACATGTTTGTATCAACACCTTTTTCTTTGTCATTGTAGGATTTCCAACTTGAAGCTCTGTATGGTTTGGAGGATTTTCTTCACAAACCTACCTATTTTTTTCTATTTATTGTTTGACAATTTTGATTTTATATACATTGTGGAGATCTCCTTCACTTTCATATGGAGGCTCCTTGGGAGTGGGAATATGGGAGTATAGTTTAAAATGGCTAAAATCTAAAAGAGGTTGGTATGCATCCTTGTTAATCTTGATAACTCTACTTGCATAAATTAATTAGACACACTGGCATGTACAACCAAAGGTACAATGCCCAAACATTCCAACCAAGGTCTACCAATTGAAGTAGAAAATTTATCAAAAGTAGTTATAAGATGACATATCATAGATGCTTCCTTTTGTCCAACTGTGATTAGTACCATGATACAACCCAAAGTAAAAATCAATATCCCATTAGTCATCATTAATAATACTCTTGAATGTGCATATGATGATGGACCCATATAATTTTCTACAAAAAATTCTTTTGTCCATACATTGTATCGATTGGAGGATCTATATGTATATCATTAATAAATGTATCTTTTATTTTCCCAACAATATATAATGGTCCATAATGACTATTTTATGGTATCTCTACATTATAAAATAGAATACATGTAATAGGAGGATAAGAAGTTGTAGTCTTAGTTTCAACCACTCCCACAAAAATATTTAGATGTGATGCACCATTAAATTCAAAATGAAAAACATTTATATCATCATCATTAAGTGTGTCATCCATAACAATGTGATCAAGAAATGAAATAAAGTGAATTCTCAATTGTGTATTTGTAGGGTTAATTGAAGGATTTCCATTATAATTAACATTTATTGCATGGATCATGTTGTTGTTTATTAGATCTTGTACTTTATGCTTGAGACCCATGCATGATTTTTTAGTATACCCTTTGAGTATAATAGCACCATAAACACTTGAACCTTATAGCTTCTAGAAATAGATTTATTTCAATCTAATGGATCTACCCAAGGAAGAATAATCAAATTATCATGTACCAAACTTTGAAGAACATCATCCAAGGATTCTTGTAACTTTGTGAGCTTTTTAGGAGAATTTTGTTTGAAGGAAGTAAAAGTGGAATTATCAACAACTTGGTTAATATTCCCCTTCACATTATTACCCTTTTAAAAATTATTTGGCTTTTGAAACCTGAAAAGTGAAAATATTGAAATGAAGAGTCATATTTGAGCATATTTGATGCTAAAATTTTAGCTTAATATTTTTCAAATGTGTACACATATCTCTAAAGGATTGAAAACTACTCAAATGATGACATATTATTTCCAAGTTTTTCATCTAAGGATCAATTTTGAAAATTTAGTGGTTTGAGAGCTTTGCATGTGGGGTAGGGTTTTGAGTTTTTTCTGTGTACTTTGTATTTTCCTTTGTTGTGTGGTCTTGCGTCATACCACATTCATTGTGGGATTTTTCATTTGAAATGGTCGAGACCAGCTTCAACCTAGCAGTTGTTGTTGTTGTTGATGGTATGGCATCTACGAACAATGGCTCCTCTAAACAAGCGACCATAGAAGTTCATGCCAAAAGTATTCCATGAGGTATGCCTTCTGAGACTCTCACGAATGTGGTTTTACCCACCCCATAATTTGATTTTGCATTTCTATTAGAAATCAAGGTATAACTTGCAAGAATATGAACTTAAATATGTGGTTGCAAATCTGAAATTATGTTTACAAGATTACCATAAAATAGTTAAGCGATTGACAATTGCAACAATGAAAGAAAAATCTACAATACCACAAGTCATCAACACTAGTGACATAAGATATATGTGGAGAAACCCTTGCGAGAAAAAAGTCCATCCCTAAAGAGATCCAATGTTTGTATTATTCTTCAAGGAAGTATATCAATGCAAGGATCCTCTCTACAATCTAGAAACACTTCGTCGTCTTGACAATCTACAAAGAACTCATACTAAACCACCATCCAAAGGGTCCAATATATAGAAGTTTGTGGGAGAGAATACCACAAATGGTATCCCAAAAAAATAAGAAAAATCACTTGGAAAAACCCATGCCCCCCTTAGTGGGCAGCCCATAAACATGGAATAAAATATTAAATTATCATTGGCCTTCACATGGGTGCCAAACCCACAACCAATAGGAATTGTCCAAACTCGAGTGCTCCATAACTCTCTAATGACTACGTGCAAGATCATGCACCAAAATGCACACCTAGGCGCCCAAGCATGCAAGAGCATGCAAAACATGCAAGGACATGCACACTCAAGTGGTCCCAATCCAAAAATTTAGATGCCCAAGAGGAATATTCTCTCGAGATGCCTAGTAACCGCCACTGTAATGGGTTCACCTCTTTGAATGCAATTACAATTTATCATAGGAAAATAAATAATAAATATTTTGTCCCTCATGTCTTCTAAAACACTTTCCAAAGAATGTGGAGACACATAAATCAACTTAGGATAGCAATTTTAATGTCACCTATCCTAACATTCTCCCACTTGAAATTATACATTGTATTTACATCCATGAGATACAAATAAAACATATAATCAAGTATAGTGATCAAGGCCCATGGCCTTCTTGCACCAAGAGAACTTATGTGTGGTCACTGGCTTTGTGAGAGAATCTACAACATTATCTAAAGTGTCAACCTTCTCAATTAAAACTCTATCATTCTCAAGCATTTCTCACACAAAGTGATATTGAACATCAGCATGCTTAGTACGAGCATGATACATAGGAGTTTTGGCTAAACATATGGCACTCTGACTGTCACATCTAATCCTCACAGTCTTGCAATCAAAACCAATGTCATTACCAAGTATTTGTAACCAAAATACCTCCTTAGAAGCATGTGTAGCTGCCATATACTCTGATTCAGTGGTGAATAATGCAACTATAGGCTGCCTCTTACTAATCCAACTCATTGCACCTCCAAACAAAGTAAAAACATAGCCACTAGTGGACCTTCAACTATCCAAGTCCCCTACCCAATCTACATCAACAAAACCATTTATGTCTAATGAATTATCAACATCATTAGTACCATGATAAAGCCAAATAGTAATCTGAAGTACCACACAAATATCTAAACACCCTTTTAAAAAAGTTCCAATGCTCTCTACCAGGGTTAGACATAAACCTTCTCAAAACTCCCAATGCTTGGGCTATATTTGATCTAGTGCAAACCATTGCATACATTAAACTACTGACAAAACTAGCATAAGGAATGCTAGACATCTCTTAAAAATCATCATCAAAATTAGGACCCATGTCTAAACTCAACTTATTACTAACTAGAAATGGAATATTTATTGGTTTACAGTCATGTATATTAAACCTTTGCAAAATGGTATCAACATACTTAATCTGACTTAACCAAAGATTTATGTGAACCCAATATCTACTAATCTCCATTCCAAGAATATATTTTGGAGCCCCCAAATCCTTCATATCAAATGTGCCAAAAATTGATTCTTAAGCTCCTTAATCATCACCTTGATGTTACCCATAAATAACATGTCATCAACATACAAGACAATGATTAGAATTTGAACATCAATAATCTTAATTGTAAAATAGGTTGACTATTTCAAACCATATAAAGATCTCTTTAACCTACAAACCAAGTGTTATTTTCCTTTCACAACAAAACCATTAGGTTGTCACATATAAATTTCTTCTTCAAGATCTCCATGCAAGAAATCAGTTTTAACATCCATTTGCTCTATTTCAAAATCATAAGAAACATCAATATATAATAGGAATCTCATAGAAGTTAACTTAGCAACAAGAGAGAAAATTTCACCGAAATCAACTCCCTCTCTCTGGGAGTAGCCCTTGGCCACCAATTTGGCCTTGTACAACTCTAATTGACCATTTTCTCCAAAAAAACCTTAAATACCTACTTGCATCCAATGGGTTTTCTTAATTTGGGAAAACTCACAAGATCCCAAGTATCACAACTATCTAGAGACATCATCTCCTCCTACATGGCATGCATCCAAGACTCACTTTCTTTTGAAGAAAGAGCCTCCCTGTAGGATCTGGGTTCATCATCAGTACTCAACAAAGAAAATACACAATGGAAATTGGATGGGCTAACCTTTCAACTAGATTTTTTTGCCTTGTGGATCTTCTCAAGGTAGGAGTAAGGGGCCCTTGCTTTTCTTCTTCTTCTTCATGATCATCTTGCACATCATCTGAACTCTCTAAAGGCTCTTCTTCTTCTCCATCCTCAAATCAATTTGATTGTTCTTCCACATGTGCATCTTCTCGCTTCTCAATCTTTGTCTCAAAGTGAACAATTTTTTTCTTATCTTTCTCCTTTTGTTGTTCTTCAGCTAAGTAAGCTCTAAACTCCCTAAAAATTACATCTCTAGAGAAACCATTTTACGGGTTAATGGATTCCAAAGCTTATAACCTTTTACATTCTCATCGTAACCAACAAAGATGCATTTTTGTGCTTTTGGAACCAACTTAGAATGCTTCTCTTGAAGCATATAAACAAAATCCTCACAACCAAAGACCCTTAAATGTGAAACAAAAGGTTTCCTAACTATCCACACTTCATAAGGAGTTTTATCAACAAGATCTTAACAAGGAGATCTATTAACCAAATAACATGCAGTACTTACAACTTTTACCCAAAATCATCTATCAAGCTTAGCACTGCTCAACATGGTCCTAGCTCTTTCCATTAATGTTTAGTTCATTCTTTCTGCTACCCCATTTTGTTGAGGTGTATAAGGTGTAGTCCTTTTTCGAACAATACCTACATGCTTACATAACTCATCAAATTCCCTAGAACAATATTCACCCCCATTATCAGATCTCAACACTCGTATCTTATAATCTATTTTCTTCTCAACTAAGGCTTTAAATTCCTTAAACTTAGTGAAAACTTCAGATTTTGCATGCATAAAATAAATCCAGGTGTATCTTGACACATCATCAATGAAAGTAACATAATATCAAGATTTTATAAGAGATTCAACATCCACTGGTCCAAACACATCTGAATGAATGATCTCTAATAATCTCTAAGCTTTATTAGTTCCATTAGGAAATGATGATCTATTTTGTTTACCAAACACACAATACTCACGAAAAATCATTTTTAGCAACAAAATAATTAGAAATACTATCAAACAACTTTTTATTCAAAATAGTCTTAAGACCTTCTTCACTTATGTGACCCAATCTATGGTGCCACAACATACATACATTTTTAGTGCCAGTTACATTGGTAGAATTACAAAAAGTGGAGGCATTAAGCCTAAATAAAGTCCCTATTTGAGATCCTTTAGCAATCACCAAACTCCCTCTTACCAACCTGCAACTAGACTTGTCAAATGTCACGCGCATTCCAAAATCATTCAACTTGGATACTGAAAGTAAATTTCTCGCAAGTCTCAGAATATGTAAAACAAGATCAAGAGTTTTAACAATTCCATCACTAAAACACAACTTTACCTTTCCTTTACCAATAATCTTCTTTGTGTTATTATCACCAAGGAAAACTTCTCCCCCATCATAAGTTGAATATGAAGTAAACCACTCCTTGTGAGGAGTCATATGGTAGGAGCAACCTATATCAATAAGCCAAGCATCATCACTAATAGTGTTAGCTGAAATAAATAAAGCATCATAATCACCATCTTCTGAGGACTTTTTCGTGGAAGCATCTAAACTCTTTTTCTTGTTTCTACACTCCTTCACATGTCCTCTCTTACCACAATTCCAACACTTTACTTTGCTCTTCCCAAGGGTTTTAGAACATCCTTTAGACTTGTCTCTCTTCCTGTCCCCTTTAGGCCCTCCTTTTTCTTTGGACCTTCCTCGCACATGCAAGGCATCTTGGGAGCCTGTATTCATGGACTTTCTCCTCATGTATTTTGAAAGAAGTATTGCAATGAGACTATCCATCTTCGATTTTGTACCACCACCACTTATGGTAACAATTAGATTTTCCCAAGATTCAGGTAAAGAACAAAGCATCAAAATGCATTTATCTTCCTCTTCTATCTTAACATCTATTGATGCAAGATAACTTATAATCATATTAAAATCACTTAAATGTTTTTCAATAGAATCACCATCCTTCATTTTAAAAGAATACAAATATCTTTTGAGATACAACTTATTAGTTAAACTTTTAGTTTGATAGATATCACCTATACTCTTCCACAAATTGTACGTGGTAGATTCTTCTGAAACATTCAAGAGGATGGAATCTATAAGACACAATCAAATATTTCGTCATGCCTCCTTGTCCATTTTATTCCAATCTTCATCATACATTGATTCTGGTTTCTTTTCATTAGAAACTGCCAACCACTGATCTCTCTCTTCAAGGAGATTTTTCATCTTCAATTTCCACATCTCGTAGCTAGTGCCATTGAACTTCTCAATATTTATACAAGAGGTAGAAGCCATGGTTTACAATATTCTTCACAAATTTGCAAAACCCACAATACACAATCTCCCATTGCAACCAAAAAACCTTCAACACTCAAAAGAAAGACGTCCCTCTCAACAAAATCATTAGATCTAATACCAAATGTTGGAAATAAAGGTATAAATTGCAGCAATATGAACTTAAATATGTGGTTGCAAATCTGAAATTATGTTTACAAGATTACCATAAAATGATTAAATGATTGACAATTGCAACAATGAAAGAAAAATATGCAAAACCACAAGTCATCAACACTAGTGACACAAGATATACGTGGAGAAAACCTTACGGGAAAAAAATCCACCCCCAAAGTGATCCAATATTTGTATTAATCTTCAAGAAAGTATATCAATACAACAATCATCTTTACAATTCAACCACACTTTGTTGTCCTAACAACCTACAAAGAACTCATACTAAACCACCATCCAAAGGGTCCAGTATATAGAAGTTTGTGGGAGAGAATACCACAAATGGTATCCCAAAACAACAAGAAAAACCACCTGGAAAAACCCATGCCCCCCTTAGTGGAAAACCCATAAACATGGAATAAAATATTAAATTATCACATGGCCTTCACATGGGTGCCAAACCCACAACCAATAAGGAATTGGTCAAACTCGAGTGCTCTGTAACTCTCTAACAGCTCCGATGACTACATGCAAGATCATGCACCAAAATGCACACTTGGGTGACCAACCATGCAAGAGAATGTAAAACATGCAAATAACATGCAAGGACATACATACTCAAGTGGTCCCAACCCAAAAAGTTGGATGCCCAAGAGGAATATTCTCCTAGGATGCTTAATAACCGCCACCGTAATGGGTCCACCTCTTTGAATGTAATTAAAATTTGTCATAGGAAAATAAATAATAAATATTTTGTCCCTCATGTCCCCTAGAACACTTTCTAAAGAACATGGAGACACATAAATCAACTTAGGATATCAATTTTAATGTCACCTATCGTAACAATGCCAATGGTTAGAACAACATACTCTTATAGGTTATTTTGTTGGGAGGGTCCCCCTTGAAAGGATGCTAAGAGATTAGGTTTCCAATTCATGGGCCCCTTATGGGATTCATCTCAATGGGGTCCAAAATCTCACCAAAGGGTTTTTCCTTTTATGCTTTGTTGAAGAAAGCCATGTTTAGGCCATTTTCCAGCATGGGCCTTGGTATGTCCAGTTATCTCTTTTAGTTTATCAGTTGCGGTCTTGAGACTTCTTTGTCTCGGATGATAAGAAATTATGTGTTCCTGTTTGGATTGAATTCTTGGTTCTTCCTTTGCCTTGCTTGTATTTTCTCCCAACTATTGTTGTGTCTCTTGGGAAAGTCATTTGTGTCAAGGCCAATCAACTTTACCATGCTTGACCCCAAAAATGAGTTTGTGTTGAAGTGGATTTATCTCGTGATTTGAAGGACACAATTGATATTCATATTGGTAGCATTTACCACACTCAACATGTACTCTATTTGAATTTACCAAATACATGTTTTTGTCGCTAATCCCCAAAGCATAAGATTAAGGATTGTCCTTTGGTGGTGTTGAGGGCCAAGTCCCCTCCAAAGTCTCTAGACCCCTCGTGGGTTTCTGAGACATCAAAACTAGACAAGAAATAGATCACAATTGCTTACAAAGAGAATGTTGGCTCATCTAATAATGAACCAAGCAAGCCCTCAAATTCTATTGTGAAGCCGGCACAATGTGGTTTTAAATGCTTCTTCGAAGGGGAAAATAGGTGCCACCTTTGCTGACTCTGAGGCTTTGGGCCATTAAAGAATTGTGTGAACACCTCAACCAACCTCAATTCTTTCTTCTCAACCACATACTTACACCACTCTCACAACCCATCTGGGCACACGGAGGCTGATGAATACATTCCAAAAAGTGAAAAAATGGTATACTTGGTGATGGGCTCAATTAATGGTTGTTTTTCCCTTATTATTTTATTCTTTTATCATCTCATCTTCTAAGTTTCAAAGACATACCAAGACCTTATATATCTTTTATATGCCTTTCATACACTTTTAAGCACTTTCAAGAATGTGAAAATGGAAATGTGTTATGTTGATATATGTTTTTTATTAGAGGTTAAAAATGAGTTTTGAAGGGGCCCAAAACCCTTTACATAAGAAAGCAACTAAAAAAAAAAGATAAAAGCAATTCAACAACAATCAACCCAACAGTAGTGACCCATTAGCAAAAAAGCAACCAAAACGGAGGATCAACCAACAACACTACATAATTTTCATGATGTCTATCGCCTCCACGTCGCAGTCTATAGCTTTCTATGCATCATCAAAAACATCAGAACTTTCCTTTCCAGATGCCCCGCCCTAAGCTTTAGTTTTGTTCCTAGTACATTCTCCAGGACCACCCGTATTTACCTCAGAAATCAAAATAATTCCTTTTTCACCACTCTTCCTAGCAGCAACAACTTCACCCATTTGCTTACCAATAGCAGCACCCTCACCATCATGGGCAATATATTTATGCTTCTTAGCACTAACAAAAAGAGAAGTAACAACAACAGACTCATAATTACCAACAATTTTATGACCCTCCCCACCTCTCATCACAGAATCCCAAACTTTCCCCATTTGTTCCTCAAGAATGAGGATTCTTCCTTCCATATTCTGCTTCATTTTAAGGGTTTCCTTTGCAACTGTGTCCACCACAGTGTTCAAGGAGTCAAAAAACTCATCTATCTAATTCTAAATAGAGGACCCCTCAGCCTTGTTAACCATTCCCCTGACTCTGACATTCGATTTATTGAGCTCATGGAAAAACCACTTAAAAAGCTTAAAGAGAACAATAGACCCCTCACGCACAGTACCAAGCACATCAGAAAAATCATCTCTATCAATATTAAAAACCCTTTTCCCCAGGGCATCCTCCTCCTCAAAAGAACTAATCCTATCCTTATCAGCAAGGGATTCCTTACCTTTTTCCACAACAGTCGGAGTCTTAAGCTTGCAAATGGAGCTCGCAATTCCCTCAGCCACCACTTTTCTCTTTATAAACCTCTCCAGGTCCTCACCCTAGCTCTCCAAAGCACCAAAAACATCCCCATACTTATCTTTCATCTACAAAACCAGCTGAACACTCAGGGATTCATCAGCAAAGAGGTTGCTTGCAATTGTGAGAGGACAACCCTACTCCAGAATTTGACTCACAGACCCCAAAACCCTTTTCTTCTTGTTGACATCCCCAATGTCTTTCTTAGTAGCCAGAGGTGACAAGGAGGCCTCTTCATACAGGTCATTCCTTATCTTCAAACCCCTACTTGGCACCACAACAATAGCTTCATCACTACAAGTTAAATAACCTCCACTAGCACAATCTTCCCCTTTTTTCTTCTTTCCCGAGGGAGGGCAATGTGGACCCCCTTCCAGAGAAGTAAGAGAATATGACACAAAATCCACATCATCCTTTGACTCATCCTCTTTTCCCAAAATCAATTTCCTTCTCTTGGCCCTTTTACTAACAGGTTCATCTTCGGAAGTCATATCATACCCTTCAACAGGTTTATGTTGTTTACCCTTCGAGGTAGGCATAGGTTTGGGAACCTCAAAATATTTTGCATAATAAAAAATCAAGAGAAGTAACCCAACATGTAATATGGGATTTTTTGGGTTCTTCTTGTGATCCTTAATACCCACATCAAGAGACATAAGTAGATAAAATGGGAAAGAAACCCTCCTCTTATGATGAAAGTGATTTAACAAAATGAAATGATAGTTACTCACTGCTGAGAAACGACCTTCCAGGGTAATATAGCACATTAATTCCTCTGCAACATCCCCCCATAAGGCCTTAAGGGAGTTGCGTTGATATCTGCCACTCTTAGCAGTCTTTAAGTCCTTCTCCTCATCACCTTTGAAAAAAAAAATCATTGTTGTCTGTGCCTCCTTTTTATCCCCGAAAACCTTCATGCCATCCATAGGCAGGCCAATAATTCCAGCGATGAATTCTTCATTCACCTCAAACTCAATCCCATAAAGCTTAAGCACTTTGTCATTCCATCCCTTAAGAAAAGAGGTTCGTAACCTGAGGATTGTTGCCATGAAGTTTCTCCAAATAGTGAGTTAACCCTCCCTTAACCAGCACTTGCCAGACCTCCTTCTTGTCCTTCGCAGCATCACAAGATTTGGGTTTGACACAATTTCTATCACCACCCATCTCACCATAATTTGCAACAGGAACCAGCTTACAGACACTAAGCCCAGCACCAAGAATACTCTGGAAAGCAAGGCCAAAACTACCTAGAATCGATGTGAGGCCAGAGTTGAGATAAGGGAAAATAACAATCCTTTGTCTACGACACCCTGCACCTGTACAAATCGCTTGATTCAAATCTTGCACCCCATATTTATTCATAACATTATGCCACATGATGAAGAGCATGCATGTCACCAACCATAATAGGACTTTAATCCAAATGATCTCAGCACTCATTATTCATAGTTGTAATGGCCTCTACAGGAAGAGGGACATTATGACCCCACTCCCTAAAATCTCTTACACCAATGTTAGCAAAAAACTTTGCAAGCCCATTTCCTTCTCTTAGGATATGTGAGATGTAAAACTCATCAAAAGACTTTAAAATATCTATCAAATCCTTTATTAAGGACTCAATAGTCCAAGAGGGAAGAGAACAATTTTTCAAATTATTTATAATATTCAGAGAATCCCCCTCCAGTCAGACATTTTTATAACCTTTGGTTTGAGCCAATTTGAGACCATGATAGGTTGTAGCCGCTTCTACATAGTGGTTTGTCTGGGTTCCCAAAGGGAGCGCCACAGCAGAAACGAGCCTACCATTTGAATTTCTTATCACTCCCCCACAACCAACAAGTCCCAGAATTCCTTCAGCAACCCCATCAAAGTTTATCTTCACCCAACCTTCCAGAGGATCTTTCCAAACAACATCTTCTCTAGATTTTTTTCCTTTTGTAATCGGGAGGGAAATATTAAAAGACAACTTCCATTTATGAGAA
Organism: Sequoia sempervirens; assembly: GCA_007258455.2. Taxonomy (NCBI): domain Eukaryota; kingdom Viridiplantae; phylum Streptophyta; class Pinopsida; order Cupressales; family Cupressaceae; genus Sequoia; species Sequoia sempervirens. The sequence continues at coordinate 439,417,773 of VDFB02105785.1, read as the reverse complement.
ATAGTGATATCATAGGAGCTAAGATTTATTTTCAGACCATTTTGAGAACTTAACCTAGCCAAAAAAATTCTTTAATAGCAGCACAAATTTTGCAAGCCACAAAAATAGCAGGGAGGGAAGAATTCCTGAAGATTATGTTATTTCGCTCAAGCCAGATTCCCCAAGCAATATGAGGGAGGGAAAGAGACCAGAGTAACTGAAGAGCAGGATTGGATGAGGGGCCAATCCATTGAGCCCACAAATCATTAATAGAACTAGGGAACACCCAACTTAAATTCCATAAAGATAGCACATGGGCCCAAACCATTCTCACAAAACTACAACCAATTAGCAAATGACAAGCATTTTCAACCTCCTCTTCACATAAAAAACACCTGTTAGGCATCACAAAACCTCTTTTGACCAAATTTTCAGTATTTAATATTTTATTCTAGCAGAAAAGCCAAAATAAAATATTAACTTTAGGAATCAATTGAGAGGACCACACAAAAGCCCAAAACGGAGCTAGGCCAGCAAAGGACTCATTAGAGCGAAAAGACAAAGCCACATAATAGATTCCATTAGAGGAAGGCTTCCAAACAAATTTATCAAAAGGGGAGGAAGGAATATGTACCAAAGATATAGCGTTATACAAGATCTCCAACCCAGGGTCGACCTCATACAACTTCTTCCAACCACCTCCCTCAATATAGTTAGCAACTCGTCTGTCGAACTATCGCACACAGAGATCCATGAGAGGTTGATCCCATGACTCATCTTTGAGAGGCCTATTACCAAACCAATTATCATCCCAAAACAAGATATTTCTTCCATCCCCCAAATGCCAAAAGAGACCCTTGGCCATAAGCCTACAAGCCTTACCAATGCAATTCCATAGAGCAGAACTAGATGGGGGGTTAAAATCTTGAGAAAAGAACCCCCTAATACCATCAGCCTCATGTAAGTATTTGCTCCAAACAATTTTTTCCCATTCACTCTTTGCCATCGAAAGGTTCCATATTTGCTTACCAAGGAGGGCAATATTAAAAGCTCTGATTTTATGAATCCCTAGCACACCAGCCTTCTTCAGTCTACAAAAATCATCCTAGGCTACCAAATGAATCCTTCTCTTGTCCTCCACCCCAGACCACGGGATTTTTTTTTGAATATTTTCCAAAGTATCCACAAACTTCCTAGGCATATAAATAAGACTAAGAGCATAAACATGAATATTTTGAAAAGTAGGCTTAATCAACTGAACTTTCCTAGCCTGGCTCAACAAAGCACCCTTCCAACCAACCAATTTAGAGTTGAATTTGTCAATCATACCCCTCAAAAAAGAATCAGGAACTTTGGAGCACATGGGTAGACCTAAGTAAGAAGCAGGAAGTTCACCAATCTGACATTGCAAAATTCTAGCAATTTTAGTCTGTCTATGGATCAGAGTGTTGAAAAAGAAAAGAACACTCTTAGGCAAGCTAACCTTCTACCCCGAAGCCGCTTCATACCTCTGTAAAATCAACTTGACAGCCTTATCCTCCTTAATGGATGACTCCCCAAGCATAAGATAATCATCCACAAACTGCTGATGAGAGAAAATAAGGTTACTAGAAGAAGGGGCAAGTCCATACATAACCCTAGAATTGATAAATATTTGAATGAAATGACCCAAGGATTCCACCATGATAATAAATAGAAACAGAGAAATAGGATCCCCTTGCCACAAACCTCTCGAATAGTCAAAAAGAAAAGGGGGCCCATTAACGAGAACATAGAATCTCATAGTAGATATAAGCTGAAGCACAAGGGTCACCCCTTTCTCCCCAACACAAAAAGCAGTTAAAATCTTAGCCAAAAATCCCCAGTCGACCCTATCATAAGCTTTAAGTAAGTTAAGTTTCAAGATAAGACCAACTTTCTTATTAACAGATAAAGAGTGGATATTCTCACGAACAGAAAGAATAGAGTCCAAGATTTTCCTTCCAGCCACAAACCCATTTTATTGAGGCGATATGATTAGAGGAAAAATTATTTGCAAATGAACTGCTAGAACCTTGGAGACAATCTTATAAACCGAATTGCATAAGCTAATAGAACGAAACTCATCAAAAGAGGAAGCTCTCAGCTTCTTAGGAACTAGGACAATAAAAGAGGAGTTCAATTCCTTAAGAAGGGATCCAGACCTGAAAAAACCCTTAGTAGCCGCCACAACATCTCTAGCAATATTTCCCAAAAGGCTTGAAAGAAGAACATCAGGAAACCATCTGGACTTGGTTCTTTATTACCTTCAAAAGAAAAAATAGCACTCTGAATTTCATCCACCGAGGGAATAAAAACCAATTGTCTATTCATATCATCATCCACCATCTGAGGGATATACCTTAAGAGGTCCTCTTGACAAGCCAGAAGCCTTCGATAGCAACTGGGAAAAGTATGAGGAAGAAACAAGCATCAAATTAGCATCCTTTTCCAACACTTTATCATTGAAGTTGATCAAGTTAATTTTGTTATTAGCCTTGTGTTTCAGAGTGGAAAGGTGAAAAAACTTAGTATTCCTATCCCCACTTTTAAGCCACATAATCCTCGACCGTTGTTTCCAAAATTCCTCCTCCTTAGCCACAATATTATGCAATCTAGAAAGCAAGATATTTTCCTTCTGCATCAAATCCTGATCATACCCAGACACTTGGATCAAGTGTTGCACATCTTGAAGTTCCTTAGTCACACCCTCCTTTTCCATAAAAAAATATGACCAAAGGAGGTGAGATTCCACTTTCTAACATTATCCTTAACATTGGAAAGCTTTTTAGCAACTCTAAACATAGTCAATCCATCCACCTAGATGTTCCACCATTCATGAATCAAATTACCCAAGTCAGGGTGACACAACCACATTTTTTCAAATCTAAACAAAAAATTCTTCTTGCCCCCTAACAAGTCCACCAACAGAGCCAGAGAGTGATTAGATCCCAGTCTAGTAAGAGCAGAAAGTGAACAAGAATAATGTACCAACCACTCAGGGAAGATAAGAGCACGATCAAGCTTCACTTGGATCGGGGCATTCCCGACTCTCCTGTTCAACCAAGTAAAAGATGCACCTTTCAGATCCAAATCAAGGTGTGCAGAGTCATTGACAAGACTCATAAGATCATATTTGCTCTCATCCACCAACTAGGAACCACCTAACTTTTCATTATCATGCAAATGAGTATTAAAGTCTCCCATAACCAACCAATTCTCAATATGGTTTGCAACTTTGAAAGAGGAAAAATTCTCCCAAAGTCTTTTTCTAGCACTCTTACAATTCAAAGCATAAATATTAGACAGATTCCAAGAGAATCTATCACGCATGTGAGTAAAGGAAGTAGCCACATGATTAAAATCTTTAAAAAACTCAGCTCCCTGGATCACTCGAAGATTCCAAAAAGTAACAATCCCTCCCAATGCCCCCATCTCATCATAACAATGCATACCACAATCCTTAAAGAGCTTATTCTTCAACCTAGACAATTTATCCATTCCCATTTTAGTTTCTTGGATTAACACAATATCAAGGTGATGATCTCTTGCTAGATTAGCAAGAAGATCATGCTTGTGAGGGTGATTTAATCCCCTCATATTCCAGGAGATGATCTTCATAATAGCTTATTGGAAGTGCTCTTAGAGCACATATCCAATAGGGTTCTCTACGTCCCATCAGCAATTTCCATTCGGCTCTCCTTTTTCATAGTAACATTTGCAAGAGGCCTCCCTCTTCCATGCAGCTCAGAAGCACAATCTAACTTTTGTCGGTTCCTTGTCACTACTCCCAGAGAAGGAGAGTGTTTTTTCCTGTTGCGTCCACGAACCTGAGTGTATGGAGGATTATCCTAATCCTCCTGTTCCCCAAAATCCTTAGATTCGGGCATCTCCAATCCCTCAACCTTCGAACCATCATCCTGCACTACCCCAAAGGGCAAATATCTAACCTCATCACATACAAGGACCTTATCATCCTGAGCAACCTCCATTCTCACTACTTCCATAGAAACTACCGAATCACTAGCAAGGGGAGGTATGACCTCAACACCCTGACCCAAAGCCTTGTTCTCTTTTCCCAAAATCTCCATATCTTCCAAAAAAAATTCCTTATTCTCCAAAATAGGAATCTTTTCAACATGATCAACCACCCCATTCTCACACAGGGCCACCTCCCCTTTCTCCACAGGCTCCACAACCTGTTCCAGGTCTTTCTCCTTCTCTCTCCATTGCTTAGTTATCTGTTTAGGCACCTTAAGAGGACATTTTTTGGCCTAGTGGCTAACTTATTTACAATGGAAGCACGTAAAGGGATTTGATTCAAATTCTATCACTTGCTCCCATTACCCCAAATTTAGAATTATTTTTTTATGACAGACGGAAGATCAGCTGATTGTTCCACATTTACACATAATCTGGCATAAACCATCCTCTTCCTGGAGGTTGTCATCTGGTTAGTCGATATCAGACAACTGAAGGTGCTTTCTTTCCCTTTAAATACTTCCTCATCCCAAAATTCCATTGGGAGACCTAGAAGACGAACCCACACAGGAGCAACCGAGAAAGAGCACAAATTCAAGTTGAAGCCTAGTTCCCACTTTTTAAGCATCAAAGATGACTTTCCAATAAACTATGGGCCACTAGTCAACACTAAAACCAAATCATCTTCACAGTTAAAGGTGAAAGAGAAGAAACCTTTGGCCATAGCCGCAACATCAATTTGTCCCTTAGGTTTCCAACGATTTAAAGCAAACTTGTGCACCAACTCAATATGGGGTCGGGGACCAACAAATTTACCCAACAGAGCCATATCCATAGTGGACATACTTTTATCAACAATATAGTCTGAAACAGAAATAGAGTACTCTCTAGTTTTCACATTAGTAGTAAACGACACCGGAGGAGACACACTCTTACTTTTAGGCTTAGCTCCAAATAGATTCTTCCACTCAAGAGCAGAGCTCGACAGGAGGTCAAACTTGATCTTCTCAACCCCAAGGCCATCCATATCAAAAGTCCCATAACAACCACCAAAAGACAGGTCTGGACCCAACTTTTTAGTCTCGAGAATCTCTTTTTCAGAGGACACCGGGGAATGTGGATACACAACCCCCAACGCCCCATTCCTAGAAGAACAAACATTAGCAACTAAAGGGGACCCACAAAGCTTACATGTCTGGAAGGACCTACCTAACATCACCCTCCCCTCAACAAACTATCCGCCATTAACGCTTGTAGCATCATCAAGGAATCTCACCTTTTCAAATTTTGAAAATCCACCACTACCATCACCACCACTCGAGTAGCTCTCCATTTTTTTATTATGTTGATATATTTTTGTATGAATGTCTATGGAATTTAGTATGACTCTATGTTTAAATTATTATTTTTAATAATGTGGATGCCTTAGGTATGAGACTAACATCTTGCAACAAGAAAGTTTGTTAACTCGCAGCAATAGGTTTTCCAACCCGTAACATAAGGACTGCAGATGGATGTAAGGGAAAAGTAAAAAGGCCAAAGACGCAACACTTTCAAAAGGAACAAAGGTGATCATTTATTGATCAAACGCGAGTCACCATATCACACTCTTGCTCACTGAATAAGACCACTAGGAGGAGGACTCTATTCTTAGAGGGATTGATTTATGACGTGATTGTTCTCAGGAACACGTCTCTGTCATAGCAGTTGACCATTAAGAATAGAGTTATAAATTGGTTTCTATACTTTTGTTTCATAATTATTGTTTTTTTGTTTCATACGAAGTCCTCTTCCTGTCTTTGAGGAAAAGTGGAATGTTACTTTATGAAGTTTGTTTTTAGTCCTAGAAGAATAAAAATCCTCACCGACCCTATATAGTGGGATCTATTGTCGAGGAGTAAATTTAGTTGCTATCAAATTATTTTAGTTGTTAGTTGATCAAGCTTATAAGTTAGTTTTTTATCCGTTATTAGTTACAACACGAGATATGCTTATTGAATAAGAAATCTTCAACAAATTCTTGTTGGATTGCATGTAAGAGTTTAGTGTTATATGCATTAAAATGAATTGGTTGATATAATGAATTGTTGAGTAAATAAGTAGGTGTTGACAACGTCTATGGAAGTAGCAACTCAATCAAGGGCCACTTGAGGTACTGCTAATCCACTTCATTTCCTATTGTTAGTTTAATGATGCATTGTTAAAATTAGTTAAGTAATTTATAGTTATATGCATTTACATTGTAATTCATGAATGCCATTTTGTAGTTTTGAATTGAATTTTGTAGCTTCCTGTTGGTTTCATACTCTGAGGAATTAGCTAGGAATTAGTTTTTAACAGTTGGCAGTTACAATTTTAAGTGTTAGGTACCTGTAGCATAAGGTAATAGTTTATATTTATTTTCCCTTGTTTTATGAATTAGCAATTCATTTCATTATCAAATTTTGCAATATTTTATACATATGTGATTGCCTATAGTCCATTGTGAAGGATATGTCTAGAGTCCATGAATGCATATATTGTGCCAGTACTGCTTAAAGTTTATGAGTCCCTAATTGATAATTAAATGCAACCTCTTGTGAAAGATGAATTGTTTAGTTAGGAATTCATTCTTTGAGTTGTATGTATACCTAGTAGCACCAAGTTGATGAGACATTAAAGAGGCTCCACACCTAGTTTTCAAAAAGCTTCAAAGTTTTGCAGAATCTTTTCTCCTCCTTAGAGGACAAGGATGATATGAAAAAAAATTATCATGAAATTTATTTCATGGAATGTCTAAAGTCTCGCTGACCTCGCCAAGAAGTATTCTATGCATGAGATACTCGACAACATTATCCCGGTATTAATGTTTTGTGTCTTCAAGAAATTAAGATTGCTTCTTTCATGCTCTCTGCAACATGTTGGGTGATTTGGCCGGATGGCCTAGTTTTTTTCTTCTAATCACAATTTTGGTCATGGAGGGGTTGCCACCCTTCTTGTGCCATGGTGGCATTCTTACATGATTGATCATGGGTCTGATCTGACACATCGACTTGTCTAGATCCTCATGTTAATCAAAAATCACTTTTGGGATCATTAATGTTTATGCTCCCAATAATGTTGATAGATCTTCTCTCTAGCATTGGATTGTGAATTCAATGCCCCCAACCACTTCAATTATGTGCGAAGATTTTAATATGGTTGAGGTGGCCTTTGATAAAGATGGGGTGGTGCCTTTTCGATGGACAACTCGCGAGTGAGAGGCTTGGTTCCACATGCATAATAAATTGGGTCTTTTTGATCCCAAATAGTTCCACCACCATCCTCAAGTTGTTTGGAATATGTGGAGTAGTTTTTGGGCTAGAAATGATAGAGTTCTTAAACAATTTGATCATATCATGATTACGACATGATCTTTTTTCTCATTTGCCTCCTGTCAAGATCTTTTGATGATGCCTCTTCCCGAGGTCACCTTGCTAGACCACTTTCCCATTAAATTTGCTATCAATTAGAAAGTGGGGCCGAAATGACCTTCCAAGACTCAAATTTTTTAAATAATTATTTTCTAAGTCATCAGCCCACATTGGCTCACATCCATAAGATTTAGAATCTAGAATTCCATCCTACTCAACACTCTGGGTGGATTGCTTGGTGGAATCATGCCATTTGACACACTTCTCACTTTCTCTACATCTATGGTCATCAACTTGCCATCTTCCATTGGTGGTCCTATGAAGCCACCACTTTAGACCTTTGCTGATCCATAAAGGCTATTTTTTCCAACCCTTTCTCTCTCAACTTGCAATCCCGAGTGGCCTAGCTTCGACACCAGAAGTAGATTGTCAATAATCATGTGGCCAGAGGAGCCTAGATCAAGGCTAGAATGCACCAACTTAAAGTGGGGGATCATGCCTCAAAGAAGTTATTTTTGGATCTTTGTGCTCGTCACTCTATGCTAGGTATAAAAAAAATAAGGAAGGCCAAATAGTGCTCTCTAAGCTACCATACATTCTCTAGGCGTTTGTTCACCATTATGAGAAATTTTTCACTGCTCAAGAATTCTCCCCTGAGCAAGATCATACTCTTCAAGATTGCCTTCAGGATGTTCAATGCAAGCTTTCAGAGGCTCAACATGCTTTCTGTGAGGAATTTCTCTATATGGAAGATTTAAAGGAAGCTGTTAATTCCATGGTTGATGATAAGGTACCAGGTTGTGATAGTTTTCCTTGCAAATTTTACAAAGCCTTATGGCCATGTGTTGGATCTAATCTAACCTCAATAAGGTCTATCTGGGAGCTTTTCATAATCAGTCTTTATGAAAAATGATCAATAAAGGTAATATCAAATTCATACCTAAGCTATGAGATCCTGAAGACATTTTTAATTGGTGAACGATAATGTTGCTTAATGTCTCCTATAAGATCATTTCCAAGTCCTTAGCTCTAAATATTTGACACATGTTGCCTCAAATTGTTTTCCTTGAGAAAACTGGCTTCATCAAATCTAGGTTCATTCTCGACAACATCATTGTGTTTTGGGAATGTATGGAATGGGCCTAACAATCTAAACAACAAGCTCTTTTTCTAAAGATTGATTTTTCCAAGGCCTATGATCGTATTGAATGGCCTTTTATTTTGGCAATGCTTGTCACTCTAGGTTTTGGTCCTCACTTTCTTCAGTATGTTAAAATTTTCTTTGTGGATTCCTTCATGTGCATTACTTCAACAACCCCTAGTCTCAAGCCTTTGGTTGCATTGCTCCATTCGAAAAGGTTGCCCTCTTGCCCTGTCTCTCTATGTGCTTGCTACTGAAGGATTTGGATATTTTGTTGGTAAATGCTATTTCCTCTAGTAGGATTTGTGGTATTGCTTTGCTAGAGTCCTCTAACCAATTGGTCAATGGTCACTCTATGGATGATTCCTTTCTCACACATTGAAGATGAGACAAATGTCAAAGAGGCTCTTGTATGCCTTGATACATTTTGTTTAGCCTCTAGTTTGATTATAAAATGGCATAAAACCTAGTGCTATCATCAAGATTTCCTTCCTATGCCTCCCTAGCTTCTCAAGTTTGGCTAGAAGTGGATTGGTCATGGGGAAATCTTTTGCTTTCTAGGTATCCCATTTTCCTTTCAAGCTTCTCCAGTTGACCTTCAGAATGTAATGATTTCCAGGATTGAGAATAAATTTTCTTATTGGATCACCAAGCCTCTCTCTTTGGCTTGTAAATTCCAAATTTGCTCTAAAATTCTTGCTGCCACTCATGTTTACTATTCTTCTTGTTGGTCCCCTTCCAAAGCTTCATATTTGAAGCTTGAAAATCTTCTTTATGATTTTTTGTGGGAATCTTCATAAGATCACAAAGGATTTCATTATGTTGGTTGGGTTTTTTTGTCTCCTATGGGGCATTGGTGGGCTTGGGCTTCTTTTCACTTAGTGGTAAGGGTTTGCTCTTTGTGTCAAATGGATTGTGTGGGCGATTTCTAGGAATGAAGCTTGGAAAATTCTTCTTAAGCATTGCATTGCTTTTGGTTTCCTAACCAATCGACCTACCTAGAAGGGGATTGGCTCTCAAATCCTTCTGATCATGAAAGACGTCGTTCATATCAAACACACTTTTGTTTCCAAAAGCATTTAGCATGCCTGGGAATCTATTAATCCTTGTCTTTTGTGGGTGGGCTCTAGATTTTGAGATGGGTTGTCCATCAACCATCACAACCTTTGGTGGTCTTCACTTATTCAATTTCAAGGGATCCCTCTAACTTGTTTGCCTTAGGTTCATGCCCTTCAATTCCATAAAAAAAGGCATATGCACTCACTACAATATATTTTCTAGAACCATGATGAATCTTTGCTCTTGGGAAGATATGAAAGCTCAATTTTGGTTCTCATAGCTAGATTGACATACATTTGATTCTAGCTCGATTACTCTGTTGTTGGAAATGCTTCACAAGATTGGCATCCATTATGTTAAGTCATGGTGGAAATATTGGTGCTAGTACCCATACACCACTTTTTGCAATTACAAGTCACTTCTGGGATACCATTTACTTTCTTTGCACCTCCCCATGGTGTTTGTGCTAAACCATCAATGGTATTTATAGTCATTTTTGTCTACATGGAAACACTAATTTCATAACATTTGGTCAGCTGAAGCTTGCCCATTTTTACTGTATTCTTTTCTAAGGCTTGCTTGTGGGATCTCGCCTTTGACATATGGGTATTTCAAACCCTCATTGTCCATTTTGTGGCCAATCAGAGACTTTCAATCATCTCTTTTATTTTTTTCATCGTGCTCAACAACTTTGGAGTTGGATTCCTAATTTCTTTCACCCCTTTCAACCAAAACCCTTTTCTTGGCATATGGTGAACTTTTGGGGGATTGGACTTGCATTCCTTCCAAGTATACCCAAGTCTAGCATGATTTCAAGGTGGAGACTTTATTTTCCTTATGGAAGGATAGGAATGTTGTTATTTTTTTCTCACAACTCTATCGATTTTGCTATTTCACTTTTCAGTAAAGCTTTTGTTTATTCCAATGTGTTGCTACAGATTCAGGTTCAAGCAAATAGGGTGGCTTTAGAGGTTACACACCTTTAGGAGATGCTTGATCATTCGAGTAATACCCCATGCACCATGGAAAGAGTGCCACTATATAGTTCTACTTCTTGTGACTATTCTCCACCTTGTGGCCGACAGCATGACCAAAGCTTCTCTGCTCGACACTTACAATCTCTCAGATCCCAAGCTCCTCACTGCCACTCTAGTGGTAGAGGTGGTCTGTCGTGATGACATTCTGTCTCACCTCTGCCTAAAGGTGTTGTCTCTAGGTGGCCCTTGGGGGGGTGGGGTTGACAATTGGTGATGGTAGCAATTGGCCTTCACTTGGTGGTGGTGGGAGGTAGTTAGAGTCTTCCAAATGGCTCCCTCGATTGGATTTGGCCATTTCTCTAACTTAGAGTGAACAAAAAGATAAAGACGAAGAAGATAAGGTTGAAGATGGGTGGTATGTTCCTAATATCACCTCGAACCCCATCGATGTATAGGGAAAACTGGATGATCGAGACCCTCCTCTACCCCTTGTTGGCACTACTCTCGCTGCTTAGCGGCTTTGTTTTTTTGTTTTATGCTAGCTTTTCGGGCGTTGCCCCTATGACTTTGGGGAGTGACCTTGTGTCCTTTTTTTGTGAATAAGTGTATTATATTTTGATTTATAATTAATAGACACACGTATTCATAAAAAAACTACTCAAATGCATATTATTCTTAATAATAGGGAGGAAACCCTTGAGGAACATAATTTATAGCTCGTAATCATCAAATTAATGCTTTAATTACCATATGTAAAGATTTCCAAAAAACACAATCTTTTATAGTCTCGTTATTATATTGGGTACATTTAGTCAAGTTATTCACAATGAGTTTCAAACCCATACTTATGTGAAAATGGTTTGTAAGTTTATATATTCTTAAATAATCAAAGCATCAGATATAGAATTTGGAGGTAAAAAATAAAATAAAATCATTAGATAGTATAGCCCCTTAAGGTTTATGGAAAATAAATTTTGGCTAAGATATTATCATCTCATGCAAAGTCCATGTTTGCCACAGTGAAATCTTGTAGATACACATTTAGGTTCTCTTTTTCATGATCAAACTCAAATATCAAGGCTACAAAACTAATAGGAAATGTATATTAACCACCTCAAATACTAATGATGTGTAATGTACATGATTGTATGTAGTGGGTCCTTCTTGTTTTCATCGAAACATCTCTTAAGATTGACCATTTCTTGTAATAGTGTATCCAATATAAGGGTAGAGACTATGTTGCCCAAATTATTTATGGACTAACTCACCTAAAAATTATCCATCTTTTTTTGAAACCAAAATCACCACATATTTACCAAGAACATAAGATATATCTTAGTGACATGCTAAGGAAGGGAAGTACAATATATGATGAACAACTGGTAACACACATCCCTGTGTGGCATACACTACGATGCATAAGTAAACTAGAATGTAATATAATACCCACTACAAATTAAACCTAAGGGAGTGACACCCTCATGATGAACACTTATCTAAAGTCTTGGATGAAAAGAGGGAGGGCTACGCCTTTTTAAGATTTATTCTTAGCAAACATAAATTTGCTAAATAACCAATTAAACACATTTTTTTTTCCTTTTTCAACTAGCACACTAATTATAATGATAATTTTCAAAAACCATCCAACTACTTAATTATTTTTCCTTAGATCCATGATTAAACATTGTAATATCATCTCTACACTAAAATTCCTATTAACTAGAGATAAGGGAAAGATGACAATATCTACATAAATGAAACTCATTTAAAGTAAATGTAAATATCATTCATTTTAAAACTAATCTAGAGATAAAGAATACATATTATAATAACAAACAATTATTCTTCTAAGATCTAAATATTCAACACATTTAAAATATTTAATATAGATGAATATTAACTAACAATTTTACTTATAACACAAAATGACTTCTCCTTTCATTAATAACATTCACTATTTCAATATTTTGTTAGTTTCATACAAAATGGTAGAGAACATTAGCATCCGTATATGACATATGAGTTTCTTTCCTTGACAATGTGCAAGTAGAGAGAGATTCTCACTTTATATCAATTTTAATTACAAAGAACACACAAAACACATTTAGAATATTGCAAATGCCTCTAACATGCCTACATAGACCCTAAAATACTTCATAGGCCTTATGAGAAACACAATGATAAAGGAATATGAAAACCAATAATTAAGTCCAACTAAACATGGATAAAACAAAACTATATAAATTCATATACAAACATATTATTCTCTATTATCTTATATTTCCACTTGTTATGGAAAATTCCTGAAATTGTCATTTGGATTACATTGTACTTTTAGCAGGATAATAAATCTTTGAGAGTTTTGTTTTTAGGCAATGATATTAAATCAACAATAACTATTTCATTTCATAATGGAACTTGATGTTCTAATATGTTTTAAAAAACTAACATTTAGGGGTAAGAATCCAATAAATCAATTACAGTGATATTTTAAGGTTAATGAGCATTTTTGACATGAAAATAGATACTAATAATGACAAATGGTTATTATGATTGTTTGAGCTAAGTTAATAAAAATGTGGCAAATTTTTCAATTTTCAATTTAATTTTAAAATTTAAAATATTCTAAAAATAACATGAAATCGAAAAATATCCAAAATTAGAAGGATTACCTAAGATTAATGGGTAGTTTTATGTAGAAGAGATGTATTTTAGACATAAATCTCAATTATTAATACCATCATGTAATCAGGTCATCAACATCTAAATACACAACAAAGTTTGCAAACACATCATCATGGATAATAAATATTTCATAAATAAAGTGTTAGAATAAAATATTTCATGATTAAAACTAATTAATAATATGAGAGTCACTCAAGGAAATAGAGTGTAACTAAGGCTAACACATAATTGGGCCTTATAAAACAAGGGTAGCATTGTGGGTATGTTAAACAATATAAACATTATAGTGATGTTGTGATAGCCATAGATGGATGGATCACATTATTAGAAATGTTAATAATGGATGAGATGGATAGGTAGTTTGAACCATAGGTTGAGAAGGAGGTATAATATAGGACACATGGGTGGAGGTTATAACACTAGTGGATATGTGAGTGGAAGGATTGTTGTGAATGGAATAATAGAGGGGATAAAAGAACTAAGATTAAATATGGTGGAAGGAGTGTAATTAGGAGGTAGGCCATATTAAGGAACACGATCGATGGGAAAGGTAAAAAAAGGAACGGTAGAAGTGAGAGCTACATTAGGGGTAACAACTATGTCCATGGAAGTGGTAGAGATAGGATCAAAAGAGGAGGGTGAATGGGAGGATGCACCTTTAGAAGGGGTCTACAAATAATTGAGTTCATTCAAAATATCTATGCCAAATGGAAACCCTTTCAATGCCTTTAAAAGACATTTGTTCATTATTGAGGAGATTCATCTTGAGTGAATACATCAATGAGTGTTTTTCCAATAGGAGAGAGATCTTTCTTAGCCATGTAGGTCTCATGATCATAGCCTTATGTATCATCCAAGTGACTCTCAACACGAGCATCCAAATTATTATTAGAATGGTCACTATATTATAATTTAGATGAGCACTCCTTCTAAGAGGAAGATTAGGATCCTAAGTAGTTTGCGGCATAAACAAATAGCAAGGAGACATGGGAAGATAAAGCTATATAAATTATTTTTTGATTTTTAAAAATCACTAGTATATTATATTTTAAAATTAAACCCTTATTAGGTATCCAAGGGTAGGTCAAAATGAAGCTCAAACAATAAGGCACAAAGCCTACAAAGAGGGGTATAGTAATGAAATGAAAAGAAATATAAACACAAATCCTATTAAGCTTTAAAATGTTATAGCAATCAAAACATACATATTTGAAAACCTAGAAAATTAATGAAGATATAAAACCTTGGGTTGGTGTAAGATCAAATAGGTTCACCTAAATGTAAGAGTAAAAATTATAACCTTTCCTAGATGTTAACCTTGACTAACTAAATACATGGAACAAAATAAAACACACTTTACCTAGATTAATTAAAGTTGGATAAATATTAGAACAATAAGCCATTTGTGAAGTTAATGAAAGGTGTACTTAGCTCTTGAAACAAGATGGATTTGAAAATTGATGGCTTACAAAATCAATTTTCCATAATAACAAAAACTAACAACCTTCGGCTGTTGATTTATATTGAACTCTCTGTAGACCTACAAATATTTGTGAGTCTATATTTTAGCTTAGGATGAATCTTGTGCAATGTGGATATAGTCTATAATATGTGGTCATAATTTGGAAAAGTGTAGATTTTTATGATTTGGTTCACTTTGATTCATACTCTTTCCTAATATGTAAGGGCTAGCATGATTGAAAAATATCTTAGGGAGATTGTTGAATTTTGAGGGTTCATTTTCTCCTCAGTCAATCCCTTGAACGATTGGATTTTATGGTCTTGGCCAAGTTTTAGTAGAAAATCAAGATGGGAAGCATTCTTGCATTTGTACTTGGTTTGGTTTCTTTTGAAAGGGAGACAAGTTGTTTGTTGGTATTGGATCATGTTTTGTCTTCAGGAACTTACCATTTTTGTAGGAGATTATACATTGTGGGGGGGCTACATAGTTTCTCTCTTTCCCTCTTATGGGGGGGCTTTTGTAATATATATTTGTGATGGATGTTGTGTTGGTGTAAATAGGTGTTTTACATATCTAGGTCCTATTTACATGTTAAGTCTACTTAGATCCTAGGAGGGAATCTTTCTAGTTAGTGTTAGTTTTCACTAGATCTTATCTTATCTTTTTGCATTTAGTACTTTTTTCCTAAGTCATTTAATATTTATTTAGGTATTTGTCTCATTGTATAGGATCAAGACACATGTCAAGATATTGTCTAAACTTATCTCACAACTTGTCTTTATAAGCAAGAAATCGTATGTACAATCATATTCAATATCACAATCTTGCATCCATAATAATAGCATGATATTTCTACCATTTCTCTCTTGTGGAAGTTATTGTTGTCTTGTAGGTGATCCCAAGGTGTTGAGGAGTTCACCATAAACTCCTACATGGTATCAAAGCTTCAGTGGTATAGATTTCTTCCCAAATCTGAGGGTCCAACCTTGGCATGAAAATTTTGCTAGATGTGAGTTAGAGTTTCAAGAACCTCACCATTGAATCTAGGGCATCAAATAAAGTTAGGTTTGCCTTTTATTTCGTCAAATTTCATCATATTTTGTCTAATTTACAAGGGTTTCAAGTTGGGCAAGGGTTACTAGATCTAGGAGGTAGCTAATTTTTTGGAGCACTTTGGTCGAAAATCATCCCTGCCATCATGTTTGTAAGGCCAAAAAACCTCAAGATTGACTCTCAAATCACAAAAGTTTGAACACTTCACCTTAGGCTTGAGGAAAAAATAGCCCTCCTTCACCGTTTGTAAGCCGTACAATTGTCATAGTTGTAGGCATGAGGAATTTTCATGGGTCGATAGAAAAAAAATCGACGAGCATTTTTTTTTGAAATAAAATATATATTCAAGGTACTTTACAAAATGCATAGTTGTTGAGTCCTTTTTGTACCTCAAGGGTACGCGGGCGAAATACACAAGGCCTTGCCCTACATCATGTGGCGTGGGTAGGCGGCCTCACCACCACCTTTCATGTACTAGTAGGAAGCCAAAAACTCAAATTGACAACAAAAAAAAGAGCTTATTCTGTCGCCTCTCCTAGAGATTTCGTTGATAAAGACCCTGTTGTATGAGGAGAATATTCTTTCCAAATTTCATCGACCCGAGCCGACCTATGACGACCAATCAACATTCAAATTTAATCCAGGGGTTTGCTGATGTTAGAATCACATTAGCACTCCTTAAGGATTTTTTTTTGCCCCCCTCTCCATTGGCAGGTTTCATTTTGAAGGAAAAATTTGGAGGCTCATAAATTGGTCATATGGACTCCTTTTTTCTAAGCATTTTTTAATTTGGGTTAGAATATTGTGCTCTTAAAAGTGGCACAACTGGTTTTTATTTTGGTACTTCATTTTTCTAGAAATTATAGTTCTCAGAGGTGTTACTGAGCCTTTCTCATTTTGGGAACTTCTGGGGCTTCGTTCTTTCTCCTAGGATAACATTTTTGGGTTATTTTTTTGAAAGTGCATAATTCTTTGTGTACTTTCTAGTGGTGTGATCATATTGATCTCATCTTGTGTAAAAAAACTGTTTTGAGCTTGTGGACAAGTTTGACATCTGTATGCACTAAGATCAAGTCCATTTCATTGTTGTTGGCAAGTGGCACTTGTAATCACACTAAGAATAAAGTGAAAACCTCATATATTGCTTGGGGGTTTCTTGGTTGAGTAATTTGGGGGGGTAATCTTGTGTTTGTTTGCTAGTTGTAATCATCTCTTCTAATGCATGGAAAGTAAAATGTGATTACTTTGGGAAGAAAAAGCATATAATAGATGATTTTCTGTAGAAAGAACTTGATGATTTGAAGCTTCTTTATGAACTTCATCAGTTGCAATAGTTTTGTATTACCAATGGCATCAATTTACCTAATTCCTATGAACCAACATCAACCGAATCATCTAGTGTTCTTACTTCATCATATGTTGAGGAAACAATGGGGGATGATTAGTGTAGTCAAATGGAATGCCCTAAGATCTCCTCCTTCATCTACTATTGCTTTTAATGATGCTTGTGATTCCATAGTTTTGATTCCTTATGATTCAGTGCAGCAGGTCATGCATCGTCTTCTAGAGATGGCTACATGGGATGAGTACTTGACAAACATTGCTAGTTTGTTTTGTGAGTCCCACATTTTAGATTAAGGAGACATCATTGATTGCATTCATCTTCTCTTTGATGGAGATGATCCTTCTTCACTTGTTGCAAGAACACTTTGAACCTCTTGTTCATTCTCTACATGATCACCATTCATAGTTTGACATGAGAGTGGATTATTTTGGACAACATTTGGAGAAGGATTCTTTGTCTTCAAAGGAGATATATTTTTCTTTGGTTTGCATTCTACAATCATTTCTAAGAGATTATGAATTGTCTTCTTCAACAATGTGGCCTAAAATGCCTGCTTGGAGTGTGACACCTTTCAACATTGACATAGAGACACTTGAGAATTCTTTAAAGATATCACACATCATCCTTCTTCTCACATCTTCCTTTCTGAAATGGGAAGCCATCCTGCATACCATCTTGGTTGTCTTGTTTCTTCCCAAGGGGAGGAATGCTATTCAACGGTCATGGATCATCTTCAATATTCATTGTCGGACATCTACCATCTTTGCAGGAGACTCTATATTGAGGGAGGCATGCATGATCTCTCTTCTTCTCTCTTATGGGGTACATCATTGACAACATCTCATTTCTATCTCTCTTTTGGGGGGGAGTTTTTTCCCATTCGGTTTTCTCCTTTTCTTTGTTTGTGAGAGATTGCATTGCATATGTACATGGGTGCTTAGCACGTTCTTGTTGTCAGGACCCATCTTTGTGTCATTTGCATATTAGTACTCCCTAAGTTTTATTTAAGGGGGGGTGTTGGTGTAAATAGGCATTTTACCTATTTAGGTCCTATTTACATGTCAAGTCCACTTAGGTCATAGGAGGGAATCTTTTAGTTAGCATTAGTTGTCACTAGATCTTATCATATATTTTGGAATTTAATGCTTGTGTCTTAGGTTATTTAATATTTATTGAGGTAGTTGTCTCATTGTACAAGATTAAGACACATGTCAAAATCTTATCTAATCCTATCTCACAACTTGCCTTTATAAGAAAGGCATCATATGAACAATCATATTCAATCTAGCAATATTGCATCCATAATCATAACATGGTATTTCTGCCATTTCTCTCTTGTGGAAGTTATTGTTGTCTTGTAGGTGATCTTGGAATGTAGAGGAGTTCACCATAAACTCCTACATGTTGTACTTGGGGGTGTTATGGAGTCCTCCATCTTTCATCACTTGTTTGTATCTTTTTTATCTTTTGGAGAGGGTTTTTTCCCAAGTGTTTTTTCTCCTTTTCTACATTTGTGAGAGATTGCATTTGTACACGGGTACCTAACATGGCCTCATAGGTAAGACCCATATTTGCATCATTTGTATAATAATCATCTCCCTGATTTGCACTTAAGGGAGAGTGTTGGTCCTAATAGGTAATTTACCTAACTAGTTAATTAGTGGGATCCTATTTACATGTTAATTCCACTTAGATCCTAGGCATATTTTTAGAAGTTTTAGTTGTCCAGATAAGATCTTATCCTATCTTATATTTTTAACTTTTATTTAATTCTAGTGTCCTAGGTCATTTAATAATGACACAAGTCATTTAATATTTTGCATTAGGTAGTTCATCACACCTCAATGTCTATATAAGCAAGGTCATTACACACTTTTATAATATACCTCATCATTATATTTAATAGATCTTGATATCAAGCAAGCTCATTTCTTGCATACTCTCTTGTGGAAGGATTTCATTATTTTTGCAGGAGGTCTTGGGTATTGAGCTACTCTTTAGCTCCTACAAAAAGAAGTTAGAGACAAGTGTGGTACATAATTTTCAACATGAACACGATCTTGACCTCATCCCTTATGTTGTTGAGACCTTGCACTCAACAAGACTTAATCCTTGGTAGGTTTGTTTAGAACCATTCAATGTCACTAATGGACCAATAGCCCATTGACTTATGAACTCTTTTCAAATAAATGATCTCAAAGATTTATAATTAATATTGAGAAAGAAAATTTTTATTGGAATTGATTTTTTATATATAAAAAATTATAAAAACTAAATGAAAATAGATAGTTCATATTTATTTTTAAAAATTAAAACTAAAAACTTAAGTTGATGAGAAAAAAATTCCCTTCTCAACACTAAATTAAAACTTGTAATTACATATAGAGCCTTTTTTCAAATAAAAAATCATTTTAATCTTATGTTCATAATTTTTAATTTCATAAAATTATAATCTTATAATTATCATTTTTTAATTCAAAAAAAAATATTGTCACACTAAAAATAGGAGGCCCAACCCTTTTTATAGAATTGTATGTTAACAAAAATAGGTAAATAATAAAAATATTACTTAAAAGTCAACGAAGCTTTGTTTTGTTAGTGAAGTTAAACGGTTTTGAATGAGCCCATAGAGATCAAGTCTTAGTCAGTGCAAGGTCAAAATTTCAATAAATATGTGATTGATATAAAATCATAGCCCTCCAACAAGAAAAAAATCACTTAAAACAAAATTATTCCTAATTAATTTTTTTCTAAACTAAAGTAAAATAACTCTAATAAATTAAAATATATTTTCAAGTAAACAATTTAGAATAAAACAATTGTTTTTAGATTGGGTCAGATCTGACTTGGTGCAACACGACCTTTGGTACCATAGGGATGAGGGAGACTAGACCTCGTGACGTCTTTCTTGCAATAGGATGCTTTATAGCCCCCCGCCCCA
Source organism: Sequoia sempervirens (assembly GCA_007258455.2). Taxonomy (NCBI): domain Eukaryota; kingdom Viridiplantae; phylum Streptophyta; class Pinopsida; order Cupressales; family Cupressaceae; genus Sequoia; species Sequoia sempervirens. The sequence continues at coordinate 439,397,740 of VDFB02105785.1, read as the reverse complement.
TTAAAAAATTAATCTTAAATGAATAAAATAATTATATTAATTTAAAATTTAAAGATCATTTATATTTATTAAATAAAATTTTGAGTGATAATTGTTTCTAATTGTTCAAATTATAAATATAATTTAAAAAAATATATATATAAATGTCAATTTTATTATTATTTTTATTTTTGAAAGTAAATAATTATCTATTATTTTATTTATTAAATTGCATCATAAATCACTCTTTTAATAAAAATAAAGTAATAAGGGCAATTAAAAATATTTTTTAAATAATTATGAAGTAAAACTAGCAACTCTTATCTTTAGAAAAATCTTAACACTCTAGATATCTCTTGACATCTTTGACGTAAATTTTTCTAAAGATAAAAATATTAATTTAAAATAATTATAAATAAAACTAGCACTCTTATCTTTAGAAAAATCTAAACACTCTAGATATCTCTCGACATCTTTGACATAAATTTTTCTAAAGATAGAGATATTAATTTATATAAAATTAAAAATATTTTTTTATATGAATATTTTTGAAATACTATTTCATTCTATTGTTTTCTTAATATGATTTAAGAATTACATTTTTAAATTAAAAATATATTATTAAAATATTATTCATTTTGTATAAATATAATTATATTACTAAAATATTATTCATTTTGAACAAATACAATTT